>RCWM02000912.1:0-266222 GCA_003667255.2 Euschistus heros
CTCTAAATTATACAATGTTATAATATAATTTTAATTACTCACTCCTTTACACTTCACATCGAAAAAAGTGGTTATTTAAGTATAAATATTGTCAAGTTTCACTAACAACTGAGCACTATTAGCAACACTTATTTAAGATTGTTTACGTAACAATGTGGACACTACAGAAGTTAGAGCCAGACTCCATATATGCACTATGTATTTGTAATTAATATTATTTGGTGTCAATGCTAGATTTAAGCAGAGCGCACACTAAGACAGGCATGCCATGCCGGGAACATGACGGGACGTTTATTTTCGCTTTCAGTTGTATATATAGGAAAGGCGCACACTAAGCCAGGCAACGGACAGGCAGGCACTTCTGAGAAAAGTCCGGGCCGTACCGATACCGCTTTTGGAGCGAAAACTTCCTGTGCCTGGCTCTCCCACCACGTCCTCCTCAAAGCTGCGCTTTCTCCCATTCATGCTCTCTCCCATTCACCCTTTGAGCTAGGGTCTTGCTATGTTCTCGTTATCAGCCGAAATGGATTTCGAAGAACGTTTGATTATTTTAGTGGAGGGATATCCTTTACTTTATAATCTTATGGAAAAAAAATACTACGATACTAATGCGAAAGAAAATGCTTGGAAGGAAATTTCAGAACAGCTTGGAACAACCAGTAAGTAATAGTTTTTTTTTTTTTTTTTTTTTTTTGTATTACAATCATTAATAATAATAATAATAATAATTAATTTTAAAATACTAATTATATAATTTTAAAATATAATATTTTTTAATTTTAATAATTTTTCACGATGGTGGCGGGATACTTTTTCTACCTCTATAAATCAGGTTGCGTTGCCACGGAATACTACCGGCTGAAGATACAAAATAAGTTCTAAAGACGTCTCTGATTGATAACGCATCCTAGCTTCCTCTTATACCGATTATAGGGATGTCATGCAGCCCCAGGGAAGGAGTTTTCGCTTCTAGCTCTCCTGGCTGCCATAGACCTGCATCGTCCCCTTTCAAAAAATTATGAAGACACACTGTGGCCAAAATTACATGGTCTAGATGATCTGGGGACATCTTTAACCGTCTCTGATATATTTTAAATTTTTTTACCAGCTGGCCAAATGCATTCTTGCTCACTCATCTAAACCGAGAATGCCTATAATTATATATTTTCTTGGATTCGTCGTTTTTTACTTGTGATCCTGGATATGGTCTCATTAAATTTTTCAAAAGAGGAAACGCCTCATCCCCAACAATTACAAATGGTAAAACAATTGAAGGATCATTTGGTGGGCTTTTGGGAGTGGGGAAATTCAGTTTCCCTTTTTTAAGAGCCTTGCCCAGTTTTGATCGTGCAAAGATACCCGCATCACTTTCGCTTCCTTTAGCTCCAACGTCAATAAATAAATAAACTTATAGTCAGCATCCACCACTGCTAGAAGCACTTCGCTGCAATTCTTCTTGTTATTGAAAAACTGAGAGCCACCCTTTGCTGGTTTTTCTATTACAACATGCTTTCCATCGATAGCCCCAACTGCGTTGGGAAAATGCCATTTTTGGTTTGCACGCTCGGCAAGTTCCTCCCACTTTTCTGTATCTGGTGGATTATTAAGCTTTACCTACCTTAAGTAATAAAACCGATTTATTATTACTCTTTGATTTGTTCCTATAACTTATGACAACAACAATAAGCCATTATGTATGTAAACACATGTCAGGCCACAATGACAACAATGAGCCACTGTGTTTTTATTTATTTTTTTTTTTTTTCTAATCCCTTAGGTAAACAGATAATATCAAGCATACGCATAAATAAACATATAATTGGGGACTCAAAAAACAAACAACAATAAACATATATGTACATCATAAGGAAAGAACGAATTGTTTACCATTTTTTACCTTTCCTATCTGTATATAAATTTTTAAACTAAAAGAGTATTTTCTTATACGTAAGTTTTTATTTTCCAAACAATTTTACATAATAATATTCAACATTTTTTTAACAGACAAAATAGAATAAAATACAACACAATATAAATAGCTTAAAAATAAGAACTGAAACCTTAAAAAATATATATTTGCACAAACGAAACACATATACTTAAAAAAATAAAATAAAGGAGCCATTATTAATTAATTATCATTCGGATAGGGATGCATAGTGGCTGAGGAAAGAGATTACAACTTTGTAAAAGTAGGCTCAAGCAGGGATGGTTGGCTTGTCTGTTGAGTATGTGAATCCTGTTGAGAATGTAAAAATTGGAATTGTGGCTGCGGAATGTGTGGCTGGGGTGGTTGGTATGAAAGAGGAGGCAAACCAATGTAAGGTGATCCTGTCGGCGGAAATAAGTACTGGAATGGTGGGTTTGGCTGGTGCTGGTTACCATTTTGGGAAGAGGTGATGATGTTCGTTTGTGGGAAAGGATGCGGGAGAGGTTGCCTAAAATGATGATGGGAATAAGAAGCAGATTCAATTCCAACAGTCTTTCCGGCAACGATTTGTTAGAGTTTTGCCATGAGCATAAATATTTGTATTTTAGCTTCCACTTGCATTTCTTGCGGCAAATGTCGAAGATTCTTTGGAGATGTGGTCCTGATTTATCCCTTCATTTTTTTCCCTTAACCCTGGAACTACGTTTCGAATCCAAATAGTTATGCAGAACCTCAGCCGGTGTTTTTTGACGTTTCCGCAAAGAGGTATTCTTTGTAGTCGCCAAACAAGAACTGCTGGGGCTAGTAAACTGCATAATTTAGCCCAAATCCGGAGGTTACAGGATATCTCCTTATTGAAGTATCTCAAGTTATAGTTGACCTCAGAATTTTTTATTTACATCAGGTTTTGTCCACTAAAATCTGGAGTAAACCAAATGTAAATATAACTCTGGCGGGCCGGATTTTGTAGTTTGGAGACCCCTGGGTTAAACTATAAAAAAAAAATGTCATTTGTTTGTGCAGAGTGGTATATCATTTCCTTAAATGTTTAGATTCTAAATACTTTTCTTTCTTTACTCAGGTTCAGACTGCAAGAAGAAATGGCAAAGCCTGAGGGAGGGCCTGAGGAAAGCCAAAGCAAGGCGAAAAACAGTCAGCGGGATGGAGGCCCCTAACTGGAAACCATGGAAATACGAATACGAATGGAAATACGAATGATGTCCTTTGTAGACGCCAGCAAAAAGCCTCGAAGAAAGACCACCAACATAACAAGTGACATCTACAATTCAAGTGATGACGAATCCATTGAAAACTCCTGTGAAGTATTAAGCCCTCATCCTCTAGCAGAAACAGCTGAAATTTCCAATTCAGAGTCTCAATTGCTAAATTCCGATACTAGCCCCAGCAGTTCTTGTTTGGCGACTACAAAGAATACCTCTTTGCAGGAACGTCAAAAAACACCGGCTGAGGTTCTGCAAAACTATTTGGATTCGAAACGTAGTTCCAGGGTTAAGGGAAAAAATGAAGGGATAAATCAGGACCACATCTCCAAATTTTTTGCTTCTATTGAGGAAACCTTTCGACATTTGCCACAAGAAATGCAAGTGGAAGCTAAAATCCAAATATTTATGCTCATGGCAAAATTCGAACAAATCGTTGCCGGAAAGACTGTTGTAATTGAATCTGCTTCTTATTCACATCATCAATTTAGCCAACCTCTCCCGCATCCTTTTCCACAAACGAACATCACCACCTCTTCCCAAAATGGTAACCAGCACCAGCCAAACCCACCTTTCCAGTACTTATTTCCGCCGACAGGATCACCTTACATTGGTTTGCCTCCTCTTTCACTCCAACCACCCCAGCCACACATTCCGCAGCCACAATTCCAATTTTTACATTCTCAACAGGATTCCCATACTCAACAGACAAGCCAACCATCCCTGCTTGAGCCTACTTTTACAAAGTTGTAATCTCTTTCCTCAGCCACTATGCATCCCTATCCGAATGATAATTAATTAATAATGGCTCCTTTATTTTATTTTTTTAAGTATATGTGTTTCGTTTGTGCAAATATATATTTTTTAAGGTTTCAGTTCTTATTTTTAAGCTATTTATATTGTGTTGTATTTTATTTTATTTTGTCTGTTAAAAAAATGTTGAATATTATTATGTAAAATTGTTTGGAAAATAAAAACTTACGTATAAGAAAATACTCTTTTAGTTTAAAAATTTACTAAAACAAATAATTTTTTTTAAGTTTTGGTTTCTTATTTTTTTGTTATATTTTATTAAATAAAACTTATATTACATAAAAATGCAATTGTATTGTAAAAACTTACCGCAATGTCAATGCCAATTTCTCTCTCGGAGTAACAGCTTTCCTAAAATTAGTGTCTTTCTTGGTGATTGAAGGACCGATCAAGCTTAGCAATTCACAAAATTTTCCAAATGACATACGAAAGTATGTATAAAACTTCCTATCGTCCTCTTTGAGATCCTCAAAAAAAGTAGCAAACTCTCCAGACTCCTGCCTTTTTTTGTTATGTTCGTGCACCCACTGTCTTTTTATCTTCGGCAGTAACATTGAAAGAAGGATTACATCATCCACATCGGATGATGTGTCCGAGTCTGTCATTGTAACAGGAACGATATTGAACTAAAGCCTAGAACTGCTATGGAAACCTGTGAAAACTATGGAGTGGTGGGGGGACGGGACGTGCATCCCGTCCTGTCTTAGTGTGCGGAAGAGGCATAGGCATTGGCTATAAACGTCCTGTCATGTTCCCGTCATGGCATGCCTGTCTTAGTGTGCGCTCTGCTTTAGGAGGCAGTTGGTGTACATGGCTTGTTCTCTTTTGGTCAAAGTAACAGAATATAAAAAGAGGAAGGAGAATGGAAAGGCGTTTCGTGTAGTTGATCCTCTCTGCGTTCTTGATGAAATCTTCTCTGAGCCTCATGTTGACCAGGTTCGCAGGAATTGGCAGGTGTTGGTATATGCCCCTCTTCCACGGCGGCTTCGTGCAGGAAGGTGTGATGGGCTTGCTTACACTTCCTGCATCGGCGCTGAGAAGGACAGTCTGTGTTGGTGGGACAAACAGTTTAGGCATAATTGAACTGCATTGATTAAGTTTAATTTGTCCATAGCTAAAAGGCTGAGGAAGTCTGGACAAAAGTATAATAAATGTGATTGTTTGCATCTGTAGCAGCTGAATAATGCATTCTGTGATGGTACAGGAGAGTGATTTTTCGATCATGAGTTATGAATGTTTTGATGTACTATAGCAGTGCTATAGTGATATGCTTGAAACGATTTTCTTGGGTTTTCAGGCAATCTTTATTTCACCTGAGCAGGGCTAAGAAGACGGCTTGTGGATTTGGTGGCTCTGAAACTGGGTAGAAGATGCTGAGCATTCAATTCAGATCGCAGAAATGTAAATAATTAGTCAAGTGTTGGAACTGCTTCATTATTTGTGATGTACTGTCTTACAAAGTGTATCAGGATTATAAGGTGAATCTGGTATTTCTGAGAGCATATTTTGTATCAATCGAGAAGCCCGTTTTAGTTTATTATATGCGAGACTTATTCTATTCCTGGCTTCGCTCAATGATTTTTCAACTTCAGGCATAACATTAATTATACTTGGTAACAGATACCTATATATGTCCAATACCTTTTTATTTTTGTCATCGGCCATTTTTATTTATTTTTTAAATTGTGCAGACACAAAAAATGAATTGTAATGCTTACAGGTTCCTCAACAATAAAAATTCCCGAGTTTCGGCACCAATGGATAGTCTCGTTAGTGGTGACTATTCGCTACAGACCTTTTTTATAAATTGTAATTTTTAACAGTTAACACACTGAATAAGTGGACTCAAAACTCATTAATATTTTTTCACAGTTTTAATCACAAAAAAGGACAAAAACAAAACTTATATAATTAGATTAACCTAAATTGGAGGTTATAATTGGTTTATATGGCACTGAGTGTTGCCAAGTTACTAAATGTTTTTACAGCACTCAGTGTTGTCGGGCTCACTTAACTTGGCTCTTAACACACTTTATACAGCACTTAACACAACCGAACTTAACACTTCCTACAACTAATAATAATAACATGCATAAAATAGTAATAAAAGAACAATAAACTATTAATACAAAAATAAGAACTATAGCAAGCGGCGTGACAAAATATAAAAATATATAAAAGTAAATAAAAAAATACTATAGTTCACACTAAAGTATAAACTTCAGTATATATCTAATGTGGTTTTATAAACGTGATTTTATTCTCTGTATAAAAGCACAAACATAATTAAAATCAAATATTGAAAAAAGAAAATACATTATAAACAAATAAAGTAATCTACCTGTATAAAAGAATTAAATTACACGTTGGTCTTTCTAAGTAAGAGAAACAGTTATTAACAATTAACACAAGGTTATAGTTGCACTCTTAACAGAAGGTTATAGTTGCACTGTTATAATCACATAGTAGCCCATATGTTAGGTGTTAGCCAACATTACATCTCCCCCCTTGAAGATGATTGATTCGGGGAGAAAGGAAGAAATTACTGGAATGGAAGAAATTTTAAATCTTCTTTTTCTTTCCGCTTGCAACTTCATAAAATGACAGTGAAATTTACCTGACAATTGGGAAAGGTCCAATATGTACCGGGTCTAATTTTTTCCGATTCAATTTACTTCAATTAGATATGTACACTAAATCACCAACCTGGAAATTATGTTGGCGTGGATTCTTATCTGTACAGTTCTTGTTAATTTGGAAATTCCTCATAGAATTCTGGAAAGCAATTTTTCGGTCTTGTTCAAGAGTTTGGTTTCTTGTCTTCCTGAAGTGGTGATATAGCAGTCTTCTTTCCGAGCAGTAGGTATGATGGGGCAAAGTTTGTGGAGCTATGAATGGTGTTATTATACTCTTCAACACATTGCTGTGCAAGAGTTGACCAATTTTTTTTTATTATCACTGTTTATTTTGCATCTCAGGCGATTTACTAATGTTTGATTTAAACGTTCATTTAGCCCATTTGACTCCAGATTATCGATAGAAGTGAAAACAATTTCTATTCCATATTTTCCTAAATATTTTTTTTTAATCAGTTGAATTTATACCTGTGTACTGGTCGGCGAGTAAGATGGAAATCTTATGTTTTTTTAAAATTGGTTGCAGCAGATTTATAAAAACTTGAGCGTTCTGTCCTTTTGAAGTAGAAATCCACGCATATCGGGTAAAATGGTCTACTAAGATATGCATATATCGTTTAGGAGAACGGTGACCTGCAAAACCTCCAACACTATCGAGTGACATGATCTGAAAAGGTTCAGTAGCTGGTCCTAGATATGATGAGGCCAATAGCATGACTACGACGAACCTTGTTCTCAATACAAATTTGGCATGTCTTATAGAAGGAATGTACAGCGTTGTCCATACCCTTAAAATAGTAGTGTGGTCTGATTGTAGCGATCATCTGCTGTGGACCTACCAGGTATGCAAGTTTAAAAATTCGTTTATTTCTTAAAATATATACACAGTAATTTAAAAAAAAGTATAATATATTTTATTCAAAGTACTGACCCTCGCTTTCTACACATTTTCTCCATCTCTCGGGCAATATATGGATACCATTCCAAAAGAATGCTTCATCTTTATTTGAAATCCATTCATCGAGCCATTTTCGTACGTTTTCGAAATTGTTGAAGTGTTGCTCCGCCAATGAGTGTCCCATCGATGAGAAGAGGTGATAATCAGAAGGCACCAGGTAAGGTGAATACGGCGGGTGGGGTAGGAGTTCCCAACCAAGCGAAGAAATCGTTTCCTTAGTCAATCTGGCTGAATGTGCAGGAGCGTTATCATGCTGAAGAATGACTTTGGCGTGCCTGTGAGCCCATTCTGGGCGTTTTTTTTTTTTTCGATCAATACGTGACTCAAATTGATCATTTGTTGTCGGTAGCGCTCGGTATTGACTGTTTCGCCGGGTTTGAGAAGCTCGTAGTAGACTACTCCCTTCTGATCCCACCACACACACAGCATTGTCTTTTCTCAAAACGATCCGGTCTTGCACTCGATGTGGATGGTTGTCTTGGCGTTACCCATGATTTTTTTCGTTTGGGATTCTGAAAATAAATCCATCTTTCATCGCCAGTTACAACTCGATGCAAAAAAACCCTTTCTTTCGTGGCGTAAAAGCAGCATTTCGCACACAGTTTTTTTTTTTTCCATCTGTCGTTCGTCCAATTCATGTGGAACCCATTTTCCAACCTTTTGAATCTTTCCCATAGCTCTCAGGCGATCGGAAATGGCTTGCCTAGTGACATTCAACTGTTCTGCCATCATTTGTTGGGTTTGGGTATTGTCTTCGTCTAATAAAGATTGCAATTCGAAGTCCTCAAACTTTTTTGGTCGATTTTTCTCGTTTTTGATCAGTAACATCAAAATCACCACGTTTGAAACTTTGAAACCAACGTTCACATGTCCTGACGGTTGGAGCAACATCGCCATAAGTCTCAACAAGAATTCGATGACATTCAGATGCTTTTTCTTTTGATTAAATAAGAAAATCATGACATGCCGCAAATGCTCTTTATTTGGCTTAAAATTAGACATTTTTAACACCAAAGAAAGGTATGATACGTCCACGTAAACGACTTAAAAACAACTGACTTTTGTAAACAAATGACTAACAAACAAAATAGCGTTTAGAGATAAGCAAATCCTTCAATAGGCTAAGAGCGCATTCTATTGGAATTAAAACGACATTTTAAACTTGCATACCTGGTATATGACCATAATGTTGATCCATAACTATTTCTTTTCCCAAAGCTGGAGAAAGAAAAATTCTTGATTTTCCTTTTACATTCTTTAATATTATACCTTGTTTAGACTCAATGTGTTTAGCTAATTTTAAATCAGAAAGGTGTTCCTCTTGGTCTTTTAATAACGTTGGTAAATCTATTAAATTCACAACCTGGATCGCGTCTTTATTCTCGAAATATTCAAGAACAGGGTTTCTCGATAGTAAATCAGCAAGGACGTTTCTTTGCCTTTTTTGTATATAATATTAAAATTGAGCTGCGATAAGTAAAGGATTAAATCACCAAGTATTTCATCAGTTCTAGCTTTTTTGTTTTTAAATTCTCCAACGGCTTATGATCACTGCAGACTGTTAAGGAACGTCCAGTTAAGTAATACTGCCAAAATTTTATTGCATCTTGGATTGCCTCGCATTCTAAATGAATAATGTTAAAACGCTTTTCAGTTTCTGAGAGCTTACGTAAATAATACGCCACTGGGTGTAG
The DNA here is from genome assembly GCA_003667255.2 of Euschistus heros. Lineage (NCBI taxonomy): Eukaryota > Metazoa > Arthropoda > Insecta > Hemiptera > Pentatomidae > Euschistus > Euschistus heros. Next base: position 9,252 of record RCWM02000912.1, read on the forward strand.
TATTCCGTCGTCTTGTGGTTGTTTTAGAGTAGCGCCGATACCTTTATAACTGGCATCTGTTTCTTTAAATATTGGCTTATTAATGTCATAAATAGCAAGAATTGGGGTTGAACATAAATAATTCTTTATGAGATTGAAGGCTTGTTCACATTCGTCGGACCATTCATATTTCACACCTTTCCTTAATAAACGATGGAGTGGTTTCTAGTTTCTGAGTACTGTTTTCTATATACCTCACATAGAAGTTTATAGATCCGAGAATACTACGAACTCCAGTCTTATCAGAAAGTCTTTGATGCTGTTAGATCGAAGTCAAATTCCCTTGTGCTGGTGAAACTTTGTTTTTCGAAATGGTATGTCCCAGATATTTGACTGATTTACCTGCAAACAAACATTTGGATAGTTTTAATTTGAAACCTTCAGCACTAATGATTTGTAAAACTTTTTCAATATGTTGAAGATGGTCTTCCCAAGTTCTGGAGAAAATCAAGACATCGTCAATATAGTTAACGCAGAATTCATCTAAACTATTTCTTCGGAAAATATTTTATAATATTCGTTAGAATGTGGCGGGAGCAGTTTTAAGACCAAAAGGGAGAACTTTAAACATGAATATTTTGTTATAAAAGAGGTTTTGTCCCGATCTTGTTTTTTTAGTTGAATACACCAAAATGCGGAATTTATGTCTAGAACTGTGAAATATTTACAATTTATAACTTTTTCGATGACATCTGTTATTGTAGGGAATGGGAAACATTCAGGAACTACTAACTTATTTAATCTTCTAAAATCAACACATAAGCGGGATTTCTTACCATCTTCTTTCTTAAAAGCCAATGTAACTGGAGAAGCAAATGGAGATTCAGATTCTTCAATAATTCCGACTTGTAATAATTTTTTGATTTGAGTTCTAATTTCTTCATCTTCCGGCATTGAACATTTATACGGTCTACATGTAACATATTTATTTCTTAGAAGTTTTATTTCCGCTTCTTTTGACCGCACTGTGCCAATATCAAATTTATCTGTGACAAACGTGTACCGATATTTCTCTATTAATCGTAAAGTATTTTGTTTCTTTTCTTCACCTTCAATATGTTGTAAGTCAACGACCAAGTCATATGCACTCAAAGTTTTGTTGACATTCGACTCAACATATTCATCTAACTCTTTAACATTAACATTATCTAAATTCTGCATCTGATCATCATTGGATCGGTCTTCCTGTAGACATGTTACTTTTTCATTATTATTACGTTGGAAAATTCTTAGATTTTCATTCTGAATCAGCCTAAATTTCTTAATAGCGTCAATACCAAGTAACATATCATAGGAGAAGTTTTCATTTTTAACAACATATGTTGTCAAATAGTCTGTAATATTTCCAATTCGTAGCTTAATTATAGCCCGGGCCGAAGTGAAATTATGTCCGCTGATTGTTTTTAATATACCTCTGTGTTCCATTAACCTCAACTGAAGCAAATCAGCAATTTGTATTTTATTAACGGATATAATTTCCCCGGGTCCATTAGTTTAAATTCTCGTTCTCAAGATCTATGTTATAACCCCTATGTTATAATTCTAAGTCATTAACATGTGCAGCATTAATTCGTTTTTCATTGTCCGATTTCTTGTTACGACAATCAGCTGGTGGATGGTAACAATTTTTAAAACCTAGACTGGCACAAATGGTACATGGTTTTCTTTGAAGGTCATTTCTTTGTTGTGGGTCATTGTTTTTTAATGGATTTGAAATGGGCTTACTATTCAATCTTGGAAGTAATGGTTGTTCTTTTCTTTTTCTAGAAAATAAATCATCTAGTTTTCTAAGTTCAGTGAAGAGCTTGTCCAGTGTGGTTATCTGTTCTCTATTAAGTTCATCTTGGACTTCACTCGGCAAACCGAAAACTATCTGATTGATTCTGGATAGTTCAGTTCCATGGGGTTCTACTGCTAGGCAAAACCTCTCTTTTACCAGCGCGTAATCAATCAAGGAACCGCCCAAATATTTGTAATTAAACGCTTTTCTGACAACAGACCAACCTTTATCAATGAAAACATTTAAAAACGAATTTAAAAACTCATTAAAAACTTATTAAAAACGAATGGGAGATATGGAAATATCTCCCATGATGTGGTTAGACCATTCTTGGTGAGGATAGTTTCATACCAGTCTTTTGCTGTACCGGTTAAAAAAAAACGTAAAGCCTCAATTTTAAGACTGTCTAGATTTATTTGAAATTGACTACACTATTCAAATTAACGTAGACATTCAGTTGGATCTGTTTTGTTTTTTTACAAATTTGTCCAAAATAAATTTTTTTTCAATTTGAGGCAATTTAATTTTGTTTTGAGCTGAATTAGATTTTAATTGTTGCTCTAATATCCTAATACGATCCTCCAATTCTAATTGTAGAGGCTCGAAAGATCGTGGATTTGGAGGAGGGATGTATTCTTCTAATGGTAATTCTTGGAAACACACATTCCCTGTTTCATCAAAATATACTTTGTGAATGTCATTGTCAATTTTAATAGCTACAGTTCTGTAACCATTCAAAATTTTAATAGTAGCTCTTGCATTACAAATAATTTTTTTACTTGATAAAACAGTGTGAAAGTTCAAGTTTCTAAATTCAGCTGGAATTAAATACCAAATAATTTTATCGGTAGAAATACCTTGAATTACAAATTCTTCCTCCTCTTTCTGTACAATTTTGACAAATAGCAAAGCCATCTCCTCTCCTTACTCCTTGAAACTTGTAATTTAATTTCTAATGTGGTTTTATAAACGTGATTTTATTCTCTGTATAAAAGCACAAACATAATTAAAATCAAATATTGGAAAAAGAAAATATATTATAAACAAATAAAGTAATCTATCTGTATAAAAGAATTAAATTACACGTTAGTCTTTCAAAGTAAGAGAAACAGTTATTAACAATTAACACAAGGTTATAGTTGCACTGTTAACATAAGGTTATAGTTGCACTGTTATAATCACATAGTAGCCGTAGCCCATATGTTAGGTGTTAGCCAACATTACATATATAATCCATGTAACAAAGTGCTGATGTTTTGAAAAATTTGTATGTTTTAGAACTGAAGATGAATGATTAAAATTTTGAAACTAGTTTTCTAATAAAATAAATCCAATAGAAGTGGCAATTAATTCATCAATCCTAATTGTATTAATCATTCTATCAACTCTAGCTCCCTCATCCACCTAGCTTGGGATTTTAAAAGGATCTTGGCAGTTGCCATGGTCCCCGCCTCTGTCATTTCCAAATCCCGTCGGATTCTCCAGGGGGCACCACTTAAAGGTGACAGTAGGCTTTGGTAGAGATAAGGATAGGGATAAGGATGTAAGGAATCATGCTCATAGTGGATAGTGTACTAAGTAAGCCTAAGTACCCTAGGCATGCTTGATTCGCCAAGAGGTTGGGAGATCCCTGTACCTATTTCCCTCTCTATTACTCGTTCCTCTATTCCTGCATCTTCCTTCCTCCTCTATATGTTTCAATTAGTACAAGATCATTTCTGTTAGCCATCTTTAAAACCTGACGTAGCATTATGGGCTAAAACCTGTTTAGTTTGTCAACCCTGCAAGATAACATGCCACATCAAATCAAAGTGGATCTTTTTTACCTATATAAAGGGGAATTTCCGTTATTAAAAGTTGTCGCTTATTCTAATATTTACTATTGTGTGTAAATTTTCATTTTGAAAATCCTCATAATAGTAGAGTATCATCATCAAAGTCTTCTCTTCATAGTTTTTCATTTTGATACATTAATTTCTAATTCAAATTTCTTTATATGTACAAAATTACAATGTTATTGTTGGCGTTAAAAAGTCTAATTGTCACAGTATTAAAACATCAGTAGTCAGGAAATTGAATTAATTCTGAGTAGTTATTTCCCTAACCCCCACCCTCCTAGCCAGCAAAGAAGGAGGTTAAATAAAAATTATTCAATAAAGAGCTGGTGGGGACAATTAATAAGGTTTGGAAAATTAAGAAGTTCTCGGACCATTTGTTTGTCAAAGCAGGAGTCACCCCCCCTCCCATCTGCTACCCTATCCCCCTATCCTAACATTGTTTGAAATTTCATTCAAATCTTATATACGACACCCAATAAATGATTTTAGAAATAGTTATAATTCTATCTCAAAGACTATGAAAAAAGCGTCGATTATATTAACGATTGATTGGTTTACTGTGGTTAGTAAAATTTGAATATAAAATATTTAATTTTAAATTTTAAGCATTTTCATGTCTTAAAGGAAATATAACTTTTTAGTTCTATAAATATTTATTGTTTTTCAGCTTTTGAGGATTCTTTAGACAAGCCTGATGGGACAACTCTTTCTCAACAAGTTACGAAGCCTCATCAATGTCCTCATTGTGACAATAAAACAGCAAGAGCAATTAGTTTGAAAATACATGTAGTGGGTCCTCATACCGATGAAAAGCCTCATCAATGTCCTTATTGTGAGTTGAAAACAGTAACAAATGGTGATTTAAAACAACATATAACAGCCCGCAACACAGACGACAAGCCTCATAAATGTCCTCATTGTGACTATAAAGCAATTCTAATTGCTTCTGTAAAAACACATATTATGTCTCGTCATACAGGTGAGAAGCCTTATCAGTGTCCTTGCTGTGAGTTTAAAACTGTAACAAGTGGTATTTTAAAACGACATATAGCAGCCCGCCATACAGAAGACAAGCCCCATAAATGTCCTCATTGTGACTATAAAGCAATAAAGATTGCTTCTGTAAAAACACATATTATGGCCCGTCATACAGGTGAGAAGCCTCATCAGTGTCCCCACTGTGACTATAAAGCAGTAAGAAATATTACATTAAAAAATCATATAAAGTCCTCTCATACAGGTGAGAAGCCTCATCAATGTCCTTATTGTGAGTTTAAAACTGTAACAAGTGGTAATTTAAATAAACATATAGCAGCCCACCATACACACGACAAGCCTCATAAATGTCCTCATTGTGATTATAAAACAGTAAGAAATAATTCTTTAAAAAATCATATTATGTCTCGCCATACAGGTGAGAAGCCTCATCAGTGTCCTTGCTGTGAGTTTAAAACTGTAATAAGTAATGCTTTAAAACGACACATAGCAACCCGCCATACAGAAGACAAGCCTCATCAGTGTCCTTGCTGTGAGTTTAAAACAGGAACAAGTAGTCATTTAAAACGACATATAGCAGCCCACCATACAGATGACAAGCCTCATAAATGTCCTCATTGTGATTTTAAGACAGTTGAAAAAGCGAAATCTGAAAAATCATATTATGTCTCGCCATACAGACAACAAGCCTCATCATTGTCCTTCCTGTGAGTTTAAATCTGCAACAAGTGGCTATTTAAATACACATATAGCTGCCCGCCATTCAGAGGACAAGACTCATCAGTGTCCTTGCTGTGAGTTTAAAACAGGATTAAGTGGTGAATTAAAACGACATATAGCAGCCCGCCATACAGACGACAAGCCTCATAAATGTCCTCATTGTAACTATAAAACAGTAAGAAAAAATTCTTTAAAAAATCATATTATGTCTCGCCATACAGGTGAGAAGCCTCGTCAGTGTCCTTACTGTGAGTATAAAACTGTAACAAGTGGTGGTTTAAATGCACATATAGCAGCCCGCCATACAGACGACAAGCCTCATCAGTGTCCTTGCTGTGAGTTTCAAACAGGAGCAACTAGTCATTTAAAACGACATATAGCAGCCCGCCATACAGACGAAAAGCCTCATAAATGTCCTTATTGTGACTATAAAGCAATTAAAATTGCTTCTGTAAAAATGCATATTATGTTTCGTCATACAGGTGAGAAGCCTCGTCAGTGTCCTTACTGTGAGTATAAAACTGTAACAAGTGGTGGTTTAAATGTACATATAGCTGCCTGCCATACAGACGACAAGCCCCATAAATGTCCTCATTGTGATTATAAAGCAATTAAAATTGCTTCTGTAAAAACCCATATTATGTCTCGTCATACAGGTGAGAAGCCTCGTCAATGTCCTCACTGTGACTATAAAGCAGTAAGAAATATTACTTTAAAAAATCATATAAATTCCTCTCATACAGGTGAGAAGCCTCGTCAGTGTCCTTATTGTGATTTCCAAACAGTAACAGGTTATTATTTGAAAAGACATATAACGAAACATCATACGATTGAGACGCGTTATAAATGTTATCATTGTAAATATAGAACTAGAATTATTAGTAATTTAAAATTGCATATAATATCTCGTCATACAGATGAGAAGCCTCATCAATGTCCTCATTGTGATTATAGGACAGTTGAAAAAAGTTGCATAAAAAAACATATTAGGGCTCGACATAAACATGAAAAGCCGCATCTTTGTCTATAGAACTTGTGAAATTGTGGCTATAGAACAGAAGGAGCAATTGATTATAAAAAAAAACGTGTTAAAGCATGTTATACTGATGAGAAGCCTCATCAATGTCCTCATTGTGACCTTATAACAGTTGAAAGAAGATATTTAAAAACTTATATAGCAGCCCGCCATATAGATTAGAAGCCTTATAAATGACCTTATTGTGACTATAAAGCAATAAAAATTGCTTTTGTAAAAACACAATTATGGCCCGTCATACAGGTGAGAAGCCTCATCAGTGTCCTCCCTGTGACTATAAAGCAGTAAGAAATATTACATTAAAACATCATATAAAGTCCTCTCATACAGGTGAGAAGCCATTTTAATTTAAAAAATACATACATGACCTGTTACAGTTTTATTAGTGTTCTAATTGCAGATGTTCTATCAAATTATATTATTTAATAATTTAAGTAGTGTGGTATTGAGAAAATTAAAATTATTTTTAAAAGATACATTAATTATTGAAGATGAAATGTAATTTTTGTGATTATTTATTTCCCTTCTTATCAAAAGTCATTTATTCTAACCCAACTGCAGTGGAATGTTCTAAATGTGAAATATATATATATATATATATATATATATATATATATATATATATATATATATATATATATAGTATCAATTTATTATATTTAATTATATAAAGTTTATTAAATTAAGTTCTGTGGATGGTTGAGCTTAAGGTTGAAAAGTATGTTTTTCTATCTTTTTGCAGTCATGATTAATTTTGTGCTTAGAATTTCCTGTTATATATCTGTTTGTTTTTGTGTACTTAAATATATATATATATATATATATATATATATATATATATATATATATATATATATATATATATATATATATATATATAAGTTATGGTGAGGAGGGAAGTAATATACAACTTAATCTTTTACCTAATCCTATTTAGGGATGTAAACACTGATAAATGTATATATAGAGGATTATTACAGCAATAAAGTCAGTCTTTACCCAGCACTTGTGAGTATTATTTCGCTCCTTATTTTCCTTTTTTTTTTGTGTTTTTCGTCTGAAGGAACTTAACTGGTGCCGAAACCCGGGATCGTTAGAACATATTTCTGGGTAAGCATTTTTTTTTTTTTTTTTTGTATCCCGCTAAAACCTTTTTTCGTATCTTTCATTTTCATTGGTAATTACGGAAGATAGTGAATGGCCGCTAATAATATTCTGAAACCCCCTGCATTTGAAGTTCAGTCTGAAGTTGAGTTAGCACCTCTACCTCCAGAAACGCTGGCAGCAGCTCACGCTAACATGGCGGCAGCACAGGCGAACGCCCTGGAATTGCTTAAAATCAAGACGGCGACTTCACAGGATTTGAGGAAGGCAATTTCGGATATTGAAAAATACGACGGGGAAATAGGAGAATTAAATCACTTCCTTAAGGGGGGTGATAGAGTAATGGCTCGGATCGAGGCAAAAGCAGCGGAAAATCTGTTGGATCCACTGGACGCGTGTGCTTTGAAAGCGGCCTTAGTGTGTCGAGTTAAACGCAGTACACTGAATGTGATCCAGGCGGATGAAGACACTCCCTGGCTAGTAATCAAAGACAGACTTAAAAAGGCGTTCGGAGGTGGGCGATGGACACCGGAAGAGGATATCTTCCGTATGTTCAGAGAAATGAGGAGGCCGCAGCAGTCAATTGGACAGTACGCGGGTAAATTGTTGGGGCACTTCAACAGGATAACTGACAAGATGAGGGAAACCACGGATGCAGCGGAAGTGGAGGCGAGGATGGCGTTCCTATCAACGATCCTCAAGGTCCAATTAGCGAAGGAGACTGGCAAGAGAGAAGGACTCCCCAGAGACAAGAACTTCCTTGACTGCGCCAGGGAAATGGTGGACTCCAGCGCTAGGGAGGAAGAGGTGAGGAAGGAAGAGAGACCTGAAGGAGGATGGAGTAGGGTGACCTATCGTCGCCTGGAGGGCAACAGGAACAGGCAATCTCAAGAGGACCCGTGGAGAGGACGAGACAGGGAGTTCAGAGGACGAGAGCGGCTAGCAACTAGGGAGAAAAGACAGGGACCCGAAAGGAGAAATTGGAAAAAAGAGGAAAGGAAGTGTCACGGGTGCGGAAAGGTAGGGCATCTGGTAGCACAATGCCCCCGCACTAGGTGCTTTGAGTGCGGTACGGAAGGGCACATCGCCAGACAGTGCCCGTATATGAGCAGGAGGAACCAGGGCGAGCCGATGGAGGTTAACGCCCAAAGAGTGTGGAGGCGGAGCAGACACCTGTCGGAGACGGAAGGAGCGTGTGAAACGTCCGAGACAGAAGAAGAGGGAAGCGAACTGGGAGATGGACGACTGGTGACAGGCAAGAAGGGTCGGAGGAGCGGAGAGCGACGAGCGGTGATCGAGAGGAGGGACCAGGAGGAAGAATGAGGAGGGTGCAACGGGAGGGGCGACCACATAGTTATCAACAGTGTCGGGAGTGGATGTGGTGGGGGTTGCCCATAATAAGAGTGGGGAGTGGGGTGAGATGCCTGGTAGATACAGGCAGTTCAAACACAATAATGTGTTGGGAAGCGGTAAGAGCATGGTGTAAAGGAGAGAGAGCACCGCGAGTACAAACTTGTGGGTGTAAATTGGTCACTCTAAGCGGTCCGTGTGGAGTAGAGGGGGAAGCGGATATCTCGTTGGATAGATGGGGGGTTGGGAGAGGACGTTTAAGAGTACACGTAGTGGAGAACATGCCGCGTGAATACGGTGGGATAATAGGGTGTGACCTGTTAACAAAGATCGGGGCGGAAATAAAAAGTAATGGAAAGAGATGGTCGATCGTGATGGGAGGTAGGGAGTATCGGTGTGACAGGGTGAAGAAGTCAGATCTGGCAATGGTGGGAGTCGTAACCCGGAAGGTAGATTGGCGACTAACGTTGAAGGGAGAATTTTCGGATATATTTTACAAAGAAGGGGATGCGTTGAGTGCAACTGGGGAAACGGTACATGAAATCCCGTTAAAACAGGAACGCGTTACCTACGTGAAGGAACGGAGATACCCCCAGGCGTTACGTCGGCACATTCGGGAGGAAATCGACAATCTGAAAAGTCAGGGGATCATTGTCGACAGTACGTCGCCTTACAATAGTCCGTTGTGGGCAGTCAAAAAGAAAAGTGAGGAAGGAGTAGAGAAATATCGGGTGGTCGTGGATTATCGAAAACTCAATGAGAATACGGTAGATGAAAAGTACCCCATTCCAAGGTTTGAGGACATACTGGACAGAATAGGGGGATCAACCGTATTTAGCACGCTGGATTTAAAGGCGGGGTACCACCAAATAAAGATGCACCCCAAAGATCAGTACAAGACAGCGTTTACTTTCGAGAGGGGCCATTACGAATTTACAAGGATGCCGTTTGGTTTGAAAAATGCACCCATCACTTTTCAGAGACTCATGGACGAATTTTTACGAGGACTGGACGAAGGGACATGTCAAGTGTATATGGATGACTTACTGATTTTTAGCAAGGACGAGACAAGACATGTAGAGGACTTAAGACGGGTTTTTGAAAGACTGAGACAGTTTGGGTTGAAATTATCCGAGGAAAAGTCGATATTGGGACAGAACCAAATTAATTTTCTGGGGCATACAATTTCGGGAGAAGGAGTGAGGCCAGATGTGAAAAAGGTAGAAGCAATAAGGAAGATGGTCATCCCGACGGACATAAAAGGAATTCGTAGGCTTTTGGGGACCCTGAATTACTACCGAAGGTTTGTCCCGGAGATGGCAAAACGCCTCGTGCCCCTAAGCAATCTACTCAAAAAGGGCCGGAAAATCGTTATTACTCCCGAGATCGAGAATAACATCCGGAAGTGCATGCAGAGACTTCAGGAAGAACCGATTTTGAAATTTCCCGATTTCACGAAGACTTTCACCGTTACCACTGACGCTAGCGAGTATGCATTGGGGGCAGTTTTATCTCAGGAAGGCGATAAAGGGGAGCAGCCCGTAGCGTACGCGAGTAGGCGTCTAACGGAGACGGAGGCGCGTTACAGCGCGTTGGAAAGGGAGTTGTTGGGAGTAGTGTGGGCGGTCGAACACTTTAGACCGTACGTGTTTTGGTCGGAAGTTCAAAGTATTCACGGACCATCGTCCATTAATGTGGGTAGGGAGATTAAAAGAGTCGTCGGCAAGGATCACCAGGTGGAAAGAACTGTTAAGTCAGTATAACATGGAGGTGGTATATAAGCCGGGGAGGGAGAACATCGTAGCAGATTGGCTATCGCGGGCGATACAGGTTAACGCGATAGGAAATGAAGAAGGGGAATATTCGGGGGGAATTCAGAGGTTCATAAGTGAGTGGAAGCCGGAAGGGGAGGGGGAGCGAGAATCGGAAGAGATGGAACAGGAGCCGGTAGAGAGGGAGGATGGACCGGAGGTATCAAGGGAGGAGAGTTCAGTGGGCGAACGGGCCGTGGAAATGGGGGAAAGGGAGGACATTATAAATGACAAACGGAGACAGATCATTTGGAAAACCAGGACGACAGGACTGACTAAGGTAGAGTACTCGACATATGGGAGACATCGCATCACCACAATATGGTCACAACCTGGGATAAGGGAAGAAGTGGTCGAAAAGGTATTAAAGGAGGAGACACGACCAGGGAAAACTTTTTACTTATTCTTGGGAAACGCGGTTCTGTGGGAAAAGATAAAGCACTTGTGGAGAACGGAGAGGATTGGATTGGATCGAACTTTTATCCGGTGTAAACTCATGGTGGAAACAGTAACGGAAGCAGATAGGCAAAAGGAAATAATGATAGCTTACCATCAGGGTAAAACTAACCACCGCGGGGTGCAAAAAACATTACAGGCACTTAAACGAAAATACTTCTGGGTAAAAATGCGCAAGTCAATCGAGGAGGTGGTTGGGGCGTGCGAAATTTGCAACGCAGCTAAGTACGACCGGCACCCCCCAACTGGGAGGCAAGAGGAAACGGTAACACCCGTCGGGCCGTTGAGTGATTTGGAAGTGGACACTTTCACCTGGAAGGGCTATAAATGGGTCACAGTGATAGACATCTTCAGTAAGTTGGCGATGGCGTACCCAGTGCAGGAAAAGTCGGCTGAGGCAGTGATCGCGACATTGCGGGCATGGTTCCAAGTGTATGGAGTGCCGGATAGAATAGTTTCGGATGGTGGGCGCGAGTTCGATAACGCCAGTCTACGGAGGGAGATGCAGGAGGTGGGCGTGACCTGGCATATTAATACTCCAGGACATCCTAAAGGTCGGGGAGGGATCGAAAGGTTACATAGCACCCTGGGAGATCATCTCCGAGTTAACCATATCGATAAGGGTTTGAATGCGGGGATGGCAATGCCAAAGGCGATATCTGCGTACAACCATTCGATCCACATGTCGACGGGATTCTCTCCAGTGGAAGTCGTCTTCGGGCTTCGGGAAAGGCGAAGGGACGGTAGGGTCACGGCGGTGGATGATGAATTAGCAGAACGGTTAGAGGTGAATAAAGTGGCTCTTATCGATAGGTGGGGAAGGGTACGGCGTAAGATAATGGCGGAGAAAACTAGAAGGGTAGCGCGGGAAAATCTCAGGGTTCGAGATGGGATGGAGAATATCAAGATCGGGACTGTTGTATATCGGAAGGTGGGGTCAAATAGGAGTAAGGAAGTAGCACGGTATGAGGGACCCTTCAAAGTAGTAACAATCCGAGAACATAACGTCGTCACGATTCAACATATTAACGACCCCCGGAGGCGTAGAACTGTTCACATATAACAATTAAAAATCCCACTGAAGGAGCTATAATTTTCTCGGTTTCGCGGTCTTCGCTATTTTCGTTTTATTCATTCCTCGTTTCGCTAGTTTTATCACTTTCGTATTTCTCATTTTGCGTATATTAAATACCGTAGGGGTTTTTTTTTTTTATATATTTTTTTATAATTAAATTTCTGGGAAAAATGCGGTAGACAGGTACTCTCTCTTCTGTGTTGTAGAGCGACGTCTCGGGAAAGTAGACGTAATTCTGTGTATATAATGGAAAATTGTAATTGTTTTATTATTTTATTTTATTTGTTGTTGGTTGTTTTTCTTTTGTATTATGCTTGATGTAATTAGTAATGTAAGTTCATATTGGATTTCAGTGAGAGGATTATCAAAAGTGTATTTTATTGAAAGTTATGTGAAGCTAAGGGAATTTATTTTATTTTTTATCAGTATACTTATGAATTTATTATTGTGTGTATATTGCTTTTCTTTGTTTACACCCTATGAGTTTACGAGGTGTGTTCGTAAACTGGTGGGGGGGAGTTATGGTGAGGAGGGAAGTAATATACAACTTAATCTTTTACCTAATCCTATTTAGGGATGTAAACACTGATAAATGTATATATAGAGGATTATTACAGCAATAAAGGGAGTCTTTACCCAGCACTTGTGAGTATTATTTCGCTCCTTATTTTCCTTTTTTTTTTTGTGTTTTTCGTCTGAAGGAACTTAACTATATATATATATATATATATATATATATATATATATATATATATATGTGTGTGTGTGTGTGTGTGTGTGTGTGTGTGTGTGTGTGTGTGTGTGTGTGTGTGTGTATCTTTGTGTGTGTGTGTGTATATATCTTTATGTTATCTTATACTTGACTTTTTTTTTATGCCTTTCTATTTCTGTAATTTATATTACTTTATTTCGTGGTTATTTACTCTATTTTGTTGTTGTTGTTTTTTTATTCTTTTTCTAATCTAAATATATTTATTATTTTTAATATTTTTTTGTTTATTGGATTATATCCTTCGTTTTTATTTTATTTTGTATTTATTATTTATAGCCCTGAAGAAGGCAATCCTACAAGGTTTCTTCTAAAATCATACAAAATGTTAGGGGTAAAAAAAAAAATTTAATTTATGTTTTTTGAGATGAGAAATCTGAAATTGATATTATTTTTAGTCTAAAAATTTTACTGAACTATATTTTTATTTGAAATAGCATTGAAACTCATAGATTGATGAATACTCTAAAAATAATATCAGGTTTTAGTTTTTAAAAAGCTCTTCTTACCTATATGTTTTAAAAATTGTCTGATTTCTAATTTAGTGTGTAAAAATTAAAATAATAATAGATGTAGATAATTTTAAAACATTTTTTTTTTTAATATATAGGTGAGGAAAATTTTTAAACTAAAAACGGATATAATTTTCAGACTCCTCATCTCTAAAAACATGTAGAAACCAAATTTTGTTGAAATCAAAAATTAAATTTGTTTACCCTTAAGATTTTGTAGCATTTTAGAAGGGAAGGGGTTTTCAATTTGTGAAGAAACTTAAATAAATTGCGCTATCACATATTTCGCCATGGATTGAAACCAAATTTTATGGCCACCAAGAAGCCGTATATTTGCACATAGTTTAGCCCGAATTCGGAGGTCGCAGGATTTCTCCTGTTGCGATATCTTAAGTTATAGTTAAAAGAAATTTGGAATGCTTTGGTTGCAAAGTGTGTGCCAGAAGATTTTATTGAGGCATTGAATTGATAAGGATAAGGCGAGGGAGCCACTGGAGTGATAAGGATAAATGGCACAGAATCAGAACCTTTCTCAATTGCAAGAGGAGTTAGACAGGGAGGTAGTTCGAGCCCCCTCCTATTTATAAACTTTATGGACGAGATTCATAAATTCAAGCGTCGGACTGCCTGGACTAAAATTGGATACTGGAATATGAGAACAGTCCTAGTACAAAGCTTTTTATATGCTGTTGACATTGTCCTCATCTACCGATTCAAAGGTGAAACTACTGCAAGCACTGGTAGAATGGGAAGAAGAGCTGCTGAGGAAAGGTATGTGAATAAATTTCTCCAAGAGTAAAGTGCTGGTTATGGCGAGAGAGGAACAGGAAGACGTCCAATTGGTTTGCAGCAGAGAGGTTCTTGAAGTGGTGAAGGATTACACCTACTTAGGTACCGTTATTACTGACTCTGGTAAGATAGATGCGGAGATTTTAAACAGAATATCGAAGGCAAATCATGCATACTACCAGATCACTTACAGTATCCTCAGCTGCCGTGAAGTGGATAAAAAGAAAAAGATTCACATCTATAATTCAGTATACCTGCCTATTATCACCTACGGCGGAGAAAGCTGGACCATGTTGGACAAACATTACAATCGCATAACAGCAGCGGACATGAGGTTCCTACGTAGATCGGTGGGGAAAACTAGGAGAGATCGCATTAGAAACGAAACTATAAGAGAGGAACTGGAAGTGTCCGAGCTCAAAACCACTTTGGAAAACAGGCAACTAAAGTGGTTTGGACATGTCTGCCGCATGAACGAGGACATAGACCCTATAAAGGTATTCTAGGCTCGACCCATTGAGAAGAGACGCCAAAGACTCCCAGAGTTTCGTATCAGGAGTTCATATAGATGATTGGAGTTAGAAGAGGCAAATCCTTCAACAAAATGAAGGGGGTAAGCGGAGACCGGGAAGAGTGGCTGCGCTGGATAGAGGCTCCTCGACGCTAGAAATGGCACTGTGAGGAAGACAAAGAAGAAGTTATAGTTGACCTCGGAATCATTTATTCACATCACTTTTTGTCCACCAAAATCTGGAGTAAACCCAATATTATATGCATAGATAAAAAACAGAATGTACGTTGATTCAATAAAATTTCATATATAAGGTTTTTTCGGTGGATTAAATCAAGGTTTGAGATCAATTTTTTTTAGGACACAAATGGCCTACATGATACATCGAGATTTCTGACAAACGTTAAATCAATACAAGTTAATCCAAAGTATAACCGAGCTGATTTTCTAATTCGTTTTAAAAGTGCTAGATCTATATTATGCCGGAACGAAATGTTGCAAGGTTCTTTTTGTTTAAAACGGTGTGACTATGACAATTGTAGCTCGTCCCCACTCCTTTACAGCACTGTCACCCACTCCTAAGATCTGTTCCTAGTTTCAAGTCTCTAGCTCATCGAGAGGATAGTAAACAGATATAAATAGAGATGGTAAATCTAAATTACGGGTATAGGGTACGGTACGGCTACGTGATGCGAGTTTCTATTTTTTTTTTTACCCCATCCTTACAATTGCCCAACGGGACTAAAGAAGTTAACACTTCAATAAGTATACGTCCCCATAGAAGTAGTTTCTTGATCCTTTGGTACATTTCCCTGAATCGTTCCTTTAGAACGGCTCCATAGCGAACGATCCTTCACTAACACGAATCGTAATAAAAACAACTTTCAACCCTGTATCTCAAGTTGAATGCTGTCTTAATTGCTATGGATCCATTTGGTTAGTAAAGTATTTTAGTTTTCTTCTGCTCACATTCTGTATTGCTATTTTCCTATTTTCTATAATCTGTATTCTCTATCTTTGAACTAAAAGAGGAACTAATAGTTGGAGGAATATTTTATATTTATATTATTTTATATTTTTAGGTATAACTAATTTTGGTGTTATAAAAAGAAGAAACAGAAGATGAATCTGAGTTAGCTGGTATGTTTATGATTTTAGAATATCATCTAATCTATTATATATTTGTCAAATACCACTCACTTACTCAACACGAGATCTCAGAAACCACCGAACGGATTGGAATGAAATTCGATATGTAGATTCCTCTAGGGCCGTAGGTGCTCGCTAAGAAAGGAATTTTAAAAAATCGGCCTGGATCGCGGCTAATTTGCGAAAAATGCGATTTCAATTTTTATTGGGTGAATAATAAAAGATTAATTATCATATGGTATTTGGATATAAGCTAAGTTAAAAAATAGGTTAGATCTTTAAGCCGCAAACTTTGACCACCGTTTAAGTTCCTTATAGTTGTAAACAAACAAAAATACGATCGATGTCGAAACCTTATAATATTGGTACTTTCTGTGAACTCATGGTAGCTGCAGAGGTTACTTACAACTTACAAGTTTGAGTTGTTTCGTGAAGAGAAGCTATTAAAAGACTTATGTTAAAGAGGAGGTTAAAAGACTTATGTTCTCTGGTGATGACATGTAAGGCCAGTTCGATGTAGCGACAAAAAACAGATAAGAATCAATAGTTCTACCAAGTGTATGATTCTCTTTAGTATCGTGTCATGTTCTGCCATGAAGAAGAAAGGTACAGTATTAACATCCCTCAGCGTGACCCAAACTCCAAAACATCACTTAAGAAAACTGTGTCTGCAGCTGGTTTTTACGCCTAAATGTTAGTGGAGCGAGGAGGTGAAGAACCTTATTTACTTTAATTTCGTAATCTCCTCAACCAATTTATGCTTGATATGTACGCAAAAATAGAAACAGAAAGACTAAACTTTCTTCAAAAAAGTTAAGAAGTTAAGACTATATTCACTTAAAGTATGCCATAAGAAAAGCTGATGGTCTGGTATCAGAGCTGGGTAAGATGGTAGTGCTGCATCGAAGCTTCACTGGAGGGCTATCAAAATAATAAAAAATAAACTTTTGCAAATTGTCAAATTTACTTATTGAAATTTTTCTAAGAATGGAATTGTTCAGGTTTATTTAAGTAATAATAATTATCAACGTTAAGCTTAACTTTTACTAATTTAAGTTGTCTTCATCCTAATGATATTAAACCGTAGCGGAGCGGGGTACTTTCAGCTATATTATATAATTCTTAATTTTGATTAATTATATGTAAATTTGATTTCTCATTTGCAGGGCATTATAAATGGATAAAAACCTAGACAGAATGACGTTTACGAATAACCAAATTTAGAGGAACAAACATATTTTTCTGATTTATATTTATTTGAGATATTTCATTATGTTTCTTATTTATCAAATATTTACTGGGTTGTTACAAAATTCCTTGTCTACAAGTCTAAATGTAATTTAGATTATTTATTCTAAGCATTACTGAATACTACTTTTCAAAGTGAAGTCCACTGTTTTCCTTCTGTCTTTCGGCCAGTATTTAGATTTTATACCGGTATCACTCCCTTTCATTTGAGGAAAGAACTCTTTAAAATCTCATTATTTAGGATCCGATCTTTCAAAAATGTGCCATTGGTCTAATAAACAGTATCTGGGTTATACGCAGGATGAGTTAAAATGTTTACCCCTTGCAGTTTTGATGATTTTTTTATTTGGTCTAACGATAATGATGAGTAAGGGATTTGACCAAAGCAGGGTACTTAACGCTTAAAAACGGAATAAATTAAGTCTAGCAGTTTGCACAGGAAAGGTGTAGTAAGCCCCACTACACAATCATTAGGAATAAGCTTTAAATGCAAAATTCCTCTGAAGTTCCTCTTAAATGGAACCTTTTTTCCCAAATGAACCAAAGTGTGTCAATATTTTGATGGATAACTGATTTTCCTTCTTTGGTAAAATTTTTCTGATGTTTCTTTTTTCTGACATTGCATGTTTGTTTTTAAAATGTAAATAAAGCGATCTCATCACAAGGGATTAGAGGTTTAGTCAAAATAAACATTGAAATAAATAGGAGGAACAAAAACATGCTTATAGGATTAAATATAAGAGTTGTGTCTGTTCTCATGGACTTTAATAACAACTTAGTAAAGATTCCTAGTCCAAGAGCTGAGGCTTAAAAGTTTTGTGACCGATTTGAAGAAAAGTTATTTATACAACCATAAAATATTCACTCTCAGCAATCAATTTGCACTTTTCTGCCAAATCAAAGTGGTGGCGTTTCAAAATGCCGTCCATCTAAAGGGGGTAACAAATGTGCAAAAAATTATATTATTTTTTGATGATTTATTTCAAGCACACAAGAAACTGCACACTCCTTAGATGTCAAAAACCGAAACTAGGACAGGGGCACTGGCAGTTAAAATTCAATAGCCACTTTTTTTTCTCGTTGAGTAATGCATTTTTTTTAATATTATATATTTCAAGCACACATGAAAATATATCCGGCCTCCCACCAGATGCTAAAAAAAAAACAGGCTGCCGAAATTAGGACAGGTTATTGCACAGACAGACAAAATTGAGGATTTTTTTTTCCCCAAAAGTTTTTATGGTTTTTATCAAACAATGGACTTTTTGAAGATGATTTTTTCCAGATATACATTTTGCTATAAACCCTATAAATAGCTTCCAAAAAAACTTTGTTGTTATCTTGTTGGGTCCCAATAAATACAAAACTCAAAACCTTTCTTCAAATCGAACGATTTTTGAAGATTACTGCTTATTCTATTTAACTCTTCTTATCCACCATCAAAAAATATAAACGTTTATGTAATATAAGTAGAGAAATGGTTTGGTGTGCAGTCAAGTAAATAAACACGTCCAAGTTTTTAAATAAAAAAACTTTATATTTGGTGTGCCAACATTTCATATAAATTATTTATATAACCCCCAAAAGATTATGATTGGTTGTCTGAGGAAATCCAAACAGTCCTTGGGGACTTGAGACAAAGTCCAAAATCAAACAGTCCCTCTGGAAACTGGCAGAATGTTGATGTCAGTTACATATTCACATAACTTGAAAGCGTTTTCGATGTTGTGCTAATTTGTTCAGCAAAAATTACAGGTTTTCTGCCAGGCATTAGAAAATTTGTCTCCTTTGGAACACAATAATGATCCACTGAAACAATTGGGAATAAAACTTTCATAAACATTTAGCAGAGAGTTGTTCATGAACATAGGTAAAGATAATTTATTTTATATTATAAATCGTCCTTGCAAATCCTAGCCACCGTTACAAAGCAAAAACTACAAGAGATGAAAATTGATTTCATGATTAGAGAAGTAGGTTTAAATATTAGAAAAGAAATTATGTAACGTTTAGCCTCCGCTGCAAATCCTGCCTTCCTGTTTATATCAATAATTTTCTGCTACCAATAACTGACACAGTATGGTATCTTGGCTTTTACTTAGACATAAGACTTACATGGAACCCAGACACTAGACTTAAAAGGCAAGAACAGTACAGTACAGACTACTAAATAGGACAACTCACCTTTCCATTGAAAACAAACTCCTCTTATAAAAAACCATCATTAAACCTATGGACTTGAACTGTAGGAGATAGCTAAACAATCGAATATAAAGCGCATTTAATCCTTTCAATCCATAGTCCTTCGTACTATTGCAAATGCTCCATATTATGTCTCCAATAAAACCCTACATAATGATCTCAATATACCTATAACGCAGCTAAAACTCAAGCAATTGCCATAGGATCACACTCCCTTCTCCATTCAAATGCCAACTTTCCCACATTATTCCTTAATGGTCATCCAATAACTTTCCATTCCTCTGTTAAAAATTTAGGCTTAACCATTGATCAAACCCTCTCCTGGAAATCCCATATTGCACAAATCTCCCGAAGGTCAATCGGTATCCTAAAACTATTTCACCGCTCCCGTCACCTCCTTCCCCTACCCACACGCAAACTTCTAGTATCCTCCCTTATCTTCCCCCAATTTGACTATGGTTGCGTGATATATGACGGGCTCTCGATGGTTCTTGAGGACAGATTAAAACGCATCATGAATTGCTTCATTAGGTTTGTCTTCGGAACATCGAGACGTTCCCATGTTTCGCATCTCTATACTGATTTAAATTGGCTTTTCCCCTCCTTCTGCAGAAAATACTTTCTAGGCTCCTACCTATTCCAAGTTATCAACACCCGTCACCCTCCCTTTATTTACAGTAACCTGAAATTCAAGTCTGCTATCAAATCACTGCATACAAGATCTCGTCTTTCCGATCTCTATACTCCATCCCACAGAAGTACTGCATTCCAACGTTCCTTCCTTGTCCGATCCTCTAATCTTTGGAATTCCCTCCCCCCCTGTATCCGCAATGCTTCCTCCCTTGGAACATTCAAAACACTACTCTTTCACCATCTTCTTTCCCTCCAACCCGACGCTCTCTAATTATAAGGATATATGTACTATGTATGTAATTGTCTAATTTATTTATTAAGACCGTCAGACATAAAACATTAGCAAAAATTATAGTTTAACTATGACAATGTTTTGATTTCTTGTAATGCTAATTTTGGATTTTCTATCTTTTATTTTTCTTTAAGTTTCTGTTTGTTTTTTTCCTCTTCTGCAATTTTGTTTACAATATTAACCTCTTTTTTGTATATTTATCTTTTCACTCTCTTTTTATTAATAGTGTTTTTTCTTTCTCTAGTTTTTCTCTGTATTTTTTTTTCATACCAATTTGTAATTAATTTTACCTAAGTTGTTTTATTTTTAAAAGCCTCTCGGCCAGTTTATGATCTTACTTTATGATATTCAATGTTATTCTTAAGGGACTTTGTCCCAGAATAAAGTTTTCTTTCTATTCTACCTTTTGTCCTTGACCTTATACTCATTAAATTCTCCAAATTCCATCAACGCCTTTCCAAACATCTCAACCCTCTGGCACATTCATTATCTAGCTCCACATATCCTTATAACTAACCCGCCTCACAGATCAAAAACGGCAATGGTCCAAGACCTATTGTAATAAATATTTATTACTGGAGATCTGACAATGGCCAGCTTCTCGACTCATGTCCTGAGCGACTATGGCTCCCTCTCAGCTTCCACTTGATTTTCACACTGGTGATGCAGCTGAGAGAAGAGCACTGGGATTACTGGGGGCCTGGCTTTCCCTCCCATAAGTTGGGGGACAGGCTTGGTCTGGGGTTTTCCTGGGATGTTAGTGTACATTGTATATATTCTGTGATTGTGCTTTTGAATTTATTTAATTTTTTCTTATGATCCTTTTTGATAACTATTGTTTATATTTTTATTTTATGATTTTTTTAGATATTAATATCTTGTATAGTTAGAGGATTTTAATTTTTTATTTTAATTTAATTTAAATTGTACATAGTGTATAAATGGATTCTTTGCCATCTATATTATTCATTGTCGTTTAAAAAGAGGCAGCTTGTAATATTTATTCAATAAAACAATTTATACAAAACCAAAAAGAAGGAAAGAAATTTTTGCTATATATAAATTTGGGTTGAATAATTAGAACTTAAAGGTGGTGGATGTTATAAAAGTTGAAAGTGATATCCGTTCTTCAATAACCTCATTTTTTAAATATATTACTGCAGGGCCAATCTTGTCAAGATATTTTCAGATAATAAAAGAATTAATTCCATGATTGAAGTCTTAACATTCAATATAACAAAGGGAAAAATTAAATCTTCAAAACAGTTAACATTAGATATTATGATGAAAAGCGCAAACAAAGCAGAAAAGTGTGAGAAATATTAAACAGATTTGTGCACATGGCTAGTTACCCTATAGTCGAAGAGATGGAGACAGAATCAGCATATAAGTCTATATTGAATTAGATATTACTATCTGAAGGTATAGAAACTCGATCTAACCTTTCCACTGTGGTTGCCCTTTGCCAGGGGGAAGAGGAAAAGTTGAAGAAGATATGGGAGAATTAAATTCATCTGATTCTGAGAACAATGAGTTTTGAACATTTAAAATTGAACAATTTATGCGTCCTGTACTTTAGATGTGTCTGAATTTTACTTAATGTGGAAATATCTAAAGGTAAATTTTGAAATCAATATTAAAATACGTTTTTTTAGTGGTATAAAATTAAATACTTATTTCTCAACAAAACTGAATCTCAATTCAACATAATGTTGAAAAATTATGTTATTTGATTATTTATAAACAGTTTTTATTAGCTCTCACAAATAATCCATTAATGGCTCATAGACAGGCAGCCAGTCAATAGATGAGGTTGGTTAAATTATAGAATAAATTAATGATATAATGTTTTATAATAATAATTGATAATGTTTTGAGTTAAGAATTTGTTCGCACCCACCCCGATAACCGGTTTTGTAGCATGATGTATACATGGAAAAAATCATCTTTGAAAAGTTTGACAAAAAAAAAAAAAAAAATAGAAACAAGAATTTGTCTGCCTGTGTAACGCCCTCTCCTGATTTCAGCAGACTAAGTTTTCTCTTGGCATCCGGAGAGAGGGGGGGGGGTATAGTCTCATGTGTGCTTTAAACAAATGATGTTAAACAATGCACTGTTATAAGAAAAAAAAATAATGTGAATTTCGAATTTAGTCTCCCGGTACAATGTCCCCTCCTTATTACAGTAGAAAAAGTTTTTTGGTATGTGGTTTCTTGTTTCCTTAAAAATAATCATCTTCAAAAAGTGCACTTTTGGAAAAAAAAAATAAACAAAAAAGCAGCCTTCTTTTTCTCGGTGGCACTACAACTTTGATAGGCCCTGGGCCTGTGCAGCCGTTCTCCAGCACCTGACTCCTAACAGGCTTTGTGCATCCGCTGCCAAGCCATTAATCTATCTTAACCTTGGCCTTCCAGCATGTCATTTCCTGTGCAAGATGGTGTTCATGGCTCTCTTGAGGATCTCATCATCCCTCATTCGCACTAAGTGGCCAACCCAAACTGAGTCTCAACAGCATTAAAAATCTGACCACATCTATATCCTTATACAGATCATAAAGCTCCCTGTTCCTCCTAATCCTCCATCTAGCACTGGACCTATTATTCAACGGAGAATCTTCCTTTCGAATGCTAGGAGATCATTTTCATTTCTTCTGGAGATAATCCATGTTTAGGAAGCTTAAGTAAGAACAGGGTGTGCAAGAGTCTTATAGATGGTGAGTTTCATTCCCATAGTCTCAAGCCTGCTGTGGAATATCTTTAGGAGAGCGAAATAAGCCATGTTAGCTGCCACTGTTTTTATTTTTTATTTTTGCAGATTGGTCATTACTGGTGTTATCTGAGATCCCAGATTTGTAAATTCATACACTCTTTCAAACCTGTACGAACCCATGATCAGTGCCTCCTCACCACTGACCTGGTGTACATGTACCTTGTCTTTTCTTTATTAATGGTTAGTCCCATAGATGTAGCAGTATGCATGAGACTAATTATGGCCTCCATTAATGTTGGCTGGGATCTTACCACCATATCTGGATATGGTCAGGAGTGCAGTCAAGTAAATAAACATGTCCAAGTTTTTTGTTATACAAAATAGTAGCAAGGTCTAGTCAAAAGATACAATTTTAATAAAATAATTTAAATTTAATACTTGATAATAATACTATTTTGTATTCAGTTACGTAATTAACTTTAGATATTCTTCTAATTATTTAAGCATATATTAATTGTTTTGTTAACTAATTTACTTTGTATATATTTTTTTAAAATTTTTTTTATTTATTTAAAAAGTTTTTTATATCATCTTGGTCACATCCAATTTTTTGTTATTTTAGCCCTGATGATACGTGCAAGGCAGGTCGAAACGCCTGCACACC
The DNA here is from genome assembly GCA_003667255.2 of Euschistus heros. NCBI lineage: Eukaryota > Metazoa > Arthropoda > Insecta > Hemiptera > Pentatomidae > Euschistus > Euschistus heros. The sequence continues at coordinate 32,935 of RCWM02000912.1, forward strand.
AAATATAAAGTTTTTTTATTTTAAAACTTGGACCTGTTTATTTACCTGACTGGACCCTTGACCATTTCTCCACTTACATTATATCCTACGGTCAACTATAGAATCCTGATCATAAAATATCCACTGTATTGGTAAAGAATGTGTGTCTTGTTCGGGAACCAGGCTCCTTAACATCTTTCTCCTGGGAAAAGTTGAAAATAAGATAGGCTAAACCATCACGCTGCCTCAGTCCCTTGTTAGAAGAAAATTCAGCGTAGAGCTAAAATTGGATTCACGCATGACTCCTCACCTCCCTTATTGTCAACTTCACGAGGCGGATTGACTTGCCTGGGATGCCCATGCCCATTAAAGCCTCGTATAGTTTTGGGTGCCTAATGCTATCAGATGTTTAAAATGAATTAAAAAGTGGCCGAGCTGCAAGATGGTCCTGATGGTGAATGTTTGATCAACAGTTGATCTGCCACAGTGAAAGCCAGCCTGGTATTTCCCTATCGTGCGCTCTGCAAATGGAGTAAGCCTGCTGAAGAGAATGTTAGAGAGGATCTTGTAGGTACATGATAATAGAGATACACCACGATAGTTGATGCAGTCTAATCTATCTCCTTTCCCAAGAAGAGGGCATATTATAGAAGTAGTCCATTGCTACGCCACTCCCTCCTGTGTCCAAATTGAAAAAATTAGGTCATTTAGTGCCCGGTGCAGCTGATTCCCCTTATGCTTGAAGATTTCTGAACATTGAAGAAGTGTCCCATCTTATCAATTTCCTGCAGGTTTGATTTCTGGGCATCTGTTTCACAAGTCTCCAGAAGAACTTATCGATTTCATTGTCACACTTAAGAGGAAAAAAAAACAACTTAAATTTTTAATTTTGTTTGCCAGTCCTACATCCTTTCCGAATTTCACCAGGAAAAGTTTTTTTGGCATAATAGGGGGTGTGCAGTTTCTTGTGTGCTTAATATAAATTGTCTGGAAATAATAAATTTGTTTTCATATTTTTTTTTTTAATTTTTAAAAACCTCCACTTTAAGTTGGCAGACAAGTGCAAATTGATTGCTTAGGGTGGATATTTTATGGGTTTATGACTAAACGTTTTCTTCTAATAGGTCACAAAGCTTTGCTTTGGTTCTTGGACTATTAGATATTACTTACCTATGGAATTTATTAGGAAGTAACTGATTTTATATTTTAACATTTATGATTAGTGTTGAAATGTTTGTTTATAAACTAACACAACATATTAATATGTTTTTGTTACTGGTATATTAACAGGTGTTATTTTCTATTGAAGCTATATTACTAATCTTAGAAATAAAACAACAATGCCAAAATTAAGTTTGGTTAAAATACCATTTATCTATAATAATTGTAATGTATTTTTTCTTTTGGTAGGTTTAAGGAATTCTGTTTATATAAAAGAAGAAATGGAAATAGACATTGAATGTGATGGTAAGTTTTTGCTTTTTGTACTTTGTGAATCTCAGTAATAAATTGGAATGATCTTTGAGTTATTTATAGTTTGTGAATTAATAAAGGCATAAATATAAAATCTCATGTTAATTTTATCTATCTGTTGCATACAACTTCAGTTTCATGTTTCTGAAAACCAGTTTCTCCAGTGTGCACCGCGCCTAAGAATGATTTTTATATTCTCAGTAATTGTAAAAATCTTTATTATTTATTGGCAGTGGAACAGAAAGAAGTGATAACTTATATTATCACAATACTTTCCTTTTAAAATGTTTTTAAAATTATTATTTACTTGTTGATAGATGGGCTGGTTAATGTGAAGCAAGAAGAGGAGGAGGCGATTGTCCCAGATGAAGGTAAACATTTATCTCACTAACTGTTAACTTGTATTTTAACATTTTTTTAATTTTAATTTTAGTATTATTTATAATTTATCTCTTTTGATTTATTATTTCCTCTTACATTCATTTTCAGTTCAAAAACGTACACAATTGTCAAAACATCAGCACTTTGTCACATGGATTACATATACTAAAGTATATATAAAATTAAATTTGAATAGTTCTTTAGTTGTGACTATTTGCTGAAATGAATTGTAATGCTTACAGGTTCCTCAACAATAAAAAATTCCAGGGTTTCGGCACCAATGGATAGTCTCGTTAGTGGAGACTATTCGCTACAGACCTTTTTTAAAAATTGTAGTGATTAACAGTTCACACTCTGAATAAGCGGACTCAAAACTCAATAATATTTTTTCACAGTTTTAATCACTAAATAATACAAAAAACAAACTCCTATAATTAGATTAACTTAACTTGGAGGTTATAATTGGTTTATATGCCACTAAATGTTGCCAAGTTACTAAATGTTTTTACAGCACTCAGGGTTACCAGGTTCACTTTACTTTGCACTTAATACACTTTCTACAACACTTAACACAACAGAACTTAACACTTCCTACAACTAATAATAGTAACATACAGAAAATAATAATAAAAGAACAATAAACCATTAAAACAAAAATGAGATCTATAACAAGCAGGCATAACATTCTCCCCCTACAAAAATCGCAGTAATTTAAAAAAAAAAAAAAAAAATGAAGGTTTCAATGACGTCTGGGGATCCAGACAACTGAAAGAAAGGGTGTGAATTAAGTATTGATTCTATTCGGACTATGATCGTACAAAAGGTAGTGAACGAAGGGAACTGGCTCCTTAAATTTATCTTCAATAAATGTTTGAATGACTTGTTACATTAAAAAAAAAGAAGAGGAAAAAATAGGTAGGAAAAAAAAATTAAAAAGTGGTTAGGTGATTAGGGAAAAGGAAAAAGGAAAAAAAAGATAGATTTCCTGATTAATTGTTCCTTATTTATGTTTAGTATTTTATTATTGTATTAAGTTAATGAAAAACAATAACATATGAACTATTTTGTATTTTTATTATTTGTTAAAATGTTTTAAGTGAGCAGGATGGACACTGCATTTATGTGTGTTAGAGAAAAAAACAGTGAACAGTGAAATTAACAATTTGTAGTGAGGGGGCCGCCCGGAGCTACTGGCGTAGCGAGAGGGGGTTGACAAGAAAAGACAAGGAGAGAGATAACAGGTTGGCCGGCTAGGTCAGGTGTATGTGTGACTTGTGGTGACCGATTTTTCAGAGAAAAACGGTGTTCTTGGACGATTGTCTTCATTTAATACCCGCGGGTTAAGAAATGAAAAATCCGAAAGGAGATTGGGGCCAGGAAACCAACATTCACCAGGGAACTTCACTCAATTGAGCCGAGGGGAGCCGAGACCACCTTCAGGACAGTAAATACATGTATATATTAGTTTATATCTTGTTTATTAAGGAGTATAATTTCAAATTTTTATTTTTAAACCAGCTGGTAGTTAATTTTGTTTTATTTTTGTTTCAATAAATTTGTATTCTTTTTTTTGTGTGTGTTTTTAGAAGAAATTATCTTTTGTTCTCTTTTTCCTTACTTTTTTAGATATATTTTTAAAGATAAAATGTTAGGGGGATCACTAGTAAAGCTCTCTCTGTAAAAATATAATTGGCTAACTGACTTAAGTATCAAGGTAAGGTGCTTAGATAGCAGCAGGTGGCATAGCTGATGGGTACAGTGAAGGACTCCTAGATAGATTACCCACGTTCGAAACTCACTCCAGTAGATTCATTTTTTTTTATTCCATTTTTTTTTTATAAATGATTTTTAATTTATAGTTCAATTCATTTATTATTAAGTTAAGATTATTTGCCACTTTTGATTATAATTGATGAAAAATAATTAATTTAGCTGGTGATGTTTATCCTTTTATGTAAAATTTTTTATTGTTATATTTTTGAACCCTGGCCGTCTCCTCTGAGCTGGGCACGGTAATGTTACAAAAATTTTAGGTAACAATAAATGGCGCCGAAAATAGGGACTCGAGTAGAGTTGTATTATAGCTAAGCATCATCAAAAAAATTTTTTTATTGTTATATTTTTGAACCCTGGCCGTCTCCTCTGAGCTGGGCACGGTAATGTTACAAAAATTTTAGGTAACAGACTCCAAACCCTAGTGTGACGTTAATGTGACAATACAAAGTATCCGGGTTTTCCGACCCCCTTTCTTTCCCACCCCCTTTCTCTTTCTCGATTGTAGAGGGTGAATTACCTTTAGCCCTACCTGAAGGGGGCTCTGACAATCAGTTTAGTACAAACAGTGAGTTCAAACTTTTTCGAAATCAAAGGTATGATTTAATGATAAGGAATGTTCTGAAAGTTTGGAGGCAGAGGGATTTCTGGAAGAGATGAAAAGTTTGTGTTGGGAGATGCGGGCTTTAAGGTGAATATGACATAGCAAAATGTTTAAATTCATATTTAAAATCTTCCACGCTTTTTAAATAAAAATTTAAAAAATAGTTCGATTATTATCCACCATGCGCCCCGTTTCATATGTTTCATATATGGCATAAATATAAAATCCCATGTTAATTTTATCTATCTGTTGCATACAACTTCAGTTTCATGTTTCTGGAAACCAGTTTCACCAGTGTGCACCGCGCCTAAGAATGATTTTTATGTTCTCAGTAATTGTAAAAATCATTATTATTTAGTGGCAGTGGAACAGAAAGAAGTGATAACTTATATTATCACAATACCAGGTATGCAAGTTTAAAATGTCGTTTTAATTCCAATAGAATGCACTCTTAGCCTATTGAAGGATTTGCTTATCTCTAAACGCTATTTTGTTTGTTAGTCATTTGTTTACAAAAGTCAGTTGTTTTTAAGTCGTTTACGTGGACGTATCATACCTTTCTTTGGTGTTAAAAATGTCTAATTTTAAGCCAAATAAAGAGCATTTGCGGCATGTCATGATTTTCTTATTTAATCAAAAGAAAAAGGCTTCTGAATGTCATCGAATTCTTGTTGAGACTTATGGCGATGTTGCTCCAACCGTCAGGACATGTGAACGTTGGTTTCAAAGTTTCAAATGTGGTGATTTTGATGTTACTGATCAAAAACGAGAAAATCGACCAAAAAAGTTTGAGACTTCGAATTGCAATCTTTATTAGACGAAGACAATACCCAAACCCAACAAATGATGGCAGAACAGTTGAATGTCACTAGGCAAGCCATTTCCGATCGCCTGAGAGCTATGGGAAAGATTCAAAAGGTTGGAAAATGGGTTCCACATGAATTGGACGAACGACAGATGGAAAAAAAAAACGAAAAACTGTGTGCGAAATGCTGCTTTTACGCCACGAAAGAAAGGGTTTTTTGCATCGAGTTGTAACTGGCGATGAAAAATGGATTTATTTTCAGAATCCCAAACGAAAAAAATCATGGGTAACGCCAGGACAACCATCCACATCGAGTGCAAGACCGGATCGTTTTGGGAAGAAGACAATGCTGTGTGTGTGGTGGGATCAGAAGGGAGTAGTCTACTACGAGCTTCTCAAACCCGGCGAAACAGTCAATACCGAGCGCTACCGACAACAAATGATCAATTTGAGTCACGCATTGATCGAAAAACGCCCAGAATGGGCTCACAGGCACGCCAAAGTCATTCTTCAGCATGATAACGCTCCTGCACATTCAGCCAGATTGACTAAGGAAACGATTTCTTCGCTTGGTTGGGAACTCCTACCCCACCCGCCGTATTCACCTGACCTGGCGCCTTCTGATTATCACCTCTTCTCATTGGCGGAGCAACACTTCAACAATTTTGAAAACGTACGAAAATGGCTCGATGAATGGATTTCAAATAAAGATGAAGCATTCTTTTGGAATGGTATCCATATATTGCCCGAGAGATGGACAAAATGTGTAGAAAGCGAGGGTCAGTACTTTGAATAAAATAAAATATACTTTTTTTTAAATTACTGTGTATATATTTTAAGAAATAAACGACATTTTAAACTTGCATACCTGGTACTTTCCTTTTAAAATTATTATTTACTTGTTGATAGATGGGCTGATTAATGTGAAGCAAGAAGAGGAGGAGACGATTGTCCCAGATAAAGGTAAACATTTATCTCACTAACTGTAAACTTGTGACATTCATTTTCAGTTCTAAAACATACAAAATTGTCAAAACATCAGCACTTTGTCACATGGATTACGTATACTAAAGTATATATAAAATTAAATTTGAATAATCTCTTTAGTGGTGACTATTCGCTACAGACCTTTTTTATAAATTATAGTAATCAACAGTTCAGCGCCCCCTTTCATATGTTATATTAGCCACTGCCACCCTCAATTACTTTCTGCAAGTCATTATCCCCCCCTTTTCCCTGATTTTATTTTTTAACAGTCATTGTTAGTCAAGCCTTTATCTAGACTACTTCAGTAAGTCCACTTATTTTAATTTCTCATATTTTCCCAACCTCTTCCTTCGTTTATTGTTATGCCAACTTTATTATTTTGCTTACCTTTCTATCTTACCATTTTCCTTTTCATATAGATCCCTTATACCTTTTTTTAATTCCTAATAAAAAACATCTGTTAATAAACTTGTTACATTAGTTTGTTTTGTTGTATTAGTTTACAAAATTTTAAATTTATATTATTCAATTTAAATTATTTAATTACTTTATTACAACTGTATCTTTGACTAGACTTTACTACTATTTTGTATTCAATTATCTAATTAACTACAGATTTTTTTCTTGTTTCTTTTTCATTTTTAAATTATTTTTATTATTTATTTATTTATTTTTTTAATGTTTGTATCATCTTGGTCACATCCAATTTTTGTTATTTTAGCCCTGATGAAGACCTGCAAGGCAGGTCGAAACGTTGGCACGCCAAAATATAAGTTTTTCATTTAAAAACTGGCTGTATTTATTCAACCTTGACTGCACCCCTGACAAATTCATCTCCTTAATCAATTGGAATGATCTTGGAATTATTTATAGTTTGTGAATTAATAAAGGCATAAATATAAAATCTCATGTTAATTTTATCTATCTGTTGCATACAACTTCAGTTTCATGTTTCTGGAAACCAGTTTCTCCAGTGAGTACCGCGGCTAAGAATGATTTTTATTTTCTCAGTAATTGTAAAAATCTTTATTATTTAGTGGCAGTGGAACAGAAAGAAGTGATAACTTATATTATCACAATACTTTCCTTTTAAAATGTTTTTAAAATTATTATTTACTTGTTGATAGATGGGCTGGTTAATGTGAAGCAAGAAGAGGAGGAGGCGATTGTCCCAGATGAAGGTAAACATTTATCTCACTAACTGTTAACTTGTATTTTAACATTTTTTTAATTTTAATTTTAGTATTATTTATAATTTATCTCTTTTGATTTATTATTTCCTCTTACATTCATTTTCAGTTCAAAAACGTACACAATTGTCAAAACATCAGCACTTTGTCACATGGATTACATATACTAAAGTATATATAAAATTAAATTTGAATAGTTCTTTAGTTGTGACTATTTGCTGAAATGAATTGTAATGCTTACAGGTTCCTCAACAATAAAAAATTCCAGGGTTTCGGCACCAATGGATAGTCTCGTTAGTGGAGACTATTCGCTACAGACCTTTTTTAAAAATTGTAGTGATTAACAGTTCACACTCTGAATAAGCGGACTCAAAACTCAATAATATTTTTTCACAGTTTTAATCACTAAATAATACAAAAAACAAACTCCTATAATTAGATTAACTTAACTTGGAGGTTATAATTGGTTTATATGCCACTAAATGTTGCCAAGTTACTAAATGTTTTTACAGCACTCAGGGTTACCAGGTTCACTTTACTTTGCACTTAATACACTTTCTACAACACTTAACACAACAGAACTTAACACTTCCTATAACTAATAATAATAACAAACAGAAAATAATAATAAAAGAACAATAAACCATTAAAACAAAAATGAGATCTATAACAAGCAGGCACAACATTCTCCCCCTACAAAAATCGCAGTAATTTAAAAAAAAAAAAAAAATTAAGGTTTCAATGACGTCTGGGGATCCAGACAACTGAAAGAGAGGGTGTGAATTAAGTATTGATTCTATTCGGACTATGATCGTACAAAAGGTAGTAAACGAAGGGAACTGGCTCCTTAAATTTATCTTCAATAAATGTTTGAATGACTCCAAACCCTAGTGTGACGTTAATGTGACAATAGAAAGTATCCGGGTTTTTTTCTTTCCGACCCCCTCTTTTCAATTGTAGAGGGTTTACCTTTAGCCCTACCTTTTCAGTTTAGTACAAACAGTGAGTTCTTTCATCAATGAATTTTGACTTTGATTGTAGTCGTTTTATATGCTTGTATATATATTTTTTAAAATTAATTTGTCATGTTTTCGTTTGATTTGGATCTTTACACAAACTCCAAGTTTGAAAAAAATATTTAGCTTCGGTTATGTTTTCGGACTTGGTGTGCTCACACTCGGGACAATCAATTAGTACAAACACCTGTATAGCCTTCATAGGAATATTTTTAAACAGTTGTTTACCAGGGAAAGAGGTTTTATTGGGAAACGAAGGAGGATGTAAATACTGTTTTAGTTTCGAATTGCATGAGAATAGATCGTTTCATACAAATTATGAAATTCATGCACGCTGCGGACAACACAAAACTTGACCTGAAAGACAAAATTAATAAGTTATGGACATATTAAAGTTCAATTTTTCGAAATATTTCGTCTCTTGCGAATCTCTTGCGATCTCAATGGTGAAATACATAGTTTTAAGCAGTTTATCCGCAGGAAGAATCTGTTTTGGCTATAAGGTATGGTGCATACGATTTGGCTATCTGATTGACTTTGAAGTCTACCTTCAAAAATATTCAAAACATTTGAAAAGCTGCAGCCCCTCTTGTTCAGGAATTTGCCAAAGGAGAAAAAAGGCTATTCACAAGTTTAAACCTTTTAGTGACAAGGAATGAGGCTACCATGGGACAGGTACAATTCGTGGCAATCGAATTCCAAAAGATTGCCCCACTGCCAAATAAGGCTGCCATGGAAAGTGGGACATCATCTGTAGCTGCTTTAGAAAAAGAAGAGCATGGCATTCTGATATGCAAGTGGGATGGACAATAATGTTGTATCTGTCGCTTCGACAGCCCATGGCTTGTAACCAACAGTCAGAGTGAAACGATTTTGCCATGAATCAAAAAAAGAAAAAATATAGCAATTTCTCAGCCAATGTGTCCTGATAAACCAGTACAACAAATACATGGGTGGAACTGATTGGGTGGACGAGGACATCAGCCAGAGAAGAATTGGCCTTTATTTATGTGGCCTATTGATGCTGCCATGAACTGTTTATGCATGGCTAATCTATAGGCAAGCGAGTTTTGGATATACAAATTTTGTCAAAAACTTCAATTTATAAGAGCAGTTGTTTTGTGCTACTTGGAGAGTTACAAAACACCAATAAAGTCACCAGTGTCTTCTACATCTTCAGGTCCCAGAGCTTCACTAGTTCCGATTGATATTCGCCATGATCGGATGGATCACTTTGTTGAACCCATCTAAACGCGCGAGAGATGCGCAAGTGAAACATGTTCAAGTACTGTGAGCACTATTTGTGCAAACTGCAATTGGGATTGTGTGTGAAATGTTTTCATTCATATCATAAAAAGTGAATAATACCTTTTAATTTTACCTGTAACCTAATAATACCTATTAGTATTAACTATTACTTTTTAAAAAGTAATTAATTAACTGTAGTTTTTTTGTTCAATAAACTAACTTTAAAAATTATTATGTTAGTTATTATTTCTATCCTAATGAAAATCTATCAAATTTTGTAATTTGAAAAGTATAGCAGGCCAAGAGCCTAGTGTGACATTTATGTCACACCTCCCTGTGATGTTGAAATCGATAAATTTTTTTAATTATTTTTTTCGAGTTCTGTATCATCATAGAATAGGAAAATGTAAAAAAATCCAAATGTTGTTTTTTAAAAAAATAATTCCAGGTTTTGGAGGGTTAACTGCACTCTCCCATAATCCACCCATGTATGGGGCATGGGTAGGTATAAACTTCCATTCAATTCCCCGAGCAGAAGTAGAATCTATGAGGCGAGTTTATGCTTCATGGTTCATTGCAGTTTTCAACTGGCCTGCAGTCTCCACTAAATTAGTTCCATTATCAGTCCAGATAACTGATGGTAATTCTCTGTGCGCAATGAATCGTTCTAAAGCCTGCAAACATCCATCAGTGGACAAATTAAAAATTGGTTCTAAATGAACCCCCTTTGTGGTGAAACAAACAAATACGGTACATATAAGGATATTACCCGAGGACCGTTGATACCAGGGTTATTTACAGAGAATGGACCTGTGAAATCTAAACCATTTGTGTGAAGGGATAATAGTGATCTAACCTATCCTTTGACAACAGACCCGTTATAGGTTGAAGGGCTTAAAACAGAAAAAAACTTTGTACACTTAGTTAATGCTTACTGCACAGTTTCGTGCTCATAAACAATCCAAAACCGTTGTCTCAAATATGCTAATGTCGCCCGAGGGCCTATATGCAAGCAGTCTTCATAGGCTTGATTGATTACTAACTGTATTAGAGGGGACTTTTTGGGAGTAACGTGGGATGCTTTGAATTAAACGGTAGAATATAATTTTTTAAATGTCCACCAACATGGATAATGGAATGACTATCCTGGAAAAGACCAAGAACCTTACAGGGTCGAAGCTTTGGTTTGGGGCGATGACAGTTACTTATGAAATGTAAACACATTGCAGTTATATGTTTCAACTGAATAAAGGAACTGTAACGGGACTTAAGAGGAGAGGGTGCAGCTTGACAGATAAAGAACCGAGTTGGTTTGTCTGTTGTTCTTCAGCAACAAGTGGGTCTGTTAAGAAAAGCTTCTCTGACTTCAACCTCCAGCTCTGGAAGAGGCGAGCTAGCCATTCAGGACCAGACCACCACAGCTGATTTTTTATTATTTCTGAAGGGAGTAATCCTCATGATACTAGGTCTGCCATTTTTGACACCCGATTTCCAACAAACACTTTTCACACCGGAGAAGGGGGGGGGGGTTGAAAATAGTAACATGGTAAACAACCACTGCATAAGCCTTTTCTGATGCATCAGCAAAACCAACCCACCACTGGTCAGACTTGAACAATGACGAGGTATTTGTAGATTAGACAAAGAGGGTAGAGAGGAAGCGATTTTTGACCATACCTCCATCAATTCAGGTGGTATCATATCATCCCAGTCCAACTTTAATTTACAAACTGCTCTTTGTATGCGATGAGCACGAACCGTGACTGGCATAAGCCATCCTAGAGAACCATATAGCTTGCCAATTGACCCTTTGTCTCAACAAGATCCACAGACTTGACAGGATAATAGAACTGATCAGAACTGGGATTCTAGGCGAGGCCCAAAATTCTCAAGGGCTTATTTAGAGGTTAAGGCCACTCCATTGGAGAGAGGTCTTGGAACCAATTCTCTGAGGAATACCCTTCAACAACTGAGGACAGTTTGAAGCCCATTTCCTCAATCTTTTTTGGTCGGCCAAAAAAGGGGCAGATGCAGTTCCATATGTTACTATGGTTAGAGCATAGTCTCTAACTGGCTCATTTTCATTGGCACGCCAAACGATTCTTGAAAATGTTTGATCAGGTTCTGGATGAGTGATCTGGCAAAACATTTTTTCTATATAAAAACCCATATTTATCTTTACCTCTGATATATCAGCCTGAAGTTTGGATCCAACAAGCACGATGTCATTTAGAGATAAACCATTAGAGGTGTTCTGAGAAGCATTAAAGACCACCTCTATCTTTTCAGGGGAGTCATCAGGTCCCAGTAATGGGAGGGGAAATTAGTCGCATATGGCTAAGTCCTCAATTTCCATCATTTCTAGCAATAATGAATTTGTCTGTTCCAACAATGACATGAATGGACCCAGGAAATGAATCTTGACCTTCCCACCCAGGCCAGTATAGGAATGAAAGTCGGACCAAAAAAGAAAAAAAAATGACAATTTGAAATGGCATGAGAAACAGAGGTGGCAACTGGGTTGAATGGACACTTTCAGACCAAGATGAATTCGGTAGGGGACGATTGTAAAATTGCTCTCCAACTGAATGATGTTAATTGCTGAAAAGGGATCTGGAGGGGAATGATTGTTTACTGACCTATCAGTAGCAATCTACTGTTGTCAAACGTCGATGGTGAGAAAGTCTTTGTGGCCTAGCTATTTCTCGCAATGAATTTAAACAAGCCTGGAAAACGCTCATATCACTTTCTTATTTTTGGATATCAATCTGGTCACTGTCAGAGTCTTTGTCAAGGACCTGATCAAGTTCAGGTTGAAAGCACTGTACTTCAGGTTGACTGCAGAATCGCACTGATAACTTAACTTGATTGAAAAGAGGAAAGTGGCTGGTTTATACCATTTTAGTCCAAGAGCCGAGGCCAAATTTCATGACTTATTTGAAGAAAACTTTTAGACATACAGCCATTAAATGTCCACCCTCAGCAATCAATTTGCACTTGTCTGCCAACTCAAAGCAGGGGCTTTTCAAAATGGCGACCTCCGAAAGGGGGTAGAAAATATCAAAATATGGTATTGATTTATTTAAAGCAAACAAGAAACTGCAAACCCCCTAGGTGCCAAAAAACGTCTGCCAAAATTTGGAGGGGGCGTCGCACCGGCAGACAAAATTCAAAATCCGCGTTTTTCAGTCCAAAAGTGGACAATTTGAAGACGATTTATTTGAAGCACACAAGAAACGGCCTACTTCCTAGATGACAAAAACGTTGTCTGCCAAAATTTGGAGGGGGCTAAGCACCGGCAGACAAAATTCAAAATCCGCGTTTTTTCAGTCCAAAAGTGGACAATTTGAAGACGATTTATTTGAAGCACACAAGAAATGGCCTACTCCCTAGATGACAAAAAACGTTGTCTGCCAAAATTTGGAGGGGGCTAAGCACCGGCAGACAAAATTCAAAATCCTTGTGAAGGCGTCACACCGGCTGACATTGTTCAAAACTCACATCCTTTTCGTCCAACAGTAAACTTTTTGAACATGATTCCCTTTTTTATTTGATTTAGTAGTTTTTCTCTAGAATAATTAGAGGAAATTATATTATCTTGCTTCCTATGTATGGTTTAATAAATTATTTTAATATAAAATAATCTTGTTTTAAAATTTTAATGTTAAAAATACCAATTAATATATATGAACAGTAATAATATAAATACCGGCCACATAATTAAAAAAGAATAATATTTCATCTTATAATGTTATGAAATACGTACTATCCTGGAACAAAATTCGTATAAAACTTGTATAGTAAGTCCAGTTAATTGATTTGTAAAATGATAGACCAAGAGCCCGATAGGAAAACATACCGAGTTATTTCACCCCTTTTTTGTAATGCATGGGTGTAATCTGTCCACTGTTCTGAATGAAAATTTATGAATTTTCCAATAAAGGTGAGTGCCGCAAAAATGGCAGTGGGGGGAAGGAGTTGAAAATCGTATTTAATAGAGGTTCGGAAATCGTTACTTTTAGTATATTTTGTGTTCTATTATACGTTATTCAAGCAAATCAACTTTGCAACAAATTTGGTAATAGTCATTTTGTTCTCAGATCAATAGTTTTAGAGCGGTTTGGCCACCAAAGATTGACTAACTTCACGTTTTCCGTTGTCGGTTATAACTCTAATCCAAAATTTATTTTTTTCAACTGATAGCTGATTAAATTTCCTGTCAGACATCATATATAAAATTTATTTATATAATATAATATATTTTATCTATATAATGTATATAAAGTTATGTAAAATACCCATGTCAGCACGCTAAAAATCCGTCCTATTGTAAAGTTAAAGTTTTTGGCACATATTTCGTTATAAACCAAAACTATTCGTCCGATTCAAAATTTATTTATTCTTTCAATTGATAGCTGGCTAAATTTTCTATCAGACCTCTTATATGAAATTTATATAAAGTCATTTTAAATGCCCATGCCAGCACGCTAAAACCCCGAACTGTTGTAAAATCCGAGTTTTTTTGGTACATTTTTCATTATAACCCCAAAACTACTCGTCCAATCCAAAATTTATTTTTCTCAACTGATAGCTGACTAAATTTGCAATCAAAACCCATGTATAAAATTTTGATCAAGCTCTGTAAAATACTCGTGCCAGCACGCTAAAAACAAGTGCTGTTGTTAAATACAAATTATTTAGATCATTTTTCAATATTAGTCCAAAACAATTTGTCTAAACCAAAATTTACTTTTTTCAACTGAAAGTTGACTAAATTTGATATCACATTTTATACATGAATATTTAATTGAAATCCATGCCAGCAGGCTAAATGTGTATGTTTTGGTAAAAAAAACAACAATTTTACATGTTACAGTGGGCTGGCGTGGATATTTTGCGGGATTCATTCATCATTATATAATTCGATTTGATTGAAAAATAGTTTTGGAGTATAGTTTGGGGGTTAATAACGAAATATGTGCCAAAAAACTTGGATTTTACAACAGTAAAGGGTTTTGGTGTGCTGTCATTGGTATCTTACATTACTTTATATCAATTTAATATATGGGTCTGATTGCAAATTTAGTCAGCTATCACTTGAGAAAAATACATTTTGAATTGGACAAACAGTTTTGGCGTCATAGCGAAAAATGTGCCAAAAAACTTAGATTTTACAATAGCACGGGTTTTTAGCATGCTAGCATCGGTATTTTACATAACTTTATATAAATTTCATATATGTAGTATGGTAGGAAATTTACCACAAGTTAGCCAATCATTGGTGGCCAAACCGTTTGAAAACTATAGATGAGAGCAAAAGAAATGAATAGTGCCAAATTTCTTGCAAATTTGATTTGCTTCAATAATGTACAGAGCCCAAAATATACTAATAGGAACGGTTTCCGAGTTATTCGATCAAACGACTAAGAACATACGATTTTCCAAGAACATACGTTTACGTAGAACTACATGTTTTCCAGGTATTTCATTCCAGGGTAGTACATATTTCATAACTTTATAAGTTGAAATATTATTCATTTTTAAATTATATCGCCGGTATTTATATTATTACTGTTCATATGTATTAATTGGTATTTTTAACATTAAAATTTTAAAACAAGATTATTTTATATTAAAATAATTATATTGTACCATACGTAGGAAGCAATATAATATAATTTCCTCAAATTATTCTAGATAAAAACTACTTATAAATCAAATAAAAAAGGGAATCATGTTCAAAAAGTTCACTGTTGGACGAAAAGGATGTGAGTTTTGAACAATGTCAGACGGTGTGTGACGCCTTTACAAGGATTTTGAATTTTGTCTGCCGGTGCTTAGCACCCTCCAAATTTTGGCAGACAACGTTTTTTGTCATCTAGGGAGTATGCCGTTTCTTGTGTGCTTCAAATAAATCGTCTTCAAATTGTCCACTTTTGGACTGAAAAAACGCGGATTTTGAATTTTGTCTGCCGCTGCTTAGCCCCCTCCAAATTTTGGCAGACAACGTTTTTTGTCATCTAGGGAGTATGCCGTTTCTTGTGTGCTTCAAATAAATCGTCTTCAAATTGTCCACTTTTGGACTGAAAAAACGCGGATTTTGAATTTTGTCTGCCGCTGCTTAGCCCCCTCCAAATTTTGGCAGACAACGTTTTTTGTCATCTAGGGAGTATGCAGTTTCTTGAATGCCTCAAATAAATCGTCTTCAAATGGTCCACTTTTGAACTGAAAAAACGAGGATTTTGAATTTTGTCTGCCGGTGCGACGCCCCCTCCAAATTTTGGCAGACAACGTTTTTTGGCACCTAGAGGGTTTGCAGTTTCTTGTTTGCTTTAAATAAATCATCTTCAAATAATACATAATTTTGATATTTGCTACCCCCTTTCGGTGGGCGCCATTTTGAAACGCCCCCGCTTTGAGTTGGCAGACAAGTGCAAATTCATTGCTGAGGGTGGACATTTTATGGCTGTATGTCTAAAATTTTTCCTCAAATAAGTCACGAAATTTGGCCTCGGCTCTTGGACTATTTGAGTTCTACTGTAGAGGAAGGAATGAAACCAGAGGAGAGAGCTTGAGGAAAAAGATAGGGCTTTTAATTTCGTGAGGAGAATATAATGGTCTATGGTGTCAAAGGCTTTAGTAAAGTCTAGAAGGATGAGGATAGTTACTTTTCGTTCATCAAGAGCAGTATGTATGTCAATAATAATTTTTGTTAAGGCTGTCTGAGTTGAATAGCCAGGTTGGAACCCACATTGGAACAGATTAAGGAGATGAGAGTTTTCTAGGAAATTGGAGATTTGTGATTGAACAATTTTACATTGGTAATGGCATCAATGAGGTCTGAGGGTGTGATATAGGAAAAATAAAAATTGGAGGAGTTAAAAGGAGGACCGTTTGGAGCGTAGCTGGTGGAAAGAGATGAGGAGCTTGATGATGAGGTAGCGAAAAAAGGAATTCATTTCGTTAGGAGTAAAAGAGAATGAAAGCGGAACATTGAAGGATTTACTAAAGGAAAGTTTTGATAGAATTTTCCATCTTGATTTTGGATCACAGGCACTAAAGAGGGCTTCATGAAAATATTGTGACTTAGCTTTTCGAATGGCAGTTTGTGTCTGATTCCGAAGGGATTAAAAAAGAGCGTAGTCGTCCTGAAGTCTAGTCCGTCGGAAACGTCTTCGGGCGGCCTCTCGACTCTTTTGTAGGTTTTTATTTTTTTGTGATCCAGGGTGCTGGTGGATGGTTTTTAGCAGGGAATTTGAGTCGAGGATGGATAAGAGATTGGATGTGAGGATGTCACAACCATGTTGTCGATAGTGTGGGAGGAATATATAGAGTCCCAGTTCAGAGCGTGAATATCGTTTTGGATTGAGGAAAATGTTAAGGAATCAAGATTGCGACAGGAAATGGTTTTTGGGATGAATGTTGGAGTTTAGATATTGTATGTCAGGGATACTAAATCATGATTAGAAAGAAACGTGATTGGTAACTGGGAAAGAGAAAATAAGATTTTTAGGAGAATCAACTATTAGGAGATCAAGCCATGTATTAGATGTAAATGTGTGGTGGGTAGGAGAGAATGGTACCACATGTAGGTTGAGGAAAGATAAGACTTGTCAGAGGAATCGGAGATGAGATTGGTATTGAAATCTCCAGCAATAATAACATGTGAGTAGAGAGGAACAATGTTAAAAAGAGTAGTTTCGAAGTGGGAGTCAAAAGGAACGTTGGGAGGGCGGTAAACTACTACAACTAGGATAGTTCGAGAATGCATGGTTATTTCGGCAAACATGAATTCAATATGGGGATGTTCAGAAGAAGGGGATAGGCTTAGGACTTTGGTTCGGAAATTATTATGTGCAAATATACAAACACCTCCGCCAGTGCGGTTAGTATGATCATGATGCAACAGATAGTGGTTAGGAAGGGAGACACTGAGGAAAGGAATTGAAGGCTTAAGCAAGGTTTCAGATATTGCAATGATATGATAAAAATTATCAGAGAAGTATTGATGGAATTAGTTAAAGTGAGCAGGGAGGGATTGGGCGTTAGTTAACATGACAGACAGTTAGGACGGTAGTCATGACAAGGATGCTGGAAAAGAGAAAGGAAGAAAGAAATAGCAGTAAGAAATGGTATGAAAAAGTAGAAAGTAAGAAATAATGGTAGTAAAGAGAAATTAACTAAGAATAATTTAAGTAATGAATGTGAAAAAAGAAACGAACAAGAAATACAGAAGAGTAACGAAGAAATAAACGAGAAAAGTAAACATGATGTAATAAGTTGTACACACATTAAAATGAGTATTAAAGAAAAGAAAATAATCAATGAACGAAGTGTTTTTCTATTGAGGAATTTGAGTGATGCGATAGACCGAGAGGAGAGCCAGATGTCAGAGCCAGGTATGAGGTAACAGGAGTGGATGCTTCAGTTGAAGACTTCAGAGTCTTAGCTACGTTAATAAAATGACAGGATGACCATCCTCCTGCCTGCAGCGTACTCTGCCGCCAGAAAACCAAACATACTTCAATTTTCCTGCAGCTTTCTTTTGTTTTGCCATCTAATAGAGATGCCTTATTGTTTGGAGTCATCTCCTCGCTGAGATAGATATGGTGGCAGTCATTCTCCTGCCAACCAATATCACGCGTCGAGAAGTCCCTTCTCACTTTTCTGAATCGAATCAGCTCGTCCCTCACTGATTGCCTCACAAATTTAGCAATAATGACCGGCGGACGTGGGTCATCTTTTCTAGGTCTTCTCCGTTCCACGGTGTCAATATCTTCGGGAGTGATCTTTAGAGCGCCTAGGTTCATAATTAGAGCTGCCGTGGTTTATCCTGGGCGAACCGGGATCCCCTGGCTCTCGGCCGATCTACAAAGTTGATCTTGCTCTACCTTATTTAGCCGGTCCTCGAGCTCAGACACTCTATCCTTAAGAAGAGTATTTTCTCTTAACAGGTGTTAGAAGAATTTTGTTTGTGACTCCAAGGAGGTTTCAATGTTCAATAAATGTTGTGAGTTTTTGAAACTAATTTGGCCCTGTTTATCGAGGGATGATTTTACTTCTTTCATTTCGTTTTTTACCTCGGCAATGAAAGTGGATTTCATTCCCTTGATATCAAGTTTTAGATTTACGAGGGCGCCTAAAATCATGTTGGTAGAGTCTTGATCAGTAGATGTGGGGTTGGTAGTTCTGTCACCTGCTGGGACACTTTTTTTTACTTTTTTCGCACTTTTGACAGTGCCAAATTTTTTTCGACGTATTTAATTTTTCTATTTCGCTAGCACTGATGCTGGAACATTTAATGTAAAAAAATTCGTTACACAACCAGCAAATAATTTTATTTTTGTCATCACGGCTTATCATGATCGTGCAAACTGGACAAACAGCCATTTTAGAGAAATGAAAATTAAAAATTAAATAAATTTAAGTATATTGAGAGCTTATACCTAAATAACAGAATTCTTGTTGTTAATCCTATTAGCTGATATGGGATTACCTCTAATAGGACGCTTATTACCAGCTCTAAATTATACAATGTTATAATATAATTTTAATTACTCACTCCTTTACACTTCACATCGAAAAAAGTGGTTATTTAAGTATAAATATTGTCAAGTTTCTCTAACAACTGAGCACTATTAGCAACACTTATTTAAGAATGTTTACGTAACGATGTGGACACTACAGAAGTTAGAGCCAGACTCCATATATGCACTATGTATTTGTAATTAATATTATTTGGTGTCAATGCTAGATTTAAGCAGGGCGCACACTAAGACAGGCATGCCATGCCGGGAACATGACGGGACGTTTATTTTCGCTTTCAGTTGTATATATAGGAAAGGCGCACACTAAGCCAGGCAACGGACAGGCAGGCAATTCTGAGAAAAGTCCGGGCCTTACCGATACCGCTTTTGGAGCGAAAACTTCCTGTGCCTGGCTCTCCCACCACGTCCTCTTCGAAGCTGCTTTCTCCCATTCTCTCTCCCATTCACCCTTTGAGCTAGGGTCTTGCTTTATTCTCGTTATCAGCCGAAATGGATTTCGAAGAACGTTTGATTATTTTAGTGGAGGGATATTCTTTACTTTATAATCTTATGGAAAAACAATCCTACGATACTAATGCGAAAGAAAATGCTTGGAAGGAAATTTCAGAACAGCTTGGAACAACCAGTAAGTAATAGTTTTTTTTTTATTTTTTATTTTTGTATTACAATCATTAATAATAATAATAATAATTAATTTTAAAATACTAATTATATAATTTTAAAATAAAATATTTTTTAATTTTAATAATTAATGATAAAAAAAGCATGCAATGCAATGTTTATTTTTCACGATGGTGGCGGGATACTTTTTCTACCTCTATAAATCAGGTTGCGTTGCCACGGAATACTACCGGCTGAAGATACAAAATAAGTTCTAAAGACGTCTCTGATTGATAACGCATCCTCGCTTCCTCTTATACCGATTCTAGGGATGTCACGCAGCCCCAGGGAAGGAGTTTTCGCTTCTAGCTCTCCTGGCTGCCATAGACCTGCATCGTCCCCTTTCAAAAAATTATGAAGACACTGTGGCCAAAATTACATGGTCTAGATGATCTGGGGACATCTTTAACCCTCTCTGATATATTTTAAATTTTTTTACCAGCTGGCCAATGCATTTCTTGCTCACTCATCTAAACCGAGAATGCCTATAATTATATATTTTCTTGGATTCGTCGTTTTTTACTTGTGAATCCTGGATATGGTCTCATTAAATTTTTCAAAAGAGGAAACGCCTCATCCCCAACAATTACAAATGGTAAAACAATTGAAGGATCATTTGGTGGGCTTTCGGGGAGTGGGGAAATTCAGTTTCCCTTTTTTAAGAGCCTTGCCCAGTTTTGATCGTGCAAAGATACCCGCATCACTTTCGCTTCCTTTAGCTCCAACGTCAATAAATAAATAAACTTATAGTCAGCATCCACCACTGCTAGAAGCACTTCGCTGCAATCCTTCTTGTAATTGAAAAACTGAGAGCCACCCTTTGCTGGTTTTTCTATTACAACATGCTTTCCATCGATAGCCCCAACTGCGTTGGGAAAATGCCATTTTTGGTTTGCACGCTCGGCAAGTTCCTCCCACTTTTCTGTATCTGGTGGGGACATGACGATAGGTTTAAGCACTTCCCATATCACTTCGCTCGTTTTATGAACTATTTCCCTCACTGTTGATTCACCCAATCTGTAAGTTGAAGCTATCACCATGCCCCAAGAATCTGAAAAATAAAATAAAATTTATGACGAGAAAAAAAAAAAAAAACCGTTATAGGAGGTTTCTGTACAGCTATGACAAAACATAATGGGTCAAACCTGGGATCTCCAAACTTTTCAGTCTTCGGGCCATAATGATTACATCCAAGGGCCCACTCCGTTTTAATTTTCCTACCAGTATCTATAATTTATAGATTAGCGCGCCCTGCTCGAGCATACCTTTCCTAAATTCGCTAGTTCAGTCACTATAGTGTTGTACTGTATTGTTACGACCACGACACTTGATACTGCACTTGATTATACTGTTATATTGTTATTGTTTTGTTATTAAGCTTTACCTACCTTAAGTAATAAAACCGATTTATTATTACTCTTTGATTTGTTCCTATAACTTATGACAACAACAATAAGCCATTATGTATGTAAACACATGTCACGCCACAATGACAACAATGAGCCACTGTGTTTTTATTATTTTTTTTTTTCTAATCCCTTAGGTAAACAGATAATATCAAGCATACGCATAAATAAACATATAATTGGGGACTCAACAAAAACAAACAACAATAAACATATATGTGCATCATAAGGAAAGAACGAATTGTTTACCATTTTTTACCTTTCCTATCTGTATATAAGATTTTAGGTGAGGAAAATTCTTAAGCTAAAAACTGATATTATTTTCAGATTCCTGTTCTAAAAAAACACGTAGAAACTAAATTTTGTCGAAATAAAGAATTAAATTTTTGAAACCAAATTTTAAGGTCATCTAGAAACCCTAAACTGCATAATTTAGCCCAAATCCGGAGGTTGCAGGATATCTCCTTATTGAAGTATCTCAAGTTATAGTTGACCTCGGAATTTTTTATTTACATCAGGTTTTGTCCACTAAAATCTGGAGTAAACCAAATGTAAATATAACTCTGGCGGGCCGGATTTTGTAGTTTGGAGACCCCTGGGTTAAACTATAAAAAAAAAAAATGTCATTTGTTTGTGCAGAGTGGTATATCATTTCCTTAAATGCTTAGATTCTAAATACTTTTCTTTCTTTACTCAGGTTCAGACTGCAAGAAGAAATGGCAAAGCCTGAGGGAGGGCCTGAGGAAAGCCAAAGCAAGGCGAAAAAACAGTCAGCGGGATGGAGGCCCCTAACTGGAAACCATGGAAATACGAACAAATGATGTCCTTTGTAGACAGCCAGCAAAAAAGCCTCGAGACAGACCACCAACATAACAAGTGACATCTACAATTCAAGTGATGACGAATCCATTGATGAAAACACACATAAATCAGGACCACATCTCCAAATTTTTTGCTTCTATTGAGGAAACCTTTCGACATTTGCCGCAAGAAATGCAAGTGGAAGCTAAAATCCAAATATTTATGCTCATGGCAAAATTCTAACAAATCGTTTGCCGGAAAGACTGTTGGAATTGAATCTGCTTCTTATTCCCATCATCATTTTAGGCAACCTCTCCCGCATCCTTTCCCACAAACGAACATCATCACCTCTTCCCAAAATGGTAACCAGCACCAGCCAAACCCACCATTCCAGTACTTATTTCCGCCAACAGGATCATCTTACATTGGTTTGCCTCCTCTTTCATACCAACCACCCCAGCCACACATTCCGCAGCCACAATTCCAATTTTTACATTCTCAACAGGATTCACATACTCAACAGACAAGCCAACCATCCCTGCTTGAGCCTACCTTTACAAAGTTGTAATCCCTTTCCTCAGCCACTATGCATCCCTATCCGAATGATAATTAATTAATAATGGCTCCTTTATTTTATTTTTTTAAGTATATGTGTTTGGTTTGTGCAAAATATATTTTTTTTAAGGTTTCAGTTCTTATTTTTAAGCTATTTATATTGTGTTGTATTTTATTTTATTTTGTCTGTTAAAAAAATGTTGAATATTATTATGTAAAATTGTTTGGAAAATAAAAACTTACGTATAAGAAAATACTCTTTTTAGTTTAAAAATTTACTAAAAAACAAATATTTTTTTTTTTTAAGTTTTGGTTTTTTATTTTTTTGTTATATTTTATTAAATAAAACTTATATTACATAAAAATGCAATTGTATTGTAAAAAACTTACCGCAATGTCAATTCCAATTTCTCTCTCGGAGTAACAGCTTTCCTAAAATTAGTGTCTTTCTTGGTGATTGAAGGACCGATCAAGCTTAGCAATTCACAAAATTTTCCAAATGACATACGAAAGTATGTATAAAACTTCCTATCGTCCTCTTTGAGATCCTCAAAAAGAGTAGCAAACTATCCAGACTCCTGCCTTTTTTTTTGTTATGTTCGTGCACCCACTGTCTTTTTATCTCCGGCAGTAACATTGAAAGAAGGATTACATCATCCACATCGGATGATGTGTCCGAGTCTGTCATTGTAACAGGAACGATATTGAACTAAAGCCTAGAACTGCTATGGAAACCTGTGAAAACTATGGAGTGGTGGGGGGACGGGACGTGCATCCCGTCCTGTCTTAGTGTGCGGAAGAGGCACAGGCATTGGCTATAAACGTCTGTCATGGCATGCGACTTCTCGAAAACCTGTCTTAGTGTGCGCTCTGCTTTAGGAGGCAGTTGGTGTACATGGCTTGTTCTCTTTTGGTCAAAGTAACAGAATATAAAAAGAGGAAGGAGAATGGAAAGGCGTTTCGTGTAGTTGATCCTCTCTGCGTTCTTGATGAAATCTTCTCTGAGCCTCATGTTGACCAGGTTCGCAGGAATTGGCAGGTGTTGGTATATGCCCCTCTTCCACGGTGGCTTCGTGTAGGAAGGTGTGATGGGCTTGCTTACACTTCCTGCATCGGCGCTGAGAAGGACAGTCTGTGTTGGGTGTGGTGTGGGACAAACAGTTTAGGCATAATTGAACTGCATTGATTAAGTTTAATTTGTCCATAGCTAAAAGGCTGAGGAAGTCTGGACAAAAGTATAATAAATGTGATTGTTTGCATCTGTAGCAGCTGAATAATGCATTCTGTGATGGTACAGGAGAGTGATTTTTCGATCATGAGTTATGAATGTTTTGATGTACTATAGCAGTGCTATAGTGATATGCTTGAAACGATTTTCTTGGGTTTTCAGGCAATCTTTATTTCACCTGAGCAGGGCTAAGAAGACGGCTTGTGGATTTGGTGGCTCTGAAACTGGGTAGAAGATGCTGAGCATTCAATTCAGATCGCAGAAATGTAAATAATTAGTCAAGTGTTGGAACTGCTTCATTATTTGTGATGTACTGTCTTACAAAGTGTATCAGGATTATAAGGTGAATCTGGTATTTCTGAGAGCATATTTTGTATCAATCGAGAAGCCCGTTTTAGTTTATTATATGCGAGACTTATTCTATTCCTGGCTTCGCTCAATGATTTTTCAACTTCAGGCATAACATTAATTATACTTGGTAACAGATACCTACCAGGTATGCAAGTTTAAAATGTCGTTTTAATTCCAATAGAATGCGCTCTTAGCCTATTGAAGGATTTGCTTATCTCTAAACGCTATTTTGTTTGTTAGTCATTTGTTTAGAAAAGTCAGTTGTTTTTAAGTCGTTTACGTGTGTAAAGGGTCTAAAAATTTGGTCTATCTTCATAATTTAGTTGGCAATACATAGAATAGGAGGGAGAGGGGACAGTGTTTTGGAGGGAACAGGATGTGAGTGGCCACATGTGTGCAGGCAGTTAAAGTGTAAACATGTTTGTGAAAATTGGATGAGTGTTTTTTTTTTTTTTTTTTTGTTTTTTGTTATGTCGATAGAACTGTATTTAAAGGTATTTTAGTATTTTGTGAGAAGAGTTGGTTAGGTGTTTAACAGGACAATTTAGTAATATTATTGTTGTGATTAAGATTTTTTTATTATATCTTTTATCAAAATTCATTTGTCATTTATTATCGTACGGCGCCCGGACAAAGTAAAGCAAAATGGACTGTGTGTTCAACTTGTAATTATTAATTGTAAGTATAACCTTACAAATGTCGCCGTGAACAGGGACACGATTTATAAAAAAATATACATATAGATAGATGTATATATTACCCTTGTACCCTAACAAAAGTCTGTATTATTCAATTAAATGATGGAAACCAAATCAAAAGAAATAACAGCATCAGGAAACATGCTTGAATATAACCAGAAGGAGGTAAATAAAATAATAGGAGTAGTTCCAGAATCAATTCCCCAGAAGACAATAAATAATGAAATTATTAAAATGATAATAGAAGCAAACAGAAAATCGATGGAAGAAATTATTAAAAAACTTGAAGAAGATAGGATAGAAATGAATAGAACAAATGAAAAGAATAAGAATGAGATAATCAAAAAAAAATGGAAGAATATAGAAAGGAAGATGAAAGAGAAGTAGATGAAAAGTTGAGAGAAGTGAAGAAGGAAACTGAAATGATTTCAAATAAAAAAATTGAAGAAGTTGAAAACAAAATGTTAATTAAAGTGGAAGAATATAGAAAAGAAGATGAAAGAGAAGTAGATGAAAAGTTGAGAGAAGTGAAGAAGGAAACTGAAATGATTTCAAATAAAAAATTTGAGGAAAATGAAAATATATTAAAAGAATTGAAAAATGAAAAATTAATGGAATATGAAGAAAGTAAAATGAACAAAGAAAAAGAATTAAAAGATGAAGAAATAATGGAATCTGAACAAATTTTACAAGTGAGATAGTAGTGTGTGAAAGTAAAATTGTTGATAAATTAAATGAAGTGGAAAAAGAAGAAGTAATAAAAGAGGACATTGGTGAAAACATAAACAATTGACTTTGATGAAAATGAAGAAGTGCTGAACTGTCAAATGGTTCGAAGAAATAAATATACCAATATCATTCAATTTCAAAGGGTGGAGGGGTCTGGTTTCTTTGAGTGTGGTCAAGGATTGGAGTGTGCTTCAAATGAAGGTTTGAGTGGGCATGTGATGGAGTTTCGGGTTCCACTTGGTTGGGGCGGGTGTGCTTCGGAATGGTTATGGTGGTTATGTGGATTGGAATGTTCAAACAGCCATAAAGGGTTTAAAAAGAAATTTATATACGTCAAGAAAAGAATTAAAAATTTTTTTCTTGGTGAAATTTAGTATATTGCTGACATAAAAAAAAAAAAAAAATTTTCAAACCTCTTCATTAATTTCAAATTTTTTTTTAGCAAGAGGGGAATATGTAAAGGGTCTAAAATTTGGTCTATCTTCATAATTTAGTTGGCAATACATAGAATAGGAGGGAGAGGGACAGTGTTTTGGAGGGAACAGGATGTGAGTGGCCACATGTGTGCAGGCAGTTAAAGTGTAAACATGTTTGTGAAAATTGGATGAGTGTTTTTTTTTTTTGTTTTTTGTTATGTCGATAGAACTGTATTTAAATGTATTTTAGTATTTTGTGAGAAGAGTTGGTTAGGTGTTTAACAGGACAATTTAGTAATTATTATTGTTGTGATAAGATTTTTTTATTATATCATTTTATCAAAATTCATTTGTCATTTATTATCTTACGGCGCCCCCGGACAAAGTAAAGCAAAATGGACTGTGTGTTCAACTTGTAATTATTAATTGTAAGTATAACCTTACACGTGGACGTATCATACCTTTCTTTGGTGTTAAAAATGTCTAATTTTAAGCCAAATAAAGAGCATTTGCGGCATGTCATGATTTTCTTATTTAATCAAAAGAAAAAGGCATCTGAATGTCATCGAATTCTTGTTGAGACTTATGGCGATGTTGCTCCAACCGTCAGGACATGTGAACGTTGGTTTCAAAGTTTCAAACGTGGTGATTTTGATGTTACTGATCAAAAACGAGAAAATCGACCAAAAAAGTTTGAGGACTTCGAATTGCAATCTTTATTAGACGAAGACAATACCCAAACCCAACAAATGATGGCAGAACAGTTGAATGTCACTAGGCAAGCCATTTCCGATCGCCTGAGAGCTATGGGAAAGATTCAAAAGGTTGGAAAATGGGTTCCACATGAATTGGACGAACGACAGATGGAAAAACGAAAAACTGTGTGCGAAATGCTGCTTTTACGCCACGAAAGAAAGGGTTTTTTGCATCGAGTTGTAACTGGCGATGAAAAATGGATTTATTTTCAGAATCCCAAACGAAAAAAATCATGGGTAACGCCAGGACAACCGTCCACATCGAGTGCAAGACCGGATCGTTTTGGGAAGAAGAGAATGCTGTGTGTGTGGTGGGATCAGAAGGGAGTAGTCTACTACGAGCTTCTCAAACCCGGCGAAACAGTCAATACCGAGCGCTACCGACAACAAATGACCAATTTGAGTCACGCATTGATCGAAAAACGCCCAGAATGGGCTCACAGGCACGCCAAAGTCATTCTTCAGCATGATAACGCTCCTGCACATTCAGCCAGATTGACTAAGGAAACGATTTCTTCGCTTGGTTGGGAACTCCTACCCCACCCGCCGTATTCACCTGACCTGGCGCCTTCTGATTATCACCTCTTCTCATCGATGGGACACTCATTGGCGGAGCAACACTTCAACAATCTCGAAAACGTACGAAAATGGCTCGATGAATGGATTTCAAATAAAGATGAAGCATTCTTTTGGAATGGTATCCATATATTGCCCGAGAGATGGACAAAATGTGTAGAAAGCGAGGGTCAGTACTTTGAATAAAATATATTATACTTTTTTTTAAATTACTGTGTATATATTTTAAGAAATAAACGACATTTTAAACTTGCATACCTGGTATATATGTCCAATACCTTTTTATTTTTGTCATCGGCTATTTTTATTTATTTTTTAAATTGTGCAGACACAAAAAATGAATTGTAATGCTTACAGGTTCCTCAACAATAAAAAATCCCGAGTTTCGGCACCAATGGATAGTCTCGTTAGTGGTGACTATTCGCTACAGACCTTTTTTATAAATTGTAATTTTTAACAGTTAACACACTGAATAAGTGGACTCAAAACTCATTAATATTTTTTCACAGTTTTAATCACAAAAAAGGACAAAAAACAAACTTATATAATTAGATTAACCTAAATTGGAGGTTATAATTGGTTTATATGGCACTGAGTGTTGCCAAGTTACTAAATGTTTTTACAGCACTCAGGGCCGAATTCATAGACTGCACTCAAGTGAAATTTTTCACTCTACTCAAATATGATTCTACTTAACCATTCCAGAAACAAAACTCAACTCAACTTTTAAGTTTCACTCAAGAATTTCCACTTGAGTGTTTTTTTTTATCATTGAAAAAAAAACTTCAAGTTGAGTTGAGTTTTGTTTCTGGAATGGTTAAGTAGAATCATATTTGAGTAGAGTGAAAAATTTCACTTGAGTGAAAAATTTCACTTGAGTGAAGTCTATGAATTCGGCCCTAAGTGTTGTCGGGCTCACTTAACTTGGCTCTTAACACACTTTATACAGCACTTAACACAACCGAACTTAACACTTCCTACAACTAATAATAATAACATGCATAAAATAGTAATAAAAGAACAATAAACTATTAATACAAAAATAAGAACTATAGCAAGCGGCGTGACAAAATATAAAATATATATAAAAGTAAATAAAAAAATACTATAGTTCACACTAAAGTATAAACTTCAGTATATATCTAATGTGGTTTTATAAACGTGATTTTATTCTCTGTATAAAAGCACAAACATAATTAAAATCAAATATTGAAAAAAGAAAATACATTATAAACAAATAAAGTAATTGTGATATAAACTTTACTTCTTAATTATTAATTATAATGGCATGTGTATATAACATATGTTAATTGTCAGTTATATATAATGTGTTATCAGTTATATGTATTGGTTAGAAAATGTTCATTGTAAATGTTGAATTTCGATGATTATTAAAACCTTAAGTAAGAAAAGGTGTTAAATTCATTACAATTTAATAATCATCGTTTATTCTTTGAGAAATGGATAAGTACTTGAAACCAGAAAGATTCGAAACAGAACATACTTCTATCAACAGTACTTCGAAATGGATTCATTGGAAAAAAAAACATTCAATCATCTTTATCACATCTATTAAGGCAGAAGACGGAGAGAAGTTAAATCTACTCTACAATCACGTGAGTCATTTTATCTTTGAACTAATTAGTGAATGTTCATCATATCAAGATGCCATCACTCTATTAGACTCTCTATACATTAAACCTAAGAATGAAATCTTTGCAAGGCATAAATTAATGACTTGACATCAACACTCAGATGAATCTGTAGACCAATTCCTTCAAACGTTACGTATTCTTAGTGCAAATTGTAGTTTTCAAGATGTCAAAGCAAATATTTACCGAGACGAGTACATTAGGGATGCATTCATTAATGGCCTTTCATCGGCAAGCATTAGACAAAGATTATTAGAAAATTTTAATTTAACTTTAGATGACGCCTTTTCAAAGGCCCGTGCTTTTGAGTCTGCCCAGGCCTTTTCAGAATCGTATACATCAAGCCCATCTCAACTTGCATCTACTTCTTCTCAGCGTACTTCGGATCCACGTAACTCATCTCCATGCGATTGTTCCTCACAATCATTCAACGCCGCAGTAAACTCGCAAAAATGCTATTTTTGCGGTCTTACGAGATATCCTCGTTCTTCTTGTCCTACTCGAGAATCCCTTTGCAAATATTGTAACAAAAAAGGTCATTTCGCTAGGGTATGCAAATCAAAAATCTCAGCTTCCGCTCAAAATCATGATGATGTTTCAGGTAGCTGGGCGATGACTGCTGCTGTCCGTCCTTGTCCGATTTCCTCAGAAATTTCTGCCGCATCGCCTCCTAGCTTAGCGAGATCAATCATTCCGGTAAAAATCGATGGGTTTTCGGCTGATGGCCTGATCGATACTGGAAGTACAGAGAGTTTCATTAGCGACGTTTTTGTTTCCAAACATAGACTCAAGCTCTATCCGACTACCTATGCTGTCTCTATGGCCTCATCCTCTATGGCTGTCCCCATTAAGGCCTACTGCAGTGTAGACTTAAAAGCACTAAATAATTCTTACTCTGGCGTAAAACTAAGCGTCCTACAGGGTTGTTGTGCAGACGTCATACTGGGTCACGACATTCTAAGACAGCATTCAAGTTTATCTGTATCTTTTGGGGGCAATAGGCCTGTTCTTAGTGTCAGTAGCCTTGCATGCTCCAAGGTAGGACCCGCCTCACTTTTTGAACATTTAGCTCTCAACTGTAGACCCATAGCAATAAAATCAAGAAGGCACTCCTATGAAGACGAATAATTTATACGACTCCATATCAACGAATTGCTAAAAGATGGTGTCATTGAAGAAAGCAATTCTCCATGGAGAGCACAAGTCCTAGTCGTAAAAGGGATCCATAAGAAGCGTATGGTAGTCGACTATTCCTTAACCATCAATAAATACACATTACTTGACGCTTACCCAATACCATCATTAGAGAAAATTGCTTCGAATATAGCCAAGTACAATATCCATAGTACTGTGGACTTAAAAAACGCTTATTATCAAGTCCCTATCCGAAGAGAAGACCGACCTTACACTGCTTTTGAAGCTGCTGGAAAGCTATGGCAATTCAAACGGATTCCAATGGGAGTAACCAATGGAGTTGCGGCATTCCAAAGGTAAATAGATGAAATTAAAACTAAAGAAGGTCTAGAAGGCGTCAACATATATTTGGATGACATAACAGTCAGTGGAAAAGACCAAAACGAACACGACCAAAACTTAAATAGATTCTTGGAAGCCTGCAAGAAATACAACCTAACTATTAACAAGCAAAAATCTCGATTCAATTTGAAATCCATAAAAATTCTTGGCTACCTAATTGAAAATAACACTTTACGTCCTGATCCCGATAGACTCAAACCATTGATTGATTTCCCACTTCCAAAGAACAAAGCATCATTACAACGAGCTCTCGGAATGTTTTCGTATTACTCTAAATGGGTACCACAATTCTCAAATAAAATTCATAGATTAGTGAACTGCAAGCAATTTCCTATTGATCCCCTGCTTGTAAAAGACTTCAACGACATCCGGTCATGCATCTTAAAATCTGTTGTTTATAATGTTGAGGAAAACACCCCTTTCTGCGTAGAGACAGATGCCTCAGATGTTGCTATCGCTGCAATACTCACACAAAACCAACGGCCAGTTGCGTTTTTCTCAAGGACATTATCCAGAAGTGAAAGGAATCATTCATCTGTAGAGAAGGAAGCCTATGCGATCATCGAAGCCCTTCGGAAGTGGAAATACTATTTAATTGGCCGTAAATTCCAGCTGATCACTGATCAAAAATCCATTTCCTATATGTTCGATATAAAACATCCGGGAAAAATCAAAAGCGAAAAATTCACTCGATGGCGTTTAGAGTTAGCTTCCTACAACTACGATATAATTTATCGCCCTGGAAAGGAAAACGTTGCGGCCGATGCTTTGTCGAGATTCTGTAGTTCTTCCCATTCCATAAATAAATTAGAGACTCTCCATGAATCTTTGTGCCACCCCGGAGTAACTCGTATGTCTCATTACATAAAAATTCAGAACCTCCCTTACACCATCGACGAGATAAGGAAAGTAACGTCCGCCTGTAGAACCTGTGATTCTATCAAACCTCGATTTTACAGAACAAAAAGCACTCTCATTAAAGCAACAACTCCGTTTGAGAGACTAAGCGTGGACTTTAAAGGCCCCTTGCCATCTGATACACGCTACAAATATCTTTTAACTGTCGTTGATGAATATTCAAGATACCCATTTGCTATTCCCTGCGAGGATTTGTCATCAAAAACGGTTATTGGAGCAATGAGCCAGATATTTTCCATCTTTGGATATCCGGCATATATTCATTCGGATCGGGGTACATCATTTGTTTCAAAAGAAATTGAAACATATTTACATTCGAAAGGAATAGCTACGAGCCGTACTACACCTTATAACCCTTGTGGAAATGGTCAGGTGGAGAGATACAACGGAATAATTTGGAGGACAGTATCTCTTGCACTGCATTCAAGAGGCTTACCTATAACACAATGGGGAAAGGTTCTGCCTGAAGCATTAGAATCGATCCGGGCGTTACTCTGTACGACGACCAACGCTACACCTCATGAGAGGGATGTTTGTCCATAAGCGAAAATGCAAATCTGGAGTAGCCCTACCGTCTTGGTTAAGTACCCCTGGTAAAATATTGGTTCGGAACTTCGTTTGACGGAGTAAGTACGATCCTCTTGTCCAAAAAGCTGAACTTCTAGAAGCAAATCCCAACTATGCATTGGTTCGCCTACCAGACGGAAAGGAGACTACGGTGAACCTGCGGCACCTCGCACCAGCCAAGGGTCTGGAATCGTGTTATCAACAAGAGGATGAGGACGACTCGGAAACAGACGATCGTCCTGAGACAGCAGAAAATCGCCAGACTCTACAAGCTATTGATCCTATCAGCACGGGATCCGAATCTATCGGAGAAAAACTTCAGCCAGCTAACAGCCCTAACCAAGATAAAGGAAGCCCTCAAAACACCCGTCCAGAACAGACTCCTTCGAACGAATCAAATCCAAGCACACTTCGAAGATCTTCTCGTCTCAAAGGACCTCCATTGTACTTGAGGGATTATGTTCTGAAATGAAGGGGGGAAGAGTGTGATATAAACTTTACTTCTTAATTATTAATTATAATGGCATGTGTATATAACATATGTTAATTGTCAGTTATATATAATGTGTTATCAGTTATATGTATTGGTTAGAAAATATTCATTGTAAATGTTGAATTTCGATGATTATTAAAACCTTAAGTAAGAAAAGGTGTTAAATTCATTACAGTAATCTACCTGTATAAAAGAGTTAAATTACACGTTGGTCTTTCTAAGTAAGAGAAACAGTTATTAACAATTAACACAAGGTTATAGTTGCACTCTTAACAGAAGGTTATAGTTGCACTGTTATAATCACATAGTAGCCCATATGTTAGGTGTTAGCCAATCTCCCCCTTGAAGATGATTGATTCGGGGAGAAAGGAAGCAGCTTACAGTTCTGTAACCATTCAAAATTTAATAGTAGCTCTTGCATTACAAATAATTTTTTTTACTTGATAAAAAGTGTGAAAGTTCAAGTTTCTAAATTCAGCTGGAATTAAATACCAAATAATTTTATCGGTAGAAATACCTTGAATTACAAATTCTTCCTCCTCCTTTCTGTACAATTTTGACAAATAGCAAAGCCATCTCCTCTCCTTACTCCTTGAAACTTGTAATTTAATTTCTAATGTGGTTTTATAAACGTGATTTTATTCTCTGTATAAAAGCACAAACATAATTAAAATCAATATTGGAAAAAGAAAATACATTATAAACAAATAAAGTAATCTACCTGTATAAAAGAATTAAATTACACGTTGGTCTTTCTAAGTAGAGAAACAGTTATTAAATTAACACAAGGTTATAGTTGCACTCTTAACAGAAGGTTATAGTTGCACTGTTATAATCACATAGTAGCCCATATGTTAGGTGTTAGCCAACATTACATCTCCCCCCTTGAAGATGATTGATTCGGGGAGAAAGGAAGCAGCTTACTGGAATGAAAGAAATTTTAAATCTTCTTTTTCTTTCCGCTTGCAACTGCATAAAATGACAGTGAAATTTACCTGACGATTGGGAAAGGTCCAATACGTACCGGGTCTAATTTTTTCCGATTCAATTTACTTCAATTAGATATGTACACTAAATCACCAACCTGGAAATTATGTTGGCGTGGATTCTTATCTGTACAGTTCTTGTTAATTTGGAAATTCCTCATAGAATTCTGGAAAGCAATTTTTCGGTCTTGTTCAAGAGTTGGTTTCTTGTCTTCCTGAAGTGGTGATATAGCAGTCTTCTTTCCGAGCAGTAGGTATGATGGGGCAAAGTTTGTGGAGCTATGAATGGTGTTATTATACTCTTCAACACATTGCTATGCAAGAGTTGACCAATTTTTTTTATTATCACTGTTTATTTTGCATCTCAGGCGATTTACTAATATTTGATTTAAACGTTCATTAAGCCCATTTGACTCCAGATTATCGATAAAAGTGAAAACAATTTCTATTCCATATTTTCCTAAATATTTTTTTAAATAAGTTGAATTTATACCTGTGTACTGGTCGGCGAGTAAGATGGAAATCTTATGTTTTTTTAAAATTGGTTGCAGCAGATTTATAAAAACTTGAGCGTTCTGTCCTTTTGAAGTAGAAATCCACATTCCCTGTTTCATCAAAATATTCTTTTTGAATGTCATTGTCAATTTTAATAGCTACAGTTCTGTAACCATTCAAAATTTTAATAGTAGCTCTTGCATTACAAATAATTTTTTTACTTGATAAAACAGTGTGAAAGTTCAAGTTTCTAAATTCAGCTGGAATTAAATACCAAATAATTTTATCGGTAGAAATACCTTGAATTACAAATTCTTCCTCCTCTTTCTGTACAATTTTGACAAATAGCAAAGCCATCTCCTCTCCTTACTCCTTGAAACTTGTAATTTAATTTCTAATGTGGTTTTATAAACGTGATTTTATTCTCTATATAAAAGCACAAACATAATTAAAATCAAATATTGGAAAAAGAAAATACATTATAAACAAATAAAGTAATCTACCTGTATAAAAGAATTAAATTACACGTTAGTCTTTCAAAGTAAGAGAAACAGTTATTAACAATTAACACAAGGTTATAGTTGCACTCTTAACAGAAGGTTATAGTTGCCCATATGTTAGGGTTAGCCAACATTACACTGTTATCGGGGAGAAAGGAAGAGGGCGTGTGACTGGAATGGAAGAAATTTTAAATCTTCTTTTTCTTTCCGCTTGCAACTTCATAAAATGACAGTGAAATTTACCTGACGATTGGGAAAGGTCCAATATGTAGGGGTCTAATTTTTTCCGATTCAATTTACTTCAATTAGAATGTACACTAAAATCACCAACCTGGAAATTATGTTAGCGTGGATTCTTATCTGTACAGGTCTTGTTAATTTGGAAATTCCTCATAGAATTCTGGAAAGCAATTTTTCGGTCTGTTCAAGAGTTGAGTTCGTCTTCCTGAAGTGGTGATATAGCAGTCTTCTTTCCGAGCAGTAGGTATGATGGGGCAAAGTTTGTGGAGCTATGAATGGTGTTATTATACTCTTCAACACATTGCTGTGCAAGAGTTGACCAATTTTTTTTTATTATCACTGTTTATTTTGCATCTCAGGCGATTTACTAATGTTTGATTTAAACGTTCATTTAGCCCATTTGACTCCAGATTATCGATAGAAGTGAAAACAATTCTATTCCATATTGGACCTACCAGGTATGCAAGTTTAAAATGTCGTTTATTTCTTAAAATATATACACAGTAATTAAAAAAAAAGTATAATATATTTTATTCAAAGTACTGACCCTCGCTTTCTACACATTTTGTCCATCTCTCGGGCAATATATGGATACCATTCCAAAAGAATGCTTCATCTTTATTTGAAATCCATTCATCGAGCCATTTTCGTACGTTTTCGAAATTGTTGAAGTGTTGCTCCGCCAATGAGTGTCCCATCGATGAGAAGAGGTGATAATCAGAAGGCGCCAGGTAAGGTGAATACGGCGGGTGGGGTAGGAGTTCCCAACCAAGCGAAGAAATCGTTTCCTTAGTCAATCTGGCTGAATGTGCAGGAGCGTTATCATGCTGAAGAATGACTTTGGCGGCCTGTGAGCCCATTCTGGGCGTTTTTTCGATCAATGCGTGACTCAAATTGATCATTTGTTGTCGGTAGCGCTCGGTATTGACTGTTTCGCCGGGTTTGAGAAGCTCGTAGTAGACTACTCCCTTCTGATCCCACACACACACACAGCATTGTCTTCTTCCCAAAACGATCCGGTCTTGCACTCGATGTGGATGGTTGTCCTGGCGTTACCCATGATTTTTTTCGTTTGGGATTCTGAAAATAAATCCATTTTTCATCGCCAGTTACAACTCGATGCAAAAAACCCTTTCTTTCGTGGCGTAAAAGCAGCATTTCGCACACAGTTTTTCGTTTTCCATCTGTCGTTCGTCCAATTCATGTGGAACCCATTTTCCAACCTTTTGAATCTTTCCCATAGCTCTCAGGCGATCGGAAATGGCTTGCCTAGTGACATTCAACTGTTCTGCCATCATTTGTTGGGTTTGGGTATTGTCTTCGTCTAATAAAGATTGCAATTCGAAGTCCTCAAACTTTTTTGGTCGATTTTCTCGTTTTTTGATCAGTAACATCAAAATCACCACGTTTGAAACTTTGAAACCAACGTTCACATGTCCTGACGGTTGGAGCAACATCGCCATAAGTCTCAACAAGAATTCGATGACATTCAGATGCCTTTTTCTTTTGATTAAATAAGAAAATCATGACATGCCGCAAATGCTCTTTATTTGGCTTAAAATTAGACATTTTTAACACCAAAGAAAGGTATGATACGTCCACGTAAACGACTTAAAAACAACTGACTTTTGTAAACAAATGACTAACAAACAAAATAGCGTTTAGAGATAAGCAAATCCTTCAATAGGCTAAGAGCGCATTCTATTGGAATTAAAACGACATTTTAAACTTGCATACCTGGTATATGACCCCATAATGTTGATCCATAACTATTTCTTTTCCCAAAGCTGGAGAAAGAAAAATTCTTGATTTTCCTTTTACATTCTTTAATATTATACCTTGTTTAGACTCAATGTGTTTAGCTAATTTTAAATCAGAAAGGTGTTCCTCTTGGTCTTTTAATAACGTTGGTAAATCTATTAAATTCACAACCTGGATCGCGTCTTTATTCTCGAAATATTCAAGAACAGGGTTTCTCGATAGTAAATCAGCAAGGACGTTTTCTTTGCCTTTTTTTGTATATAATATTAAAATTGAGCTGCGATAAGTAAAGGATTAAATCACCAAGTATTTCATCAGTTCTAGCTTTTGTTTTTAAATTCTCCAACGGCTTATGATCACTGCAGACTGTTAAGGAACGTCCAGTTAAGTAATACTGCCAAAATTTTATTGCATCTTGGATTGCCTCGCATTCTAAATGAATAATGTTAAAACGCTTTTCAGTTTCTGAGAGCTTACGTAAATAATACGCCACTGGGTGTAGTATTCCGTCGTCTTGTGGTTGTTTTAGAGTAGCGCCGATACCTTTATAACTGGCATCTGTTTCTTTAAATATTGGCTTATTAATGTCATAAATACCAAGAATTGGGGTTGAACATAAATAATTCTTTATAAGATTGAAGGCTTGTTCACATTCGTCGGACCATTCATATTTCACACCTTTCCTTAATAAAAGATGGAGTGGTTCTAGTTTTCTGAGTACTGTTTTCTATATACCTCACATAGAAGTTTATAGATCCGAGAATACTACGAACTCCAGTCTTATCAGAAAGTCTTTGATGCTGTTAGATCGAAGTCAAATTCCCTTGTGCTGGTGAAACTTTGTTTTTCGAAATGGTATGTCCCAGATATTTGACTGATTTACCTGCAAACAAACATTTGGATAGTTTTAATTTGAAACCTTCAGCACTAATGATTTGTAAAACTTTTTCAATATGTTGAAGATGGTCTTCCCAAGTTCTGGAGAAAATCAAGACATCGTCAATATAGTTAACGCAGAATTCATCTAAACTATTTCTTCGGAAAATATTTTATAATATTCGTTAGAATGTGGCGGGAGCAGTTTTAAGACCAAAAGGGAGAACTTTAAACATGAATATTTTGTTATAAAAGAGGTTTTGTCCCGATCTTGTTTTTTTAGTTGAATACACCAAAATGCGGAATTTATGTCTAGAACTGTGAAATATTTACAATTTATAACTTTTTCGATGACATCTGTTATTGTAGGGAATGGGAAACATTCAGGAACTACTAACTTATTTAATCTTCTAAAATCAACACATAAGCGGGATTTCTTACCATCTTCTTTCTTAAAAGCCAATGTAACTGGAGAAGCAAATGGAGATTCAGATTCTTCAATAATTCCGACTTGTAATAATTTTTTGATTTGAGTTCTAATTTCTTCATCGTCCGGCATTGAACATTTATACGGTCTACATGTAAACATATTTATTTCTTAGAAGTTTTATTTCCGCTTCTTTTGACCGCACTGTGCCAATATCAAATTTATCTGTGACAAACGTGTACCGATATTTCTCTATTAATCGTAAAGTATTTGTTTCTTTTCTTCACCTTCAATATGTTGTAAGTCAACGACCAAGTCATATGCACTCAAAGTTTTGTTGACATTCGACTCAACATATTCATCTAACTCTTTAACATTAACATTATCTAAATTCTGCATCTGATCATCATTGGATCGGTCTTCCTGTAGACATGTTACTTTTTCATTATTATTACGTTGGAAAATTCTTAGATTTTCATTCTGAATCAGCCTAAATTTCTTAATAGCGTCAATACCAAGTAACATATCATAGGAGAAGTTTTCATTTTTAACAACATATGTTGTCAAATAGTCTGTAATATTTCCAATTCGTAGCTTAATTATAGCCCGGGCCGAAGTGAAATTATGTCCGCTGATTGTTTTTAATATACCTCTGTGTTCCATTAACCTCAACTGAAGCAAATCAGCAATTTGTATTTTATTAACGGATATAATTTCCCCGGGTCCATTAGTTTAAATTCTCGTTCTCAAGATCTATGTTATAACCCCTATGTTATAATTCTAAGTCATTAACATGTGCAGCATTAATTCGTTTTTCATTGTCCGATTTCTTGTTACGACAATCAGCTGGTGGATGGTAACAATTTTTAAAACCTAGACTGGCACAAATGGTACATGGTTTTCTTTGAAGGTCGTTTCTTTTGTTGTGGGTCATTGTTTTTTAATGGATTTGAAATGGGCTTACTATTCAATCTTGGAAGTAATGGTTGTTCTTTTCTTTTTCTAGAAAATAAATCATCTAGTTTTTCTAAGTTCAGTGAAGAGCTTGTCCAGTGTGGTTATCTGTTCTCTATTAAGTTCATCTTGGACTTCACTCGGCAAACCGAAAACTATCTGATTGATTCTGGATAGTTCAGCTCCATGGGGTTCTACTGCTAGGCAAAACCTCTCTTTTACCAGCGCGTAATCAATCAAGGAACCGCCCAAATATTTGTAATTAAACGCTTTTCTGACAACAGACCAACCTTTTATCAATGAAAACATTTAAAAACGAATTTAAAAACTCATTAAAAACTTATTAAAAACGAATGGGAGATATGGAAATATCTCCCATGATGTGGTTAGACCATTCTTGGTGAGGATAGTTTCATACCAGTCTTTTGCTGTACCGGTTAAAAAAAAACGTAAAGCCTCAATTTTAAGACTGTCTAGATTTATTTGAAATTGACTACACTATTCAAATTAACGTAGACATTCAGTTGTATCTGTTTTGTTTTTTTTTACAAATTTGTCCAAATAAATTTTTTTTCAATTTGAGGCAATTTAATTTTGTTTTGAGCTGAATTAGATTTTAATTGTTGCTCTAATATCCTAATACGATCCTCCAATTCTAATTGTAGAGGCTCGAAAGATCGTGGATTTGGAGGAGGGATGTATTCTTCTAATGGTAATTCTTGGAAACACACATTCCCTGTTTCATCAAATATACTTTGTGAATGTCATTGTCAATTTTAATAGCTACAGTTCTGTAACCATTCAAAATTTTAATAGTAGCTCTTGCATTACAAATAATTTTTTTACTTGATAAAACAGTGTGAAAGTTCAAGTTTTCTAAATTCAGCTGGAATTAAATACCAAATAATTTTATCGGTAGAAATACCTTGAATTACAAATTCTTCCTCCTCTTTCTGTACAATTTTGACAAATAGCAAAGCCATCTCCTCTCCTTACTCCTTGAAACTTGTAATTTAATTTCTAATGTGGTTTTATAAACGTGATTTTATTCTCTATATAAAAGCACAAACATAATTAAAATCAAATATTGGAAAAAGAAAATACATTATAAACAAATAAAGTAATCTATCTGTATAACAGAATTAAATTACACGTTAGTCTTTCAAAGTAAGAGAAACAGTTATTAACAATTAACACAAGGTTATAGTTGCACTCTTAACAGAAGGTTATAGTTGCACTGTTATAATGACATAGTAGCCGTAGCCCATATGTTAGGTGTTAGCCAACATTACATATATAATCCATGTAACAAAGTGCTGATGTTTTGAAAAATTTGTATGTTTTAGAACTGAAGATGGATGATTAAAATTTTGAAACTAGTTTTCTAATAAAATAAATCCAATAGAAGTGGCAATTAATTCATCAATCCTAATTGTATTAATCATTCTATCAACTCTAGCTCCCTCATCCACCTAGCTTGGGATTTTAAAAGGATCTTGGCAGTTGCCATGGTCCCCGCCTCTGTCATTTCCAAATCCCGTCGGATTCTCCAGGGGGCACCACTTAAAGGTGACAGTAGGCTTTGGTAGAGATAAGGATAGGGATAAGGATGTAAGGAATCATGCTCATAGTGGGTAGTGTACTAAGTAAGCCTAAGTACCCTAGGCATGCTTGATTCGCCAAGAGGTTGGGAGATCCCTGTACCTATTTCCCTCTCTATTACTCGTTCCTCTATTCCTGCATCTTCCTTCCTCCTCTATATGTTTCAATTAGTACAAGATCATTTCTGTTAGCCATCTTTAAAACCTGACGTAGCATTATGAGCTAAAAACCTGTTTAGTTTGTCAACCCTGCAAGATAACATGTCACATCAAATCAAAGTGGATCTTTTTTACCTATATAAAGGGGAATTTCCGTTATTAATATGGACATTGTGGGACCTCTGCCAACCTCACAAGGATATTCTTACCTCCTCAAAATTACAGATTGACTAGCGTCCCCCATGGTGGCTTAGTCCGCTCTCATTTTAATAATTTAATTGTAAATAAGTAAATTTTATTATCAATTCCAAGCTCTATTTAACACAGTTCATTTGTAACCTTTTATGTAGAATGGCATTCGCCACTTATCGGGCAGTTAT
The DNA here is from genome assembly GCA_003667255.2 of Euschistus heros. NCBI lineage: Eukaryota > Metazoa > Arthropoda > Insecta > Hemiptera > Pentatomidae > Euschistus > Euschistus heros. The sequence continues at coordinate 73,659 of RCWM02000912.1, forward strand.
GATTGATTTTTATTATTGCTATTCCTTCCTCAACTATAAAGATAATGTGGTCAAAATTTGATACAGATTGGTTCAGTAGTTTTTGTGGTTAGTGATCACAAACAAAAAATGGCTTATCTTTTTATGTACTAGTATAGGTTTATGAGCTGGCCTGAGGCTATACCTACTCCCTCGATCTCAGCAGAATTCATTTTCATCGTTATAGCTCGTGAAGAAAAATCGTTTTGATGAAAGATTGTTTTTTCCCAAGGCAGAATACTTCCTCTTGATATATAATTTAAAGCCAGGCTTAGCTTGAAAGAGGAATCATCACAAGAAGAGGTAATGCCTAAAATTAGTAATCTTTTTATTCTTAGATTCCCAGTAACCTTCTGCACCCAGCGGCAACTCAGAGGTTACATGACCAGCTCAAAGCAACATGAAGCCGAAGCCCTCCGCTTATGTATCTCCTAGTGTGACAAGAAGTGGCTGACATGTTCATTTTCCTATTTGCTATGTACATTGTTGACACAGGGAGGAGAACAGTGTGGTGACTAGTTCTATACTGTGGAGGTTACACATTATCAGCTGGTGTGATAATCAAAGGGGCAGTGAGAAATGGACTTGCCACTGCCACTTTCAGTTTTTTGTTTTTTTCATTATTTTTATTCCGAGTTCATTTTGATCTATAATTATTTTTCTATAGCAAAATTACTATTGCTTTTTTTGTTATAATTATTAATTTTGACCTAGGCTTGTTAAGAAACATCCATTTAGTGAGCGATATGGTAATTGTTGAATTAGGGTGGTGAATAAAGGAGAATAATAGAGTACATAACTTATGGTCTGTCATGTAACTATTATTCTTAAGGGACTTTGTCCCAGAATAAATAATTTTTTTTTTCTATTCTATTCTATTCTATTATTCATTTTGCCTTTTTAAATACTCAGTTGGTGTATATGGGCTCAATGGTTCATTCCTGTACTATGCAAGATTTGTATGCTATAAAGGACAAGGCCTGGTTGAATAAAAAGGTTCTTACTGTAGCAGCAATGATAACCAAAAGATCCCATGTTTAAACCTGACTGCCATAGAATGGAATTATCAGGTGTCTACCGCTCAGGAAGTTTGAGAATATGTCAGGGATATCGTGTGGTTGGGAAGAAGTCAGAAATTGACAGTATATTTGCCAAAGTCAGGAAAAAGTTGTCGCTAATTCTAATATTTACTATTGTGCATAAATTTTCATTTTGAAAATCCTCATAATAGTAGAGGATCATCATCAAAGTCTTCTCTTCATAGTTTTTCATTTTGATACATTAATTTCTAATTCAAATTTCTTTATATGTACAAAATTACAATGTTATTGTTGGTGTTAAAAAGTCTAATTGTTACAGTATTGAAACATCAGTAGTCAGGAAATTGAATTAATTCTGAGTAGTTATTTCCCTAACCCCCACCCTCCTAGCCAGCAAAGAAGGAGGTTAAATAAAAATTATTCAATAAAGAGCTGGTGGGGACAATTAATAAGGTTTGGAAAATTAAGAAGTTCTCGGACCATTTGTTTGTCAAAGCAGGAGTCACCCCCCTCCCATCTACTACCCTATCCCCCTATCCTAACATTGTTTGAAATTTCATTCAAATCTTATATAAGACACTCAATAAATGATTTTAGAAATAGTTATAATTCTATCTCAAAGACTATGAAAAAAGCGTCGATTATATTAACGATTGATTGGTTTACTGTGGTTAGTAAAATTTGAATATAAAATATTTAATTTTAAATTTTAAGCATTTTCATGTCTTAAAGGAAATATAACTTTTTAGTTCTATAAATATTTATTGTTTTTCAGCTTTTGAGGATTCTTTAGACAAGCCTGATGGGACAACTCTTTCTCAACAAGTTACGAAGCCTCATCAATGTCCTCATTGTGACAATATAAACAGCAAGAGCAATTAGTTTGAAAATACATGGTAGTGGGTCCTCATACCGATGAAAAGCCTCATCAATGTCCTTATTGTGAGTTGAAAACAGTAACAAATGGTGATTTAAAACAACATATAACAGCCCGCAACACAGACGACAAGCCTCATAAATGTCCTCATTGTGACTATAAAGCAATTCTAATTGCTTCTGTAAAAACACATATTATGTCTCGTCATACAGGTGAGAAGCCTTATCAGTGTCCTTGCTGTGAGTTTAAAACTGTAACAAGTGGTATTTTAAAACGACATATAGCAGCCCGCCATACAGAAGACAAGCCCCATAAATGTCCTCATTGTGACTATAAAGCAATAAAGATTGCTTCTGTAAAAACACATATTATGGCCCGTCATACAGGTGAGAAGCCTCATCAGTGTCCCCACTGTGACTATAAAGCAGTAAGAAATATTACATTAAAAAATCATATAAAGTCCTCTCATACAGGTGAGAAGCCTCATCAATGTCCTTATTGTGAGTTTAAAACTGTAAACAAGTGGTAATTTAAATAAACATATAGCAGCCCACCATACACACGACAAGCCTCATAAATGTCCTCATTGTGATTATAAAACAGTAAGAAATAATTCTTTAAAAAATCATATTATGTCTCGCCATACAGGTGAGAAGCCTCATCAGTGTCCTTGCTGTGAGTTTAAAACTGTAATAAGTAATGCTTTAAAACGACACATAGCAACCCGCCATACAGAAGACAAGCCTCATCAGTGTCCTTGCTGTGAGTTTAAAACAGGAACAAGTAGTCATTTTAAAACGACATATAGCAGTCCACCATACAGATGACAAGCCTCATAAATGTCCTCATTGTGATTTTAAGACAGTTGAAAAGCGAAATCTGAAAAATCATATTATGTCTCGCCATACAGACAACAAGCCTCATCATTGTCCTTCCTGTGAGTTTAAATCTGCAACAAGTGGCTATTTAAATACACATATAGCTGCCCGCCATTCAGAGGACAAGACTCATCAGTGTCCTTGCTGTGATTTTAAAACAGGATTAAGTGGTGAATTAAAACGACATATAGCAGCCCGCCATACAGACGACAAGCCTCATAAATGTCCTCATTGTAACTATAAAACAGTAAGAAAAAATTCTTTAAAAAATCATATTATGTCTCGCCATACAGGTGAGAAGCCTCGTCAGTGTCCTTACTGTGAGTATAAAACTGTAACAAGTGGTGGTTTAAATGCACATATAGCAGCCCGCCATACAGACGACAAGCCTCATCAGTGTCCTTGCTGTGAGTTTCAAACAGGAGCAACTAGTCATTTAAAACGACATATAGCAGCCCGCCATACAGACGAAAAGCCTCATAAATGTCCTTATTGTGACTATAAAGCAATTAAAATTGCTTCTGTAAAAATGCATATTATGTTTCGTCATACAGGTGAGAAGCCTCGTCAGTGTCCTTACTGTGAGTATAAAACTGTAACAAGTGGTGGTTTAAATGTACATATAGCTGCCTGCCATACAGACGACAAGCCCATAAATGTCCTCATTGTGATTATAAAGCAATTAAAATTGCTTCTGTAAAAACCCATATTATGTCTCGTCATACAGGTGAGAAGCCTCGTCAATGTACTCACTGTGACTATAAAGCAGTAAGAAATATTACTTTAAAAAAATCATATAAATTCCTCTCATACAGGTGAGAAGCCTCGTCAGTGTCCTTATTGTGATTTCCAAACAGTAACAGGTTATTATTTGAAAAGACATATAACGAAACATCATACGATTGAGACGCGTTATAAATGTTATCATTGTAAATATAGAACTAGAATTATTAGTAATTTAAAATTGCATATAATATCTCGTCATACAGATGAGAAGCCTCATCAATGTCCTCATTGTGATTATAGGACAGTTGAAAAAAGTTGCATAAAAAAACATATTAGGGCTCGACATAAACATGAAAAGCCGCATCTATGTCTATAGAACTTGTGAAATTGTGGCTATAGAACAGAAGGAGTAATTGATTATAAAAAAAAACGTGTTAAAGCATGTTATACTGATGAGAAGCCTCATCAATGTCCTCATTGTGACCTTATAACAGTTGAAAGAAGATATTTAAAAACTTATATAGCAGCCCGCCATATAGATTAGAAGCCTTATAAATGACCTTATTGTGACTATAAAGCAATAAAAATTGCTTTTGTAAAAACACAATTATGGCCCGTCATACAGGTGAGAAGCCTCATCAGTGTCCTCCCTGTGACTATAAAGCAGTAAGAAATATTACATTAAAACATCATATAAAGTCCTCTCATACAGGTGAGAAGCCATTTTAATTTAAAAAATACATACATGACCTGTTACAGTTTTATTAGTGTTCTAATTGCAGATGTTCTATCAAATTATATTATTTAATAATTTAAGTAGTGTGGTATTGAGAAAATTAAAATTATTTTTAAAAGATACATTAATTATTGAAGATGAAATGTAATTTTTGTGATTATTTATTTCCCTTCTTATCAAAAGTCATTTATTCTAACCCAACTGCAGTGGAATGTTCTAAATGTGATATATATATATATATATATATATATATATATATATATATATATATATATATATATATATATATAGTATCAATTTATTATATTTAATTATATAAAGTTTATTAAATTAAGTTCTGTGGATGGTTGAGCTTAAGGTTGAAAAGTATGTGTTTTCTATCTTTTTGCAGTCATGATTAATTTTGTGCTTAGAATTTCCTGTTATATATCTGTTTGTTTTTTGTGCGCTTATATATATATATATATATATATATATATATATATATATATATATATATATATATATATATATATATAAGTTATGGTGAGGAGGGAAGTAATATACAACTTAATCTTTTACCTTATCCTATTTAGGGATGTAAACACTGATAAATGTATATATAGAGGATTATTACAGCAATAAAGTCAGTCTTTACCCAGCACTTGTGAGTATTATTTCGCTCCTTATTTTATTTTTTTTTTTTGTGTTTTTCGTCTGAAGGAACTTAACTGGTGCCGAAACCCGGGATCGTTAGAACATATTTCTGGGTAAGCATTTTTTTTTGTATCCCGCTAAAACCTTTTTTCGTATCTTTCATTTTCATTGGTAATTACGGAAGATAGTGAATGGCCGCTAATAATATTCTGAAACCCCCTGCATTTGAAGTTCAGTCTGAAGTTGAGTTAGCACCTCTACCTCCAGAAACGCTGGCAGCAGCTCACGCGAACATGGCGGCAGCACAGGCGAACGCCCTGGAATTGCTTAAAATCAAGACGGCGACTTCACAGGATTTGAGGAAGGCAATTTCGGATATTGAAAAATACGACGGGGAAATAGGAGAATTAAATCACTTCCTTAAGGGGGGTGATAGAGTAATGGCTCGGATCGAGGCAAAAGCAGCGGAAAATCTGTTGGATCCACTGGACGCGTGTGCTTTGAAAGCGGCCTTAGTGTGTCGAGTTAAACGCAGTACACTGAATGTGATCCAGGCGGATGAAGACACTCCCTGGCTAGTAATCAAAGACAGACTTAAAAAGGCGTTCGGAGGTGGGCGATGGACACCGGAAGAGGATATCTTCCGTATGTTCAGAGAAATGAGGAGGCCGCAGCAGTCAATTGGACAGTACGCGGGTAAATTGTTGGGGCACTTCAACAGGATAACTGACAAGATGAGGGAAACCACGGATGCAGCGGAAGTGGAGGCGAGGATGGCGTTCCTATCAACGATCCTCAAGGTCCAATTAGCGAAGGAGACTGGCAAGAGAGAAGGACTCCCCAGAGACAAGAACTTCCTTGACTGCGCCAGGGAAATGGTGGACTCCAGCGCTAGGGAGGAAGAGGTGAGGAAGGAAGAGAGACCTGAAGGAGGATGGAGTAGGGTGACCTATCGTCGCCTGGAGGGCAACAGGAACAGGCAATCTCAAGAGGACCCGTGGAGAGGACGAGACAGGGAGTTCAGAGGACGAGAGCGGCTAGCAACTAGGGAGAAAAGACAGGGACCCGAAAGGAGAAATTGGAAAAAAGAGGAAAGGAAGTGTCACGGGTGCGGAAAGGTAGGGCATCTGGTAGCACAATGCCCCCGCACTAGGTGCTTTGAGTGCGGTACGGAAGGGCACATCGCCAGACAGTGCCCGTATATGAGCAGGAGGAACCAGGGCGAGCCGATGGAGGTTAACGCCCAAAGAGTGTGGAGGCGGAGCAGACACCTGTCGGAGACGGAAGGAGCGTGTGAAACGTCCGAGACAGAAGAAGAGGGAAGCGAACTGGGAGATGGACGACTGGTGACAGGCAAGAAGGGTCGGAGGAGCGGAGAGCGACGAGCGGTGATCGAGAGGAGGGACCAGGAGGAAGAATGAGGAGGGTGCAACGGGAGGGGCGACCACATAGTTATCAACAGTGTCGGGAGTGGATGTGGTGGGTTGCCCATAATAAGAGTGGGGAGTGGGGTGAGATGCCTGGTAGATACAGGCAGTTCAAACACAATAATGTGTTGGGAAGCGGTAAGAGCATGGTGTAAAGGAGAGAGAGCACCGCGAGTACAAACTTGTGGGTGTAAATTGGTCACTCTAAGCGGTCCGTGTGGAGTAGAGGGGGAAGCGGATATCTCGTTGGATAGATGGGGGGTTGGGAGAGGACGTTTAAGAGTACACGTAGTGGAGAACATGCCGCGTGAATACGGTGGGATAATAGGGTGTGACCTGTTAACAAAGATCGGGGCGGAAATAAAAAGTAATGGAAAGAGATGGTCGATCGTGATGGGAGGTAGGGAGTATCGGTGTGACAGGGTGAAGAAGTCAGATCTGGCAATGGTGGGAGTCGTAACCCGGAAGGTAGATTGGCGACTAACGTTGAAGGGAGAATTTTCGGATATATTTTACAAAGAAGGGGATGCGTTGAGTGCAACTGGGGAAACGGTACATGAAATCCCGTTAAAACAGGAACGCGTTACCTACGTGAAGGAACGGAGATACCCCCAGGCGTTACGTCGGCACATTCGGGAGGAAATCGACAATCTGAAAAGTCAGGGGATCATTGTCGACAGTACGTCGCCTTACAATAGTCCGTTGTGGGCAGTCAAAAAGAAAAGTGAGGAAGGAGTAGAGAAATATCGGGTGGTCGTGGATTATCGAAAACTCAATGAGAATACGGTAGATGAAAAGTACCCCATTCCAAGGTTTGAGGACATACTGGACAGAATAGGGGGATCAACCGTATTTAGCACGCTGGATTTAAAGGCGGGGTACCACCAAATAAAGATGCACCCCAAAGATCAGTACAAGACAGCGTTTACTTTCGAGAGGGGCCATTACGAATTTACAAGGATGCCGTTTGGTTTGAAAAAATGCACCCATCACTTTTCAGAGACTCATGGACGAATTTTTACGAGGACTGGACGAAGGGACATGTCAAGTGTATATGGATGACTTACTGATTTTTAGCAAGGACGAGACAAGACATGTAGAGGACTTAAGACGGGTTTTTGAAAGACTGAGACAGTTTGGGTTGAAATTATCCGAGGAAAAGTCGATATTGGGACAGAACCAAATTAATTTTCTGGGGCATACAATTTCGGGAGAAGGAGTGAGGCCAGATGTGAAAAAGGTAGAAGCAATAAGGAAGATGGTCATCCCGACGGACATAAAAGGAATTCGTAGGCTTTTGGGGACCCTGAATTACTACCGAAGGTTTGTCCCGGAGATGGCAAAACGCCTCGTGCCCCTAAGCAATCTACTCAAAAAGGGCCGGAAAATCGTTATTACTCCCGAGATCGAGAATAACATCCGGAAGTGCATGCAGAGACTTCAGGAAGAACCGATTTTGAAATTTCCCGATTTCACGAAGACTTTCACCGTTACCACTGACGCTAGCGAGTATGCATTGGGGGCAGTTTTATCTCAGGAAGGCGATAAAGGGGAGCAGCCCGTAGCGTACGCGAGTAGGCGTCTAACGGAGACGGAGGCGCGTTACAGCGCGTTGGAAAGGGAGTTGTTGGGAGTAGTGTGGGCGGTCGAACACTTTAGACCGTACGTGTTTGGTCGGAAGTTCAAAGTATTCACGGACCATCGTCCATTAATGTGGGTAGGGAGATTAAAAGAGTCGTCGGCAAGGATCACCAGGTGGAAAGAACTGTTAAGTCAGTATAACATGGAGGTGGTATATAAGCCGGGGAGGGAGAACATCGTAGCAGATTGGCTATCGCGGGCGATACAGGTTAACGCGATAGGAAATGAAGAAGGGGAATATTCGGGGGAATTCAGAGGTTCATAAGTGAGTGGAAGCCGGAAGGGGAGGGGGAGCGAGAATCGGAAGAGATGGAACAGGAGCCGGTAGAGAGGGAGGATGGACCGGAGGTATCAAGGGAGGAGAGTTCAGTGGGCGAACGGGCCGTGGAAATGGGGGAAAGGGAGGACATTATAAATGACAAACGGAGACAGATCATTTGGAAAACCAGGACGACAGGACTGACTAAGGTAGAGTACTCGACATATGGGAGACATCGCATCACCACAATATGGTCACAACCTGGGATAAGGGAAGAAGTGGTCGAAAAGGTATTAAAGGAGGAGACACGACCGGGGAAAACTTTTTACTTATTCGTGGGAAACGCGGTTCTGTGGGAAAAGATAAAGCACTTGTGGAGAACGGAGAGGATTGGATTGGATCGAACTTTTATCCGGTGTAAACTCATGGTGGAAACAGTAACGGAAGCAGATAGGCAAAAGGAAATAATGATAGCTTACCATCAGGGTAAAACTAACCACCGCGGGGTGCAAGAAACATTACAGGCACTTAAACGAAAATACTTCTGGGTAAAAATGCGCAAGTCAATCGAGGAGGTGGTTGGGGCGTGCGAAATTTGCAACGCAGCTAAGTACGACCGGCACCCCCCAACTGGGAGGCAAGAGGAAACGGTAACACCCGTCGGGCCGTTGAGTGATTTGGAAGTGGACACTTTCACCTGGAAGGGCTATAAATGGGTCACAGTGATAGACATCTTCAGTAAGTTGGCGATGGCGTACCCAGTGCAGGAAAAGTCGGCTGAGGCAGTGATCGCGACATTGCGGGCATGGTTCCAAGTGTATGGAGTGCCGGATAGAATAGTTTCGGATGGTGGGCGCGAGTTCGATAACGCCAGTCTACGGAGGGAGATGCAGGAGGTGGGCGTGACCTGGCATATTAATACTCCAGGACATCCTAAAGGTCGGGGAGGGATCGAAAGGTTACATAGCACCCTGGGAGATCATCTCCGAGTTTACCATATCGATAAGGGTTTGAATGCGGGGATGGCAATGCCAAAGGCGATATCTGCGTACAACCATTCGATCCACATGTCGACGGGATTCTCTCCAGTGGAAGTCGTCTTCGGGCTTCGGGAAAGGCGAAGGGACGGTAGGGTCACGGCGGTGGATGATGAATTAGCAGAACGGTTAGAGGTGAATAAAGTGGCTCTTATCGATAGGTGGGGAAGGGTACGGCGTAAGATAATGGCGGAGAAAACTAGAAGGGTAGCGCGGGAAAATCTCAGGGTTCGAGATGGGATGGAGAATATCAAGATCGGGACTGTTGTATATCGGAAGGTGGGGTCAAATAGGAGTAAGGAAGTAGCACGGTATGAGGGACCCTTCAAAGTAGTAACAATCCGAGAACATAACGTCGTCACGATTCAACATATTAACGACCCCCGGAGGCGTAGAACTGTTCACATAGAACAATTAAAAATCCCACTGAAGGAGCTATAATTTTCTCGGTTTCGCGGTTTCTTCGCTATTTTCGTTTTATTCATTCCTCGTTTCGCTAGTTTTATCACTTTCGTATTTCTCATTTTGCGTATATTAAATACCGTAGGGGTTTTTTTTTTTTTTTTATATATTTTTTTATAATTAAATTTCTGGGAAAAATGCGGTAGACAGGTACTCTCTCTTCTGTGTTGTAGAGCGACGTCTCGGGAAAGTAGACGTAATTCTGTGTATATAATGGAAAATTGTAATTGTTTTATTATTTTATTTTATTTGTTGTTGGTTGTTTTTCTTTTGTATTATGCTTGATGTAATTAGTAATGTAAGTTCATATTGGATTTCAGTGAGAGGATTATCAAAAGTGTATTTTATTGAAAGTTATGTGAAGTTAAGGGAATTTATTTTATTTTTATCAGTATACTTATGAATTTATTATTGTGTGTATATTGCTTTTCTTTGTTTACACCCTATGAGTTTACGAGGTGTGTTCGTAAACTGGTGGGGGGGGGAGTTATGGTGAGGAGGGAAGTAATATACAACTTAATCTTTTACCTAATCCTATTTAGGGATGTAAACACTGATAAATGTATATATAGAGGATTATTACAGCAATAAAGGGAGTCTTTACCCAGCACTTGTGAGTATTATTTCGCTCCTTATTTTCCTTTTTTTTTGTGTTTTTCGTCTGAAGGAACTTAACTTATATATATATATATATATATATATATATATATATATATATATGTGTGTGTGTGTGTGTGTGTGTGTGTGTATATATCTTTATGTTATCTGTTATACTTGATTTTTTTATGCCTTTCTATTTCTGTAATTTATATTACTTTATTTCGTGGTTATTTACTCTATTTTGTTTTTGTTGTTTTTTTTATCCTTTTTCTAATCTAAATATATTTATTATTTTTAATATTTTTTTGTTTATTGGATTATATCCTTCGTTTTTATTTTATTTTGTATTTATTATTTATAGCCCTGAAGAAGGCAATCCTACAAGGTTTCTTCTAAAATCATACAAAATGTTAGGGGTAAAAAAAAAAAATTTAATTTATGTTTTTTGAGATGAGAAATCTGAAAATGATATTATTTTTAGTCTAAAAATTTTACTGAACTATATTTTTATTTGAAATAGCATTGAAACTCTTAGATTGATGAATACTCTAAAAATAATATCAGGTTTTAGTTTTTAAAAAGCTCTTCTTACCTATATGTTTTAAAAATTGTCTGATTTCTAATTTAGTGTGTAAAAATTAAAATAATAATAGATGTAGATAATTTTAAAACATTTTTTTTTTTAATATATAGGTGAGGAAAATTTTTAAACTAAAAACGGATATAATTTTCAGACTCCTCATCTCTAAAAACATGTAGAAACCAAATTTTGTTGAAATCAAAAATTAAATTTTTTTACCCTTAAGATTTTGTAGCATTTTAGAAGGGAAGGGGTTTTCAATTTGTGAAGAAACTTAAATAAATTGCGCTATCACATATTTCGCCATGGATTGAAACCAAATTTTATGGCCACCAAGAAGCCGTATATTTGCACATAGTTTAGCCCGAATTCGGAGGTCGCAGGATTTCTCCTGTTGCGATATCTTAAGTTATAGTTAAAAGAAATTTGGAATGCTTTGGTTGCAAAGTGTGTGCCAGAAGATTTTATTGAGGCATTGAATTGATAAGGATAAGGCGAGGGAGCCACTGGAGTGATAAGGATAAATGGCACAGAATCAGAACCTTTCTCAATTGCAAGAGGAGTTAAACAGGGAGGTAGTTCGAGCCCCCTCCTATTTATAAACTTTATGGACGAGATTCATAAATTCAAGCGTCGTACTGCCTGGACTAAAATTGGATACTGGAATATGAGAACAGTCCTAGTACAAAGCTTTTTATATGCTGTTGACATTGTCCTCATCTACCGATTCAAAGGTGAAACTACTGCAAGCACTGGTAGAATGGGAAGAAGAGCTGCTGAGGAAAGGTATGTGAATAAATTTCTCCAAGAGTAAAGTGCTGGTTATGGCGAGAGAGGAACAGGAAGACGTCCAATTGGTTTGCAGCAGAGAGGTTCTTGAAGTGGTGAAGGATTACACCTACTTAGGTACCGTTATTACTGACTCTCGGTAAGATAGATGCGGAGATTTTAAACAGAATATCGAAGGCAAATCATGCATACTACCAGATCACTTACAGTATCCTCAGCTGCCGTGAAGTGGATAAAAAGAAAAAGATTCACATCTATAATTCAGTATACCTGCCTATTATCACCTACGGCGGAGAAAGCTGGACCATGTTGGACAAACATTACAGTCGCATAACAGCAGCGGACATGAGGTTCCTACGTAGATCGGTGGGGAAAACTAGGAGAGATCGCATTAGAAACGAAACTATAAAAGAGGAACTGGAAGTGTCCGAGCTCAAAACCACTTTGGAAAACAGGCAACTAAAGTGGTTTGGACATGTCTGCCGCATGAACGAGGACATAGACCCTATAAAGGTATTCTAGGCTCGACCCATTGAGAAGAGACGCCAAAGACTCCCAGAGTTTCGTATCAGGAGTTCATATAGATGATTGGAGTTAGAAGAGGCAAATCCTTCAACAAAATGAAGGGGGTAAGCGGAGACCGGGAAGAGTGGCTGCGCTGGATAGAGGCTCCTCGACGCTAGAAATGGCACTGTGAGGAAGACAAAGAAGAAGTTATAGTTGACCTCGGAATCATTTATTCACATCACTTTTTGTCCACCAAAATCTGGAGTAAACCCAATATTATATGCATAGATAAAAAACAGAATGTACGTTGATTCAATAAAATTTCATATATAAGGTTTTTTCGGTGGATTAAATCAAGGTTTGAGATCAATTTTTTTTTAGGACACAAATGGCCTACATGATACATCGAGATTTCTGACAAACGTTAAATCAATACAAGTTAATCCAAAGTATAACCGAGCTGATTTTCTAATTCGTTTAAAAGTGCTAGATCTATATTATGCCGGAACGAAATGTTGCAAGGTTCTTTTTTGTTTAAAACGGTGTGACTATGACAATTGTAGCTCGTCCCCACTCCTTTACAGCACTGTCACCCACTCCTAAGATCTGTTCCTAGTTTCAAGTCTCTAGCTCATCGAGAGGATAGTAAACAGATATAAATAGAGATGGTAAATCTAAATTACGGGTATAGGGTACGGTACGGCTACGTGATGCGAGTTTCTATTTTTTTTTTACCCCATCCTTACAATTGCCCAACGGGACTAAAGAAGTTAACACTTCAATAAGTATACGTCCCCATAGAAGTAGTTTCTTGATCCTTTGGTACATTTCCCTGAATCGTTCCTTTAGAACGGCTCCATAGCGAACGATCCTTCACTAACACGAATCGTAATAAAAACAACTTTCAACCCTGTATCTCAAGTTGAATGCTGTCTTAATTGCTATGGATCCATTTGGTTAGTAAAGTATTTTAGTTTTCTTCTGCTCACATTCTGTATTGCTATTTTCCTATTTTCTATAATCTGTATTCTCTATCTTTGAACTAAAAGAGGAACTAATAGTTGGAGGAATATTTTATATTTATATTATTTTATATTTTTAGGTATAACTAATTTTGGTGTTATAAAAGAAGAAACAGAAGATGAATCTGAGTTAGCTGGTATGTTTATGATTTTAGAATATCATCTAATCTATTATATATTTGTCAAATACCACTCACTTACTCAACACGAGATCTCAGAAACCACCGAACGGATTGGAATGAAATTCGATATGTAGATTCCTCTAGGGCCGTAGGTGCTCGCTAAGAAAGGAATTTTAAAAAATCGGCCTGGATCGCGGCTAATTTGCGAAAAATGCGATTTCAATTTTTATTGGGTGAATAATAAAAGATTAATTATCATATGGTATTTGGATATAAGCTAAGTTAAAAAATAGGTTAGATCTTTAAGCCGCAAACTTTGACCACCGTTTAAGTTCCTTATAGTTGTAAACAAACAAAAATACGATCGATGTCGAAACCTTATAATATTGGTACTTTCTGTGAACTCATGGTAGCTGCAGAGGTTACTTACAACTTACAAGTTTGAGTTGTTTCGTGAAGAGAAGCTATTAAAAGACTTATGTTAAAGAGGAGGTTAAAAGACTTATGTTCTCTGGTGATGACATGTAAGGCCAGTTCGATGTAGCGACAAAAAAACAGATAAGAATCAATAGTTCTACCAAGTGTATGATTCTCTTTAGTATCGTGTCATGTTCTGCCATGAAGAAGAAAGGTGCAGTATTAACATCCCTCAGCGTGACCCAAACTCCAAAACATCACTTAAGAAAACTGTGTCTGCAGCTGGTTTTTACGCCTAAATGTTAGTGGAGCGAGGAGGTGAAGAACCTTATTTACTTTAATTTCGTAATCTCCTCAACCAATTTATGCTTGATATGTACGCAAAAATAGAAACAGAAAGACTAAACTTTCTTCAAAAAAGTTAAGAAGTTAAGACTATATTCACTTAAAGTATGCCATAAGAAAAGCTGATGGTCTGGTATCAGAGCTGGGTAAGATGGTAGTGCTGCATCGAAGCTTCACTGGAGGGCTATCAAAATAATAAAAAATAAACTTTTGCAAATTGTCAAATTTACTTATTGAAATTTTTCTAAGAATGGAATTGTTCAGGTTTATTTAAGTAATAATAATTATCAACGTTAAGCTTAACTTTTACTAATTTAAGTTGTCTTCATCCTAATGATATTAAACCGTAGCGGAGCGGGGTACTTTCAGCTATATTATATAGTTCTTAATTTTGATTAATTATATGTAAATTTGATTTCTCATTTGCAGGGCATTATAAATGGATAAAAACCTAAACAGAATGACGTTTACGAATAACCAAATTTAGAGGAACAAACATATTTTTCTGATTTATATTTATTTGAGATATTTCATTATGTTTCTTATTTATCAAATATTTACTGGGTTGTTACAAAATTCCTTGTCTACAAGTCTAAATGTAATTTAGATTATTTATTCTAAGCATTACTGAATACTACTTTTCAAAGTGAAGTCCACTGTTTTCCTTCTGTCTTTCGGCCAGTATTTAGATTTTATACCGGTATCACTCCCTTTCATTTGAGGAAAGAACTCTTTAAAATCTCATTATTTAGGATCCGATCTTTCAAAAATGTGCCATTGGTCTAATAAACAGTATCTGGGTTATACGCAGGATGAGTTAAAATGTTTACCCCTTGCAGTTTTGATGATTTTTTTATTTGGTCTAACGATAATGATGAGTAAGGGATTTGACCAAAGCAGGGTACTTAACGCTTAAAAACGGAATAAATTAAGTCTAGCAGTTTGCACAGGAAAGGTGTAGTAAGCCCACTACACAATCATTAGGAATAAGCTTTAAATGCAAAATTCCTCTGAAGTTCCTCTTAAATGGAACCTTTTTTCCCAAATGAACCAAAGTGTGTCAATATTTTGATGGATAACTGATTTTCCTTCTTTGGTAAAATTTTTCTGATGTTTCTTTTTTCTGACATTGCATGTTTGTTTTTAAAATGTAAATAAAGCGATCTCATCACAAGGGATTAGAGGTTTAGTCAAAATAAACATTGAAATAAATAGGAGGAACAAAAACATGCTTATAGGATTAAATATAAGAGTTGTGTCTGTTCTCATGGACTTTAATAACAACTTAGTAAAGATTCCTAGTCCAAGAGCTGAGGCTTAAAAGTTTTGTGACCGATTTGAAGAAAAGTTATTTATACAACCATAAAATATTCACTCTCATCAATCAATTTGCACTTTTCTGCCAAATCAAAGTGGTGGCGTTTCAAAATGCCGTCCATCTAAAGGGGGTAACAAATGTGCAAAAAATTATATTATTTTTTGATGATTTATTTCAAGCACACAAGAAACTGCACACTCCTTAGATGTCAAAAACCGAAACTAGGACAGGGGCACTGGCAGTTAAAATTCAATAGCCACTTTTTTTTTCTCGTTGAGTAATGCATTTTTTTAATATTATATATTTCAAGCACACATGAAAATATATCCGGCCTCCCACCAGATGCTAAAAAAAAACAGGCTGCCGAAATTAGGACAGGTTATTGCACAGACAGACAAAATTGAGGATTTTTTTTTCCCCAAAAGTTTTTATGGTTTTTTATCAAACAATGGACTTTTTGAAGATGATTTTTTCCAGATATACATTTTGCTATAAACCCTATAAATAGCTTCCAAAAAAACTTTGTTGTTATCTTGTTGGGTCCCAATAAATACAAAACTCAAAACCTTTCTTCAAATCGAACGATTTTTGAAGATTACTGCTTATTCTATTTAACTCTTCTTATCCACCATCAAAAAATATAAACGTTTATGTAATATAAGTAGAGAAATGGTTTGGTGTGCAGTCAAGTAAATAAACACGTCCAAGTTTTTAAATAAAAAAACTTTATATTTGGTGTGCCAACATTTCATATAAATTATTTATATAACCCCCAAAAGATTATGATTGGTTGTCTGAGGAAATCCAAACAGTCCTTGGGGACTTGAGACAAAGTCCAAAATCAAACAGTCCCTCTGGAAACTGGCAGAATGTTGATGTCAGTTACATATTCACATAACTTGAAAGCGTTTTCGATGTTGTGCTAATTTGTTCAGCAAAAATTACAGGTTTTCTGCCAGGCATTAGAAAATTTGTCTCCTTTGGAACACAATAATGATCCACTGAAACAATTGGGAATAAAACTTTCATAAACATTTAGCAGAGAGTTGTTCATGAACATAGGTAAAGATAATTTATTTTATATTATAAATCGTCCTTGCAAATCCTAGCCACCGTTACAAAGCAAAAACTACAAGAGATGAAAATTGATTTCATGATTAGAGAAGTAGGTTTAAATATTAGAAAAGAAATTATGTAACGTTTAGCCTCCGCTGCAAATCCTGCCTTCCTGTTTATATCAATAATTTTCTGCTACCAATAACTGACACAGTATGGTATCTTGGCTTTTACTTAGACATAAGACTTACATGGAACCCAGACACTAGACTTTAAAGGCAAGAACAGTACAGTACAGACTACTAAATAGGACAACTCACCTTTCCATTGAAAACAAACTCCTCTTATAAAAAACCATCATTAAACCTATGGACTTGAACTGTAGGAGATAGCTAAACAATCGAATATAAAGCGCATTTAATCCTTTCAATCCATAGTCCTTCGTACTATTGCAAATGCTCCATATTATGTCTCCAATAAACCCTACATAATGATCTCAATATACCTATAACGCAGCTAAAACTCAAGCAATTGCCATAGGATCACACTCCCTTCTCCATTCAAATGCCAACTTTCCCACATTATTCCTTAATGGTCATCCAATAACTTTCCATTCCTCTGTTAAAAATTTAGGCTTAACCATGATCAAACCCTCTCCTGGAAATCCCATATTGCACAAATCTCCCGAAGGTCAATCGGTATCCTAAAACTATTTCACCGCTCCCGTCACCTCCTTCCCCTACCCACACGCAAACTTCTAGTATCCTCCCTTATCTTCCCCCAATTTGACTATGGTTGCGTGATATATGACGGGCTCTCGATGGTTCTTGAGGACAGATTAAAACGCATCATGAATTGCTTCATTAGGTTTGTCTTCGGAACATCGAGACGTTCCCATGTTTCGCATCTCTATACTGATTTAAATTGGCTTTTCCCCTCCTTCTGCAGAAAATACTTTCTAGGCTCCTACCTATTCCAAGTTATCAACACCCGTCACCCTCCCTTTATTTACAGTAACCTGAAATTCAAGTCTGCTATCAAATCACTGCATACAAGATCTCGTCTTTCCGATCTCTATACTCCATCCCACAGAAGTACTGCATTCCAACGTTCCTTCCTTGTCCGATCCTCTAATCTTTGGAATTCCCTCCCCCCTGTATCCGCAATGCTTCCTCCCTTGGAACATTCAAAACACTACTCTTTCACCATCTTCTTTCCCTCCAACCCGACGCTCTCTAATTATAAGGATATATGTACTATGTATGTAATTGTCTAATTTATTTATTAAGACCGTCAGACATAAAACATTAGCAAAAATTATAGTTTAACTATGACAATGTTTTGATTTCTTGTAATGCTAATTTTGGATTTTCTATCTTTTATTTTTCTTTAAGTTTCTGTTTGTTTTTTCCTCTTCTGCAATTTTGTTTACAATATTAACCTCTTTTTTGTATATTTATCTTTTCACTCTCTTTTTATTAATAGTTTTTTTTCTTTCTCTAGTTTTTCTCTGTATATTTTTTTTCATACCAATTTGTAATTAATTTTACCTAAGTTGTTTTATTTTTAAAAGCCTCTCGGCCAGTTTATGATCTTACTTTATGATATTCAATGTTATTCTTAAGGGACTTTGTCCCAGAATAAAGTTTTCTTTCTATTCTACCTTTTGTCCTTGACCTTATACTCATTAAATTCTCCAAATTCCATCAACGCCTTTCCAAACATCTCAACCCTCTGGCACATTCATTATCTAGCTCCACATATCCTTATAACTAACCCGCCTCACAGATCAAAACGGCAATGGTCCAAGACCTATTGTAATAAATATTTATTACTGGAGATCTGACAATGGCCAGCTTCTCGACTCATGTCCTGAGCGACTATGGCTCCCTCTCAGCTTCCACTTGATTTTCACACTGGTGATGCAGCTGAGAGAAGAGCACTGGGATTACTGGGGGCCTGGCTTTCCCTCCCATAAGTTGGGGGACAGGCTTGGTCTGGGGTTTTCCTGGGGTGTTAGTGTACATTGTATATATTCTGTGATTGTGCTTTTGAATTTATTTAATTTTTTCTTATGATCCTTTTTGATAACTATTGTTTATATTTTTATTTTATGATTTTTTTAGATATTAATATCTTGTATAGTTAGAGGATTTTAATTTTTTATTTTAATTTAATTTAAATTGTACATAGTGTATAAATGGATTCTTTGCCATCTATATTATTCATTGTCATTTAAAAAGAGGCAGCTTGTAATATTTATTCAATAAAACAATTTATACAAAACCAAAAAGAAGGAAAGAAATTTTTGCTATATATAAATTTGGGTTGAATAATTAGAACTTAAAGGTGGTGGATGTTATAAAAGTTGAAAGTGATATCCGTTCTTCAATAACCTCATTTTTTAAATATATTACTGCAGGGCCAATCTTGTCAAGATATTTTCAGATAATAAAAGAATTAATTCCATGATTGAAGTCTTAACATTCAATATAACAAAGGGAAAAATTAAATCTTCAAAACAGTTAACATTAGATATTATGATGAAAAGCGCAAACAAAGCAGAAAAGTGTGAGAAATATTAAACAGATTTGTGCACATGGCTAGTTACCCTATAGTCGAAGAGATGGAGACAGAATCAGCATATAAGTCTATATTGAATTAGATATTACTATCTGAAGGTATAGAAACTCGATCTAACCTTTCCACTGTGGTTGCCCTTTGCCAGGGGGAAGAGGAAAAGTTGAAGAAGATATGGGAGAATTAAATTCATCTGATTCTGAGAACAATGAGTTTTGAACATTTAAAATTGAACAATTTATGCGTCCTGTACTTTAGATGTGTCTGAATTTTACTTAATGTGGAAATATCTAAAGGTAAATTTTGAAATCAATATTAAAATACGTTTTTTAGTGGTATAAAATTAAATACTTATTTCTCAACAAAACTGAATCTCAATTCAACATAATGTTGAAAAATTATGTTATTTGATTATTTATAAACAGTTTTTATTAGCTCTCACAAATAATCCATTAATGGCTCATAGACAGGCAGCCAGTCAATAGATGAGGTTGGTTAAATTATAGAATAAATTAATGATATAATGTTTTATAATAATAATTGATAATGTTTTGAGTTAAGAATTTGTTCGCACCCACCCCGATAACCGGTTTTGTAGCATGATGTATACATGGAAAAAATCATCTTTGAAAAGTTTGACAAAAAAAAAAAAAAAAATAGAAACAAGAATTTGTCTGCCTGTGTAACGCCCTCTCCTGATTTCAGCAGACTAAGTTTTCTCTTGGCATCCGGAGAGAGGGGGGGGGGTATAGTCTCATGTGTGCTTTAAACAAATGATGTTAAACAATGCACTGTTATAAGAAAAAAAAATAATGTGAATTTCGAATTTAGTCTCCCGGTACAATGTCCCCTCCTTATTACAGTAGAAAAAGTTTTTTGGTATGTGGTTTCTTGTTTCCTTAAAAATAATCATCTTCAAAAAGTGCACTTTTGGAAAAAAAAAAATAAACAAAAAGGCAGCCTTCTTTTTCTCGGTGGCACTACAACTTTTGATAGGCCCTGGGCCTGTGCAGCCGTTCTCCAGCACCTGACTCCTAACAGGCTTTGTGCATCCGCTGCCAAGCCATTAATCTATCTTAACCTTGGCCTTCCAGCATGTCATTTCCTGTGCAAGATGGTGTTCATGGCTCTCTTGAGGATCTCATCATCCCTCATTCGCACTAAGTGGCCAACCCAACTGAGTCTCAACAGCATTAAAAATCTGACCACATCTATATCCTTATACAGATCATAAAGCTCCCTGTTCCTCCTAATCCTCCATCTAGCACTGGACCTATTATTCAACGGAGAATCTTCCTTTCGAATGCTAGGAGATCATTTTCATTTCTTCTGGAGATAATCCATGTTTAGGAAGCTTAAGTAAGAACAGGGTGCGCAAGAGTCTTATAGATGGTGAGTTTCATTCCCATAGTCTCAAGCCTGCTGTGGAATATCTTTAGGAGAGCGAAATAAGCCATGTTAGCTGCCACTGTTTTTATTTTTTATTTTTGCAGATTGGTCATTACTGGTGTTATCTGAGATCCCAGATTTGTAAATTCATACACTCTTTCAAACCTGTACGAACCCATGATCAGTGCCTCCTCACCACTGACCCTGGTGTACATGTACCTTGTCTTTTCTTTATTAATGGTTAGTCCCATAGATGTAGCAGTATGCATGAGACTAATTATGGCCTCCATTAATGTTGGCTGGGATCTTACCACCATATCTGGATATGGTCAGGAGTGCAGTCAAGTAAATAAACATGTCCAAGTTTTTTGTTATACAAAATAGTAGCAAGGTCTAGTCAAAAGATACAATTTTAATAAAATAATTTAAATTTAATACTTGATAATAATACTATTTTGTATTCAGTTACGTAATTAACTTTAGATATTCTTCTAATTATTTAAGCATATATTAATTGTTTTGTTAACTAATTTACTTTGTATATATTTTTTTTAAAATTTTTTTTATTTATTTAAAAAAGTTTTTTATATCATCTTGGTCACATCCAATTTTTTGTTATTTTAGCCCTGATGATACGTGCAAGGCAGGTCGAAACGCCTGCACACCAAATATAAAGTTTTTTTATTTTAAAACTTGGACCTGTTTATTTACCTGACTGGACCCTTGACCATTTCTCCACTTACATTATATCCTACGGTCAACTATAGAATCCTGATCATAAAATATCCACTGTATTGGTAAAGAATGTGTGTCTTGTTCGGGAACCAGGCTCCTTAACATCTTTCTCCTGGGAAAAGTTGAAAATAAGATAGGCTAAACCATCACGCTGCCTCAGTCCCTTGTTAGAAGAAAATTCAGCGGAGAGCTAAAATTGGATTCACGCATGACTCCTCACCTCCCTTATTGTCAACTTCACGAGGCGGATTGACTTGCCTGGGATGCCCATGCCCATTAAAGCCTCGTATAGTTTTTGGGTGCCTAATGCTATCAGATGTTTAAAATGAATTAAAAAGTGGCCGAGCTGCAAGATGGTCCTGATGGTGAATGTTTGATCAACAGTTGATCTGCCACAGTGAAAGCCAGCCTGGTATTTCCCTATCGTGCGCTCTGCAAATGGAGTAAGCCTGCTGAAGAGAATGTTAGAGAGGATCTTGTAGGTACATGATAATAGAGATACACCACGATAGTTGATGCAGTCTAATCTATCTCCTTTCCCAAGAAGAGGGCATATTATAGAAGTAGTCCATTGCTACGCCACTCCCTCCTGTGTCCAAATTGAAAAAATTAGGTCATTTAGTGCCCGGTGCAGCTGATTCCCCTTATGCTTGAAGATTTCTGAACATTGAAGAAGTGTCCCATCTTATCAATTTCCTGCAGGTTTGATTTCTGGGCATCTGTTCACAAGTCTCCAGAAGAACTTATCGATTTCATTGTCACACTTAAGAGGAAAAAAACAACTTAAATTTTTAATTTTGTTTGCCAGTCCTACATCCTTTCCGAATTTCACCAGGAAAAGTTTTTTTGGCATAATAGGGGGTGTGCAGTTTCTTGTGTGCTTAATATAAATTGTCTGGAAATAATAAATTTGTTTTCATATTTTTTTTTTTTAAATTTTTAAAAACCTCCACTTTAAGTTGGCAGACAAGTGCAAATTGATTGCTTAGGGTGGATATTTTATGGGTTTATGACTAAACGTTTTCTTCTAATAGGTCACAAAGCTTTGCTTTGGTTCTTGGACTATTAGATATTACTTACCCATAGAATTTATTAGGAAGTAACTGATTTTATATTTTAACATTTATGATTAGTGTTGAAATGTTTGTTTATAAACTAACACAACATATTAATATGTTTTTGTTACTGGTATATTAACAGGGTGTTATTTTCTATTGAAGCTACATTACTAATCTTAGAAATAAAACAACAATGCCAAAATTAAGTTTGGTTAAAATACCATTTATCTATAATAATTGTAATGTATTTTTTCTTTTGGTAGGTTTAAGGAATTCTGTTTATATAAAGAAGAAATGGAAATAGACATTGAATGTGATGGTAAGTTTTTGCTTTTTGTACTTTGTGAATCTCAGTAATAAATTGGAATGATCTTTGAGTTATTTATAGTTTGTGAATTAATAAAGGCATAAATATAAAATCTCATGTTAATTTTATCTATCTGTTGCATACAACTTCAGTTTCATGTTTCTGAAAACCAGTTTCTCCAGTGTGCACCGCGCCTAAGAATGATTTTTATATTCTCAGTAATTGTAAAAATCTTTATTATTTATTGGCAGTGGAACAGAAAGAAGTGATAACTTATATTATCACAATACTTTCCTTTTAAAATGTTTTTAAAATTATTATTTACTTGTTGATAGATGGGCTGGTTAATGTGAAGCAAGAAGAGGAGGAGGCGATTGTCCCAGATGAAGGTAAACATTTATCTCACTAACTGTTAACTTGTATTTTAACATTTTTTTTAATTTTAATTTTAGTATTATTTATAATTTATCTCTTTTGATTTATTATTTCCTCTTACATTCATTTTCAGTTCAAAAACGTACACAATTGTCAAAACATCAGCACTTTGTCACATGGATTACATATACTAAAGTATATATAAAATTAAATTTGAATAGTTCTTTAGTTGTGACTATTTGCTGAAATGAATTGTAATGCTTACAGGTTCCTCAACAATAAAAAATTCCAGGGTTTCGGCACCAATGGATAGTCTCGTTAGTGGTGACTATTCGCTACAGACCTTTTTTAAAAATTGTAGTGATTAACAGTTCACACTCTGAATAAGCGGACTCAAAACTCAATAATATTTTTTCACAGTTTTAATCACTAAATAATACAAAAAACAAACTCCTATAATTAGATTAACTTAACTTGGAGGTTATAATTGGTTTATATGCCACTAAATGTTGCCAAGTTACTAAATGTTTTTACAGCACTCAGGGTTACCAGGTTCACTTTACTTTGCACTTAATACACTTTCTACAACACTTAACACAACAGAACTTAACACTTCCTATAACTAATAATAATAAACAAACAGAAAATAATAATAAAAGAACAATAAACCATTAAAACAAAAATGAGATCTATAACAAGCAGGCACAACATTCTCCCCCTACAAAAATCGCAGTAATTTAAAAAAAAAAAAAAAAATTAAGGTTTCAATGACGTCTGGGGATCCAGACAACTGAAAGAGAGGGTGTGAATTAAGTATTGATTCTATTCGGACTATGATCGTACAAAAGGTAGTAAACGAAGGGAACTGGCTCCTTAAATTTATCTTCAATAAATGTTTGAATGACTCCAAACCCTAGTGTGACGTTAATGTGACAATACAAAGTATCCGGGTTTTCCGACCCCCTTTCTTTCCCATCCACTTTCTCTTTCTCAATTGTAGAGGGTGAGTTACCTTTAGCCCTACCTGAAGGGGGCTCTGACAATCAGTTTAGTACAAACAGTGAGTTCAAACGGTTATTATTTGTGTTTATTTTGAAGTTTGAAAATTAGCATACAATGAATTTTGACTTTGATGCATGATAAGTCGTTTTATATGCTTGTATATATATTTTTTAAAATTTAATTTGTCATGTTTTCGTTTGATTTGGATCTAAAGTTACACAAACTCTCAAGTTTGAAAAAAATATTTAGCTTCGGTTATGTTTTCGGTTTTAACTTGGTGTGACAAATATGTCACACTCGGGCTTAGAACTACCTTTTTGATTTTTTGTTCCAAATTAGTCAAAATTACCTAGTATAGTAGCCTTCATAGGAATATTTTTATTAAGTGGCTATGTATGTTTACCAGGGAAGAGGTTTTATTGGGAAACGAAGGAGGATGTAAATACTGTTTTAGTTTCGAATTGCATGAGAATAGATCGTTTCATACAAATTATGAAATTCATGCACGCTGCGGACAACACAAAACTTGACCTGAAAGACAAAATTAATAAGTTATGGACATATTAAAGTTCAATTTTTCGAAATATTTAGTCTCTTGCGAATCTCTTGACTATGATGAATCAATGGTGAAATATTTTTGGCCGGCATAGTTTTAAGCAGTTTATCCGCAGGAAGCCAATCTGTTTTGGCTATAAGGTATGGTGCATTTACACACGATTTGGCTATCTGATTGACTTTGAAGTCTACCTGGGGAAGACACAGGCATCAAACCAAAAATATGTCAAAACATTTGGAAAAGCTGCAGCCCCTCTTGTTCAGCTTTTGGATAATTTGCCAAAGGAGAAAAAAGATTACCCTTACCATATATATATATGGATAAGCTATTCACAAGTTTAAACCTTTTAAAGTGCCTCAAGGAATGAGGCTACCATGGGACAGGTACAATTCGTGGCAATCGAATTCCAAAAGATTGCCCACGACCAAATAAGGCTGCCATGGAAAGTGGGACATCATCTGTAGCTGCTTTAGAAAAAGAAGATGGCATTCTGATATGCAAGTGGATGGACAATAATGTTGTATCTGTCGCTTCGACAGCCCATGGCTTGTAACCAACAGTCAGAGTGAAACGATTTTGCCATAAAAAAAGAAAAAATATAGCAATTTCTCAGCCTGTCCTGATAAACCAGTACAACAAATACATGGGTGGAACTGATTGGGTGGACGAGGACATCAGCCAGAGAAGAATTGGCCTTTATTTATGTGGCCTATTGATGCTGCCATGAATTATGCATGGCTAATCTATAGGCAAGCTGGATATACAAATTGTCAAAAACTTCAATTTATAAGAGCAGTTGTTTTGTGCTACTTGGAGAGTTACAAAACACCAATAAAGTCACCAGTGTCTTCTACATCTTCAGGTCCCAGAGCTTCACTAGTTCCGATTGATATTCGCCATGATCGGATGGATCACTTTGTTGAACCCATCTAAACGCGCGAGAGATGCGCAAGTGAAACATGTTCAAGTACTGTGAGCACTATTTGTGCAAACTGCAAATTGGGATTGTGTGTGAAATGTTTTCATTCATATCATAAAAAGTGAATAATACCTTTTAATTTTACCTGTAACCTAATAATACCTATTAGTATTAACTATTACTTTTAAAAAGTAATTAATTAACTGTAGTTTTTGTTCAATAAACTAACTTTAAAAATTATTATGTTAGTTATTATTTCTATCCTAATGAAAATCTATCAAATTTTGTAATTTGAAAAGTATAGCAGGCCAAGAGCCTAGTGTGACATTTATGTCACACCTCCCTGTGATGTTGAAATCGATAAATTTTTTTAATTATTTTTTTCGAGTTCTGTGTCATCATAGAATAGGAAAATGTAAAAAAATCCAAATGTTTTTTAAAAAAATAATTCCAGGTTTTGGAGGGTTAACTGCACTCTCCCATAATCCACCCATGTATGGGGCATGGGTAGGTATAAACTTCCATTCAATTCCCCGAGCAGAAGTAGAATCTATGAGGCGAGTTTATGCTTCATGGTTCATTGCAGTTTTCAACTGGCCTGCAGTCTCCACTAAATTAGTTCCATTATCAGTCCAGATAACTGACGGTAATTCTCTGTGCGCAATGAATCGTTCTAAAGCCTGCAAACATCCATCAGTGGACAAATTAAAAATTGGTTCTAAATGAACCCCCTTTGTGGTGAAACAAACAAATACGGTACATATAAGGATATTACCCGAGGACCGTTGATACCAGGGTTATTTACAGAGAATGGACCTGTGAAATCTAAACCAATTTGTGTGAAGGGATAATAGTGATCTAACCTATCCTTTGACAACAGACCCGTTATAGGTTGAAAGGGCTTAAAACAGAAAAAACACTTTGTACACTTAGTTAATGCTTACTGCACAGTGTCGTGCCCATAAACAATCCAAAATCGTTGTCTCAAATATGCTAATGTTGCCCGAGGGCCTATATGCAAGCAGTCTTCATGGGTTTGATTGATTAGTAACTGTATTAGAGGGGACTTTTTGGGAGTAACGTGGGATGCTTTGAATTAAACGGTAGAATATAATTTTTTAAATGTCCACCAACATGGATAATGGAATGACTATCCTGGAAAAGACCAAGAACCTTACAGGGTCGAAGCTTTGGTTTGGGGCGATGACAGTTACTTATGAAATGTAAACACATTGCAGTTATATGTTTCAACTGAATAAAGGAACTGTAACGGGACTTAAGAGGAGAGGGTGCAGCTTGACAGATAAAGAACCGAGTTGGTTTGTCTGTTGTTCTTCAGCAACAAGTGGGTCTGTTAAGAAAAGCTTCTCTGACTTCAACCTCCAGCTCTGGAAGAGGCGAGCTAGCCATTCAGGACCAGACCACCACAGCTGATTTTTTATTATTTCTGAAGGGAGTAATCCTCATGATACTAGGTCTGCCATTTTTGACACCCGATTTCCAACAAACACTTTTCACACCGGAGAAGGGGGGGGGGTTGAAAATAGTAACATGGTAAACAACCACTGCATAAGCCTTTTCTGATGCATCAGCAAAACCAACCCACCACTGGTCAGACTTGAACAATGACGAGGTATTTGTAGATTAGACAAAGAGGGTAGAGAGGAAGTGATTTTTGACCATACCTCCATCAATTCAGGTGGTATCATATCATCCCAGTCCAACTTTAATTTACAAACTGCTCTTTGTATGCGATGAGCACGAACCGTGACTGGCATAAGCCATCCTAGAGAACCATATAGCTTGCCAATTGACCCTTTGTCTCAACAAGATCCACAGACTTGACAGGAAATAGAACTGATCAGAACTGGGATTCTAGGCGAGGCCCAAAATTCTCAAGGGCTTATTTAGAGGTTAAGGCCACTCCATTGGAGAGAGGTCTTGGAACCAATTCTCAATACCCTTCAACAACTGAGGACAGTTTGAAGCCCATTTCCTCAATCTTTTTTGGTCGGCCAAAAAAGGGGCAGATGCAGTTCCATATGTTACTATGGTTAGAGCATAGTCTCTAACTGGCTCATTTTCATTGGCACGCCAAACGATTCTTGAAAATGTTTGATCAGGTTCTGGATGAGTGATCTGGCAAAACATTTTTTTTCTATATAAAAACCCATATTTATCTTTACCTCTGATATATCAGCCTGAAGTTTGGATCCAACAAGCACGATGTCATTTAGAGATAAACCATTAGAGGTGTTCTGAGAAGCATTAAAGACCACCTCTATCTTTTCAGGGGAGTCATCAGGTCCCAGTAATGGGAGGGGAAATTAGTCGCATATGGCTAAGTCCTCAATTTCCATCATTTCTAGCAATAATGAATTTGTCTGTTCCAACAATGACATGAATGGACCCAGGAAATGAATCTTGACCTTCCCACCCAGGCCAGTATAGGAATGAAAGTCGGACCAAAAAAGAAAAAAAAATGACAATTTGAAATGGCATGAGAAACAGAGGTGGCAACTGGGTTGAATGGACACTTTCAGACCAAGATGAATTCGGTAGGGGACGATTGTAAAATTGCTCTCCAACTGAATGATGTTAATTGCTGAAAAGGGATCTGGAGGGGAATGATTGTTTACTGACCTATCAGTAGCAATCTACTGTTGTCAAACGTCGATGGTGAGAAAGTCTTTGTGGCCTAGCTATTTCTCGCAATGAATTTAAACAAGCCTGGAAAACGCTCATATCACTTTCTTATTTTTGGATATCAATCTGGTCACTGTCAGAGTCTTTGTCAAGGACCTGATCAAGTTCAGGTTGAAAGCACTGTACTTCAGGTTGACTGCAGAATCGCACTGATAACTTAACTTGATTGAAAAGAGGAAAGTGGCTGGTTTATACCATTTTAGTCCAAGAGCCGAGGCCAAATTTCATGACTTATTTGAAGAAAACTTTTAGACATACAGCCATTAAATGTCCACCCTCAGCAATCAATTTGCACTTGTCTGCCAACTCAAAGCAGGGGCTTTTCAAAATGGCGACCTCCGAAAGGGGGTAGAAAATATCAAAATATGGTATTATTTGAAGATGATTTATTTAAAGCAAACAAAAAAGAAACTGCAAACCCCCTAGGTGACCCAAAAAACGTCTGCCAAAAAATTTGGATTTGGGGGGCGTCGCACCGGCAGACAAAATTCAAAATCCGCGTTTTTTCAGTCCAAAAGTGGACAATTTGAAGACGATTTATTTGAAGCACACAAGAAACGGCCTACTTCCTAGATGACAAAAACGTTGTCTGCCAAAATTTGGAGGGGGCTAAGCACCGGCAGACAAAATTCAAAATCCGCGTTTTTTCAGTCCAAAAGTGGACAATTTGAAGACGATTTATTTGAAGCACACAAGAAATGGCCTACTTCCTAGATGACAAAAAACATTGTCTGCCAAAATTTGGAGGGGGCTAAGCACCGGCAGACAAAATTCAAAATCCTTGTGAAGGCGTCACACCGGCTGACATTGTTCAAAACTCACATCCTTTTCGTCCAACAGTAAACTTTTTGAACATGATTCCCTTTTTTATTTGATTTAGTAGTTTTTCTCTAGAATAATTAGAGGAAATTATATTATCTTGCTTCCTATGTATGGTTTAATAAACTTATTTTAATATAAAATAATCTTGTTTTAAAATTTTAATGTTAAAAATACCAATTAATATATATGAACAGTAATAATATAAATACCGGCCACATAATTAAAAAAGAATAATATTTCATCTTATAATGTTATGAAATACGTACTATCCTGGAACAAAATTCGTATAAAACTTGTATAGTAAGTCCAGTTAATTGATTTGTAAAATGATAGACCAAGAGCCCGATAGGAAAACATACCGAGTTATTTCACCCCTTTTTTGTAATGCATGGGTGTAATCTGTCCACTGTTCTGAATGAAAATTTATGAATTTTCCAATAAAGGTGAGTGCCGCAAAAATGGCAGTGGGGGGAAGGAGTTGAAAATCGTATTTAATAGAGGTTCGGAAATCGTTACTTTTAGTATATTTTGTGTTCTATTATACGTTATTCAAGCAAATCAACTTTGCAACAAATTTGGTAATAGTCATTTTGTTCTCAGATCAATAGTTTTTAGAGCGGTTTGGCCACCAAAGATTGACTAACTTCACGTTTTTCCGTTGTCGGTTATAACTCTAATCCAAAATTTATTTTTTTTCAACTGATAGCTGATTAAATTTCCTGTCAGACATCATATATAAAATTTATTTATATAATATAATATATTTTATCTATATAATGTATATAAAGTTATGTAAAATACCCATGTCAGCACGCTAAAAAAAATCCGTCCTATTGTAAAGTTAAAGTTTTTGGCACATATTTCGTTATTAAACCAAAACTATTCGTCCGATTCAAAATTTATTTATTCTTTCAATTGATAGCTGGCTAAATTTTCTATCAGACCTCTTATATGAAATTTATATAAAGTCATTTTAAATGCCCATGCCAGCACGCTAAAACCCCGAACTGTTGTAAAATCCGAGTTTTTTTGGTACATTTTTCATTATAACCCCAAAACTACTCGTCCAATCCAAAATTTATTTTTCTCAACTGATAGCTGACTAAATTTGCAATCACACCCCATGTATAAAATTTTGATCAAGCTCTGTAAAATACCCGTGCCAGCATGCTAAAAACAAGTGCTGTTGTTAAATACAAATTATTTAGATTATTTTTCAATATTAGTCCATACAATTTGTCTAAAAACCAAAATTTACTTTTTTCAACTGAAAGTTGACTAAATTTGATATCACATTTTATACATGAATATTTAATTGAAATCCATGCCAGCAGGCTAAATGTGTATGTTTTGGTAAAAAACAACAATTTTACATGTTACAGTGGGCTGGCGTGGATATTTTGCGGGATTCATTCATCATTATATAATTTGATTTGATTGAAAAATAGTTTTGGAGTAATAACGAAATATGTGCCAAAAAAACTTGGATTTCACAACAGTACAAGGTTTTGGTGTGCTGGCATTGGTATTTTACATAACTTTATATCAATTTAATATATGGGTCTGATTGCAAATTTAGTCAGCTATCACTTGAGAAAAAATACATTTTGAATTGGACAAACAGTTTTGGCGTCATAGCGAAAAATGTGCCAAAAAACTTAGATTTTACAATAGCACGGGTTTTTAGCATGCTAGCATCGGTATTTTACATAACTTTATATAAATTTCATATATGTAGTATGGTAGGAAATTTACCACAAGTTAGCCAATCATTGGTGGCCAAACCGTTTGAAAACTATAGATGAGAGCAAAAGAAATGAATAGTGCCAAATTTCTTGCAAATTTGATTTGCTTCAATAATGTACAGAGCCCAAAATATACTAATAGGAACGGTTTCCGAGTTATTCGATCAAACGACTAAGAACATACGATTTTCCAAGAACATACGTTTACGTAGAACTACATGTTTTCCAGGTATTTCATTCCAGGGTAGTACATATTTCATAACTTTATAAGTTGAAATATTATTCATTTTTAAATTATATCGCCGGTATTTATATTATTACTGTTCATATGTATTAATTGGTATTTTTAACATTAAAATTTTAAAACAAGATTATTTTATATTAAAATAATTATATTGTACCATACGTAGGAAGCAATATAATATAATTTCCTCAAATTATTCTAGATAAAAACTACTTATAAATCAAATAAAAAAGGGAATCATGTTCAAAAAGTTCACTGTTGGACGAAAAGGATGTGAGTTTTGAACAATGTCAGACGGTGTGACGCCTTTACAAGGATTTTGAATTTTGTCTGCCGGTGCTTAGCACCCTCCAAATTTTGGCAGACAACGTTTTTTGTCATCTAGGGAGTATGCCGTTTCTTGTGTGCTTCAAATAAATCGTCTTCAAATTGTCCACTTTTGGACTGAAAAAACGCGGATTTTGAATTTTGTCTGCCGCTGCTTAGCCCCCTCCAAATTTTGGCAGACAACGTTTTTTGTCATCTAGGGAGTATGCCGTTTCTTGTGTGCTTCAAATAAATCGTCTTCAAATTGTCCACTTTTAGTCTGAAAAAACGCGGATTTTGAATTTTGTCTGCCGCTGCTTAGCCCCCTCCAAATTTTGGCAGACAACGTTTTTTGTCATCTAGGGAGTATGCAGTTTCTTGAATGCCTCAAATAAATCGTCTTCAAATGGTCCACTTTTGAACTGAAAAAACACGAGGATTTTGAATTTTGTCTGCCGGTGCGACGCCCCCTCCAAATTTTGGCAGACAACGTTTTTTGGCACCTAGAGGGTTTGCAGTTTCTTGTTTGCTTTAAATAAATCATCTTCAAATAATACATAATTTTGATATTTGCTACCCCCTTTCGGTGGGCGCCATTTTGAAACGCCCCCGCTTTGAGTTGGCAGACAAGTGCAAATTCATTGCTGAGGGTGGACATTTTATGGCTGTATGTCTAAAATTTTTTTCCTCAAATAAGTCACGAAATTTGGCCTCAGCTCTTGGACTATTTGAGTTCTACTGTAGAGGAAGGAATGAAACCAGAGGAGAGAGCTTGAGGAAAAAGATAGGGCTTTTAATTTCGTGAGGAGAATATAATGGTCTATGGTGTCAAAGGCTTTAGTAAAGTCTAGAAGGATAAGGACAGTTACTTTTCGTTCATCAAGAGCAGTATGTATGTCATTAATAATTTTTGTTAAGGCTGTCTGAGTTGAATAGCCAGGCTGGAACCCACATTGGAACGGATTAAGGAGATGAGAGTTTTCTAGGAAATTGGAGATTTGTGATTGAACAATTTTACATTGGTAATGGCATCAATGAGGTCTGAGGGTGTGATATAGGAAAAATAAAAATTGGAGGAGTTAAAAGGAGGACCGTTTGGAGCGTAGCTGGTGGAAAGAGATGAGGAGCTTGATGATGAGGTAGCGAAAAAGGAATTCATTTCGTTAGGAGTAAAAGAGAATGAAAGCGGAACATTGAAGGATTTACTAAAGGAAAGTTTTGATAGAATTTTCCATCTTGATTTTGGATCACAGGCACTAAAGAGGGCTTCATGAAAATATTGTGACTTAGCTTTTCGAATGGCAGTTTGTGTCTGATTCCGAAGGGATTAAAAAAGAGCGTAGTCGTCCTGAAGTCTAGTCCGTCGGAAACGTCTTCGGGCGGCCTCGACTCTTTTGTAGGTTTTTTATTTTTTTGTGATCCAGGGTGCTGGTGGATGGTTTTTAGCAGGGAATTTGAGTCGAGGATGGATAAGAGATTGGATGTGAGGATGTCACAACCATGTTGTCGATAGTGTGGGAGGAATATATAGAGTCCCAGTTCAGAGCGTGAATATCGTTTTGGATTGAGGAAAATGTTAAGGAATCAAGATTGCGACAGGAAATGGTTTTTGGGATGAATGTTGGAGTTTAGATATTGTATGTCAGGGATACTAAATCATGATTAGAAAGAAACGTGATTGGTAACTGGGAAGAGAAAATAAGATTTTTAGGAGAATCAACTATTAGGAGATCAAGCCATGTATTAGATGTAAATGTGTGGTGGGTAGGAGAGAATGGTACCACATGTAGGTTGAGGAAAGATAAGACTTGTCAGAGGAATCGGAGATGAGATTGGTATTGAAATCCCAGCAATAATAACATGTGAGTAGAGAGGAACAATGTTAAAAAGAGTGGTTTCGAAGTGGGAGTCAAAAGGAACGTTGGGAGGGCGGTAAACTACTACAACTAGGATAGTTTGAGAATGCATGGTTATTTCGGCAAACAGGAATTCAATGTGGGGATGTTCAGAAGAAGGGGATAGGCTTAGGACTTTGGTTCAGAAATTATTATGTGCAAATATACAAACACCTCCGCCAGTGCGGTTAGTATGATCATGATGCAACAGATAGTGGTTAGGAAGGGAGACACTGAGGAAAGGAATTGAAGGCTTAAGCAAGGTTTCAGATATTGCAATGATATGATAAAAATTATCAGAGAAGTATTGATGGAATTAGTTAAAGTGAGCAGGGAGGGATTGGGCGTTAGTTAACATGACAGACAGTTAGGACGGTAGTCATGACAAGGATGCTGGAAAAGAGAAAGGAAGAAAGAAATAGCAGTAAGAAATGGTATGAAAAAGTAGAAAGTAAGAAATAATGGTAGTAAAGAGAAATTAACTAAGAATAATTTAAGTAATGAATGTGAAAAAAGAAACGAACAAGAAATACAGAAGAGTAACGAAGAAATAAACGAGAAAAGTAAACATGATGTAATGTAACAAATGTTGTTACACACATTAAAATGAGTATTAAAGAAAAGAAAATAATCAATGAACGAAGTGTTTTTTCTATTGAGGAATTTGAGTGATGCGATAGACCGAGAGGAGAGCCAGATGTCAGAGCCAGGTATGAGGTAACAGGAGTGGATGCTTCAGTTGAAGACTTCAGAGTCTTAGCTACGTTAATAAAAATGACAGGATGACCATCCTCCTGCCTGCAGCGTACTCTGCCGCCAGAAAACCAAACATACTTCAATTTTCCTGCAGCTTTCTTTTTGTTTTGCCATCTAATAGAGATGCCTTATTGTTTGGAGTCATCTCCTCGCTGAGATAGATATGGTGGCAGTCATTCTCCTGCCAACCAATATCACGCGTCGAGAAGTCCCTTCTCACTTTTCTGAATCGAATCAGCTCGTCCCTCACTGATTGCCTCACAAATTTAGCAATAATGACCGGCGGACGTGGGTCATCTTTTCTAGGTCTTCTCCGTTCCACGGTGTCAATATCTTCGGGAGTGATCTTTAGAGCGCCTAGGTTCATAATTAGAGCTGCCGTGGTTTATCCTGGGCGAACCGGGATCCCCTGGCTCTCGGCCGATCTACAAAGTTGATCTTGCTCTACCTTATTTAGCCGGTCCTCGAGCTCAGACACTCTATCCTTAAGAAGAGTATTTTCTCTTAACAGGTGTTAGAAGAATTTTGTTTGTGACTCCAAGGAGGTTTCAATGTTCGATAAATGTTGTGAGTTTTTGAAACTAATTTGGCCCTGTTTATCGATGGATGATTTTACTTCTTTCATTTCGTTTTTTACCTCGGCAATGAAAGTGGATTTCATCCCCTCGATATCAAGCTTTAGATTTATGAGGGCGCCTAAAATCATGTTGGTAGAGTCTTGATCAGTAGATGTGGGGTTGGTAGTTCTGTCACCTACTGGGACACTTTTTTCGCACTTTTGACAGTGCCAAATTTTTTTCGACGTATTTAATTTTTCTATTTCGCTAGCACTGATGCTGGAACATTTAATGTAAAAAAATTCGTTACACAACCAGCAAATAATTTTATTTTTGTCATCACGGCTTATCATGATCGTGCAAACTGGACAAACAGCCATTTTAGAGAAATGAAAATTAAAAATTAAATAAATTTAAGTATATTGAGAGCTTATACCTAAATAACAGAATTCTTGTTGTTAATCCTATTAGCTGATATGGGATTACCTCTAATAGGACGCTTATTACCAGCTCTAAATTATACAATGTTATAATATAATTTTAATTACTCACTCCTTTACACTTCACATCGAAAAAAGTGGTTATTTAAGTATAAATATTGTCAAGTTTCTCTAACAACTGAGCACTATTAGCAACACTTATTTAAGAATGTTTACGTAACGATGTGGACACTACAGAAGTTAGAGCCAGACTCCATATATGCACTATGTATTTGTAATTAATATTATTTGGTGTCAATGCTAGATTTAAGCAGGGCGCACACTAAGACAGGCATGCCATGCCGGGAACATGACGGGACGTTTATTTTCGCTTTCAGTTGTATATATAGGAAAGGCGCACACTAAGCCAGGCAACGGACAGGCAGGCAATTCTGAGAAAAGTCCGGGCCTTACCGATACCGCTTTTGGAGCGAAAACTTCCTGTGCCTGGCTCTCCCACCACGTCCTCTTCGAAGCTGTTCTCTCCCATTCACCCTTTGAGCTAGGGTCTTGCTTTATTCTCGTTATCAGCCGAAATGGATTTCGAAGAACGTTTGATTATTTTAGTGGAGGGATATTCTTTACTTTATAATCTTATGGAAAAACAATCCTACGATACTAATGCGAAAGAAAATGCTTGGAAGGAAATTTCAGAACAGCTTGGAACAACCAGTAAGTAATAGTTTTTTTATTTTTTATTTTTGTATTACAATCATTAATAATAATAATAATAATTAATTTTAAAATACTAATTATATAATTTTAAAATAAAATATTTTTTAATTTTAATAATTAATGATAAAAAAAAGCATGCAATGCAATGTTTATTTTTCACGATGGTGGCGGGATACTTTTTCTACCTCTATAAATCAGGTTGCGTTGCCACGGAATACTACCGGCTGAAGATACAAAATAAGTTCTAAAGACGTCTCTGATTGATAACGCATCCTCGCTTCCTCTTATACCGATTCTAGGGATGTCACGCAGCCCCAGGGAAGGAGTTTTCGCTTCTAGCTCTCCTGGCTGCCATAGACCTGCATCGTCCCCTTTCAAAAAATTATGAAGACACTGTGGCCAAAATTACATGGTCTAGATGATCTGGGGACATCTTTAACCCTCTCTGATATATTTTAAATTTTTTTACCAGCTGGCCAAATGCATTCTCGCTCACTCTTCTAAACCGAGAATGCCTGTAATTATATATTTTCTTGGATTCGTCGTTTTTTTACTTGGAATCCTGGATATGGTCTCATTAAATTTTTCAAAAGAGGAAACGCCTCATCCCCAACAATTACAAATGGTAAAACAATTGAAGGATCATTTGGTGGGCTTTCGGGAGCGGGGAAATTCAGTTTCCCTTTTTTAAGAGCCTTGCCCAGTTTTGATCGTGCAAAGATACCCGCATCACTTTCGCTTCCTTTAGCTCCAACGTCAACGTAAATAAACTTATAGTCAGCATCCACCACTGCTAGAAGCACTTCGCTGCAATCCTTCTTGTAATTGAAAAACTGAGAGCCACCCTTTGCTGGTTTTTCTATTACAACATGCTTTCCATCGATAGCCCCAACTGCGTTGGGAAAATGCCATTTTTGGTGTGCACGCTCGGCAAGCTCCTCCCACTTTTCTGTATCTGCTGGGTACATGACGATAGGTTTAAGCACTTCCCATATCACTTCGCATGTTTTATAAACTATTTCCCTCACTGTTGATTCACCCAATCTGTAAGTTAGAACAAGCAAATTGAAGCTATCACCATGCCCCAAGAATTTGAAAAATAGAAAAAAAAATAAAATAAAATTTATGACGAGAAAAAAAAACCGTTATAGGAGGTTTCTGTACAGCTATGACAAAACATAATGGGTCAAACCTGGGATCTCCAAACTTTTCAGTCTTCGGGCCATAATGATTACATCCAAGGGCCCACTCCGTTTTAATTTTCCTACCAGTATCTATAATTTATAGATTAGCGCGCCCTGCTCGAGCATACCTTTCCTAAATTCGCTAGTTCAGTCACTATAGTGTTGTACTGTATTGTTACGACCACGACACTTGATACTGCACTTGATTATACTGTTATATTGTTATTGTTTTGTTATTAAGCTTTACCTACCTTAAGTAATAAAACCGATTTATTATTACTCTTTGATTTGTTCCTATAACTTATGACAACAACAATAAGCCATTATGTATGTAAACACATGTCACGCCACAATGACAACAATGAGCCACTGTGTTTTTATTATTTTTTTTTTTCTAATCCCTTAGGTAAACAGATAATATCAAGCATACGCATAAATAAACATATAATTGGGGACTCAACAAAAACAAACAACAATAAACATATATGTGCATCATAAGGAAAGAACGAATTGTTTACCATTTTTTACCTTTCCTATCTGTATATAAGATTTTAGGTGAGGAAAATTCTTAAGCTAAAAACTGATATTATTTTCAGATTCCTGTTCTAAAAAAACACGTAGAAACTAAATTTTGTCGAAATAAAGAATTAAATTTTTGAAACCAAATTTTAAGGTCATCTAGAAACCCTAAACTGCATAATTTAGCCCAAATCCGGAGGTTGCAGGATATCTCCTTATTGAAGTATCTCAAGTTATAGTTGACCTCGGAATTTTTTATTTACATCAGGTTTTGTCCACTAAAATCTGGAGTAAACCAAATGTAAATATAACTCTGGCGGGCCGGATTTTGTAGTTTGGAGACCCCTGGGTTAAACTATAAAAAAAAAAATGTCATTTGTTTGTGCAGAGTGGTATATCATTTCCTTAAATGCTTAGATTCTAAATACTTTTCTTTCTTTACTCAGGTTCAGACTGCAAGAAGAAATGGCAAAGCCTGAGGGAGGGCCTGAGGAAAGCCAAAGCAAGGCGAAAAACAGTCAGCGGGATGGAGGCCCCTAACTGGAAACCATGGAAATACGAACAAATGATGTCCTTTGTAGACGCCAGCAAAAAGCCTCGAAGACAGACCACCAACATAACAAGTGACATCTACAATTCAAGTGATGACGAATCCATTGATGAAAAACACACATAAATCAGGACCACATCTCCAAATTTTTTGCTTCTATTGAGGAAACCTTTCGACATTTGCCGCAAGAAATGCAAGTGGAAGCTAAAATCCAAATATTTATGCTCATGGCAAAATTCTAACAAATCGTTGCCGGAAAGACTGTTGGAATTGAATCTGCTTCTTATTCCCATCATCATTTTAGGCAACCTCTCCCGCATCCTTTCCCACAAACGAACATCATCACCTCTTCCCAAAATGGTAACCAGCACCAGCCAAACCCTCCATTCCAGTACTTATTTCCGCCGACAGGATCACCTTACATTGGTTTGCCTCCTCTTTCATACCAACCACCCCAGCCACACATTCCGCAGCCACAACTCCAATTTTTACATTCTCAACAGGATTCACATACTCAACAGACAAGCCAACCATCCCTGCATGAGCCTACTTTTACATAGTTGTAATCCCTTTCCTCAGCCAATATGCATCCCTATCCGAATGATAATTAATTAATAATGGCTCCTTTATTTTTTTTTTTTTTAAGTATATGTGTTTCGTTTGTGCAAATAAATTTTTTTTAAGGTTTCAGTTCTTATTTTTAAGCTATTTATATTGTGTTGTATTTTATTTTATTTTGTCTGTTAAAAAAATGTTGAATATTATTATGTAAAATTGTTTGGAAAATAAAAACTTACGTATAAGAAAATACTCTTTTAGTTTAAAAATTTACTAAAACAAATAATTTTTTTTAAGTTTTGGTTTCTTTATTTTTTTTGTTATATTTTATTAAATAAAACTTATATTACATAAAAATGCAATTGTATTGTAAAAACTTCCGCAATGTCAATTCCAATTTCTCTCTCGGAGTAACAGCTTTCCTAAAATTAGTGTCTTTCTTGGTGTTGAAGGACCGATCAAGCTTAGCAATTCACAAAATTTTCCAAATGACATACGAAAGTATGTATAAAACTTCCTATCGTCCTCTTTGAGATCCTCAAAAAGAGTAGCAAACTATCCAGACTCCTCCCTTTTTTTGTTATGTTCGTGCACCCACTGTCTTTTTATCTCCGGCAGTAACATTGAAAGAAGGATTACATCATCCACATCGGATGATGTGTCCGAGTCTGTCATTGTAACAGGAACGATATTGAACTAAAGCCTAGAACTGCTATGGAAACCTGTGAAAACTATGGAGTGGTGGGGGGACGGGACGTGCATCCCGTCCTGTCTTAGTGTGCGGAAGAGGCACAGGCATTGGCTATAAACGTCCTGTCATGGCATGTCTTTCTTAGTGTGCGCTCTGCTTTAGGAGGTAGTTGGTGTACATGGCTTGCTCTCTTTTGGTCAAAGTAACAGAATATAAAAAGAGGAAGGAGAATGGAAAGGCGTTTCGTGTAGTTGATCCTCTCTGCGTTCTTGATGAAATCTTCTCTGAGCCTCATGTTGACCAGGTTCGCAGGAATTGGCAGGTGTTGGTATATGCCCCTCTTCCACGGTGGCTTCGTGTAGGAAGGTGTGATGGGCTTGCTTACACTTCCTGCATCGGCGCTGAGAAGGACAGTCTGTTGTGTGGTGGTGGGACAAACAGTTTAGGCATAATTGAACTGCATTGATTAAGTTTAATTTGTCCATAGCTAAAAGGCTGAGGAAGTCTGGACAAAAGTATAATAAATGTGATTGTTTGCATCTGTAGCAGCTGAATAATGCATTCTGTGATGGTACAGGAGAGTGATTTTTCGATCATGAGTTATGAATGTTTTGATGTACTATAGCAGTGCTATAGTGATATGCTTGAAACGATTTTCTTGGGTTTTCAGGCAATCTTTATTTCACCTGAGCAGGGCTAAGAAGACGGCTTGTGGATTTGGTGGCTCTGAAACTGGGTAGAAGATGCTGAGCATTCAATTCAGATCGCAGAAATGTAAATAATTAGTCAAGTGTTGGAACTGCTTCATTATTTGTGATGTACTGTCTTACAAAGTGTATCAGGATTATAAGGTGAATCTGGTATTTCTGAGAGCATATTTTGTATCAATCGAGAAGCCCGTTTTAGTTTATTATATGCGAGACTTATTCTATTCCTGGCTTCGCTCAATGATTTTTCAACTTCAGGCATAACATTAATTATACTTGGTAACAGATACCTATATATGTCCAATACCTTTTTATTTTTGTCATCGGCCATTTTTATTTATTTTTTAAATTGTGCAGACACAAAAAATGAATTGTAATGCTTACAGGTTCCTCAACAATAAAAAATTCCCGAGTTTCGGCACCAATGGATAGTCTCGTTAGTGGTGACTATTCGCTACAGACCTTTTTTATAAATTGTAATTTTTAACAGTTAACACACTGAATAAGTGGACTCAAAACTCATTAATATTTTTTCACAGTTTTAATCACAAAAAAGGACAAAAACAAAACTTATATAATTAGATTAACCTAAATTGGAGGTTATAATTGGTTTATATGGCACTGAGTGTTGCCAAGTTACTAAATGTTTTTACAGCACTCAGTGTTGTCGGGCTCACTTAACTTGGCTCTTAACACACTTTATACAGCACTTAACACAACCGAACTTAACACTTCCTACAACTAATAATAATAACATGCATAAAATAGTAATAAAAGAACAATAAACTATTAATACAAAAATAAGAACTATAGCAAGCGGCGTGACAAAATATAAAATATATATAAAAGTAAATAAAAAATACTATAGTTCACACTAAAGTATAAACTTCAGTATATATCTAATGTGGTTTTATAAACGTGATTTTATTCTCTGTATAAAAGCACAAACATAATTAAAATCAAATATTGAAAAAGAAAATACATTATAAACAAATAAAGTAATCTACCTGTATAAAAGAATTAAATTACACGTTGGTCTTTCTAAGTAAGAGAAACAGTTATTAACAATTAACACAAGGTTATAGTTGCACTCTTAACAGAAGGTTATAGTTGCACTGTTATAATCACATAGTAGCCCATATGTTAGGTGTTAGCCAACATTACATCTCCCCCCTTGAAGATGATTGATTCGGGGAGAAAGGAAGAAATTACTGGAATGGAAGAAATTTTAAATCTTCTTTTTCTTTCCGCTTGCAACTTCATAAAATGACAGTGAAATTTACCTGACAATTGGGAAAGGTCCAATATGTACCGGGTCTAATTTTTTCCGATTCAATTTACTTCAATTAGATATGTACACTAAATCACCAACCTGGAAATTATGTTGGCGTGGATTCTTATCTGTACAGTTCTTGTTAATTTGGAAATTCCTCATAGAATTCTGGAAAGCAATTTTTCGGTCTTGTTCAAGAGTTGGTTTCTTGTCTTCCTGAAGTGGTGATATAGCAGTCTTCTTTCCGAGCAGTAGGTATGATGGGGCAAAGTTTGTGGAGCTATGAATGGTGTTATTATACTCTTCAACACATTGCTGTGCAAGAGTTGACCAATTTTTTTTTATTATCACTGTTTATTTTGCATCTCAGGCGATTTACTAATGTTTGATTTAAACGTTCATTTAGCCCATTTGACTCCAGATTATCGATAGAAGTGAAAACAATTTCTATTCCATATTTTCCTAAATATTTTTTTAAATCAGTTGAATTTATACCTGTGTACTGGTCGGCGAGTAAGATGGAAATCTTATGTTTTTTTAAAATTGGTTGCAGCAGATTTATAAAAACTTGAGCGTTCTGTCCTTTTGAAGTAGAAATCCACGCATATCGGGTAAAATGGTCTACTAAGATATGCATATATCGTTTAGGAGAACGGTGACCTGCAAAACCTCCAACACTATCGAGTGACATGATCTGAAAAGGTTCAGTAGCTGGTCCTAGATATGATGAGGCCAATAGCATGACTACGACGAACCTTGTT
The DNA here is from genome assembly GCA_003667255.2 of Euschistus heros. NCBI lineage: Eukaryota > Metazoa > Arthropoda > Insecta > Hemiptera > Pentatomidae > Euschistus > Euschistus heros. Next base: position 115,501 of record RCWM02000912.1, read on the forward strand.
CTCAATACAAATTTGGCATGTCTTATAGAAGGAATGTACAGCGTTGTCCATACCCTTAAAATAGTAGTGTGGTCTGATTGTAGCGATCATCTGCTGTGGACCTACCAGGTATGCAAGTTTAAAAATTCGTTTATTTCTTAAAATATATACACAGTAATTTAAAAAAAAGTATAATATATTTTATTCAAAGTACTGACCCTCGCTTTCTACACATTTTCTCCATCTCTCGGGCAATATATGGATACCATTCCAAAAGAATGCTTCATCTTTATTTGAAATCCATTCATCGAGCCATTTTCGTACGTTTTCGAAATTGTTGAAGTGTTGCTCCGCCAATGAGTGTCCCATCGATGAGAAGAGGTGATAATCAGAAGGCACCAGGTAAGGTGAATACGGCGGGTGGGGTAGGAGTTCCCAACCAAGCGAAGAAATCGTTTCCTTAGTCAATCTGGCTGAATGTGCAGGAGCGTTATCATGCTGAAGAATGACTTTGGCGTGCCTGTGAGCCCATTCTGGGCGTTTTTTCGATCAATACGTGACTCAAATTGATCATTTGTTGTCGGTAGCGCTCGGTATTGACTGTTTCGCCGGGTTTGAGAAGCTCGTAGTAGACTACTCCCTTCTGATCCCACCACACACACAGCATTGTCTTCTTCTCAAAACGATCCGGTCTTGCACTCGATGTGGATGGTTGTCTTGGCGTTACCCATGATTTTTTTTCGTTTGGGATTCTGAAAATAAATCCATCTTTCATCGCCAGTTACAACTCGATGCAAAAAAAAACCCTTTCTTTCGTGGCGTAAAAGCAGCATTTCGCACACAGTTTTTTCGTTTTTTTCCATCTGTCGTTCGTCCAATTCATGTGGAACCCATTTTCCAACCTTTTGAATCTTTCCCATAGCTCTCAGGCGATCGGAAATGGCTTGCCTAGTGACATTCAACTGTTCTGCCATCATTTGTTGGGTTTGGGTATTGTCTTCGTCTAATAAAGATTGCAATTCGAAGTCCTCAAACTTTTTTGGTCGATTTTCTCGTTTTTGATCAGTAACATCAAAATCACCACGTTTGAAACTTTGAAACCAACGTTCACATGTCCTGACGGTTGGAGCAACATCGCCATAAGTCTCAACAAGAATTCGATGACATTCAGATGCCTTTTTCTTTTGATTAAATAAGAAAATCATGACATGCCGCAAATGCTCTTTATTTGGCTTAAAATTAGACATTTTTAACACCAAAGAAAGGTATGATACGTCCACGTAAACGACTTAAAAACAACTGACTTTTGTAAACAAATGACTAACAAACAAAATAGCGTTTAGAGATAAGCAAATCCTTCAATAGGCTAAGAGCGCATTCTATTGGAATTAAAACGACATTTTAAACTTGCATACCTGGTATATGACCATAATGTTGATCCATAACTATTTCTTTTCCCAAAGCTGGAGAAAGAAAAATTCTTGATTTTCCTTTTACATTCTTTAATATTATACCTTGTTTAGACTCAATGTGTTTAGCTAATTTTAAATCAGAAAGGTGTTCCTCTTGGTCTTTTAATAACGTTGGTAAATCTATTAAATTCACAACCTGGATCGCGTCTTTATTCTCGAAATATTCAAGAACAGGGTTTCTCGATAGTAAATCAGCAAGGACGTTTTCTTTGCCTTTTTTGTATATAATATTAAAATTGAGCTGCGATAAGTAAAGGATTAAATCACCAAGTATTTCATCAGTTCTAGCTTTTGTTTTTAAATTCTCCAACGGCTTATGATCACTGCAGACTGTTAAGGAACGTCCAGTTAAGTAATACTGCCAAAATTTTATTGCATCTTGGATTGCCTCGCATTCTAAATGAATAATGTTAAAACGCTTTTCAGTTTCTGAGAGCTTACGTAAATAATACGCCACTGGGTGTAGTATTCCGTCGTCTTGTGGTTGTTTTAGAGTAGCGCCGATACCTTTATAACTGGCATCTGTTTCTTTAAATATTGGCTTATTAATGTCATAAATAGCAAGAATTGGGGTTGAACATAAATAATTCTTTATGAGATTGAAGGCTTGTTCACATTCGTCGGACCATTCATATTTCACACCTTTCCTTAATAAACGATGGAGTGGTTTCTAGTTTCTGAGTACTGTTTTCTATATACCTCACATAGAAGTTTATAGATCCGAGAATACTACGAACTCCAGTCTTATCAGAAAGTCTTTGATGCTGTTAGATCGAAGTCAAATTCCCTTGTGCTGGTGAAACTTTGTTTTTCGAAATGGTATGTCCCAGATATTTGACTGATTTACCTGCAAACAAACATTTGGATAGTTTTAATTTGAAACCTTCAGCACTAATGATTTGTAAAACTTTTTCAATATGTTGAAGATGGTCTTCCCAAGTTCTGGAGAAAATCAAGACATCGTCAATATAGTTAACGCAGAATTCATCTAAACTATTTCTTCGGAAAATATTTTATAATATTCGTTAGAATGTGGCGGGAGCAGTTTTAAGACCAAAAGGGAGAACTTTAAACATGAATATTTTGTTATAAAAGAGGTTTTCTCCCGATCTTGTTTTTTTTAGTTGTATGCACCAAAATGCGGAATTTATATCTAGAACTGTGAAATATTTATAGTTTATAACTTTTTCGATGCCATCTGTTATTGTAGGGAATGGGAAACATTCAGGAACTACTAACTTATTTAATCTTCTAAAATCAACACATAAGCGGGATTTCTTACCATCTTCTTTCTTAAAAGCCAATGTAACTGGAGAAGCAAATGGAGATTCAGATTCTTCAATAATTCCGACTTGTAATAATTTTTTGATTTGAGTTCTAATTTCTTCATCTTCCGGCATTGAACATTTATACGGTCTACATGTAACATATTTATTTCTTAGAAGTTTTATTTCCGCTTCTTTTGACCGCACTGTGCCAATATCAAATTTATCTGTGACAAACGTGTACCGATATTTCTCTATTAATCGTAAAGTATTTTGTTTCTTTTCTTCACCTTCAATATGTTGTAAGTCAACGACCAAGTCATATGCACTCAAAGTTTTGTTGACATTCGACTCAACATATTCATCTAACTCTTTAACATTAACATTATCTAAATTCTGCATCTGATCATCATTGGATCGGTCTTCCTGTAGACATGTTACTTTTTCATTATTATTACGTTGGAAAATTCTTAGATTTTCATTCTGAATCAGCCTAAATTTCTTAATAGCGTCAATACCAAGTAACATATCATAGGAGAAGTTTTCATTTTTAACAACATATGTTGTCAAATAGTCTGTAATATTTCCAATTCGTAGCTTAATTATAGCCCGGGCCGAAGTGAAATTATGTCCGCTGATTGTTTTTAATATACCTCTGTGTTCCATTAACCTCAACTGAAGCAAATCAGCAATTTGTATTTTATTAACGGATATAATTTCCCCGGGTCCATTAGTTTAAATTCTCGTTCTCAAGATCTATGTTATAACCCCTATGTTATAATTCTAAGTCATTAACATGTGCAGCATTAATTCGTTTTTCATTGTCCGATTTCTTGTTACGACAATCAGCTGGTGGATGGTAACAATTTTTAAAACCTAGACTGGCACAAATGGTACATGGTTTTCTTTGAAGGTCATTTCTTTGTTGTGGGTCATTGTTTTTTAATGGATTTGAAATGGGCTTACTATTCAATCTTGGAAGTAATGGTTGTTCTTTTCTTTTTCTAGAAAATAAATCATCTAGTTTTCTAAGTTCAGTGAAGAGCTTGTCCAGTGTGGTTATCTGTTCTCTATTAAGTTCATCTTGGACTTCACTCGGCAAACCGAAAACTATCTGATTGATTCTGGATAGTTCAGTTCCATGGGGTTCTACTGCTAGGCAAAACCTCTCTTTTACCAGCGCGTAATCAATCAAGGAACCGCCCAAATATTTGTAATTAAACGCTTTTCTGACAACAGACCAACCTTTATCAATGAAAACATTTAAAAACGAATTTAAAAACTCATTAAAAACTTACTTATTAAAAACGAATGGGAGATATGGAAATATCTCCCATGATGTGGTTAGACCATTCTTGGTGAGGATAGTTTCATACCAGTCTTTTGCTGTACCGGTTAAAAAAAAAACGTAAAGCCTCAATTTTAAGACTGTCTAGATTTATTTGAAATTGACTACACTATTCAAATTAACGTAGACATTCAGTTGGATCTGTTTTGTTTTTTTTTGTTTTTTTACAAATTTGTCCAATATAAATTTTTTTTCAATTTGAGGCAATTTAATTTTGTTTTGAGCTGAATTAGATTTTAATTGTTGCTCTAATATCCTAATACGATCCTCCAATTCTAATTGTAGAGGCTCGAAAGATCGCGGATTTGGAGGAGGGATGTATTCTTCTAATGGTAATTCTTGGAAACACACATTCCCTGTTTCATCAAAATACACTTTGTGAATGTCATTGTCAATTTTAATAGCTACAGTTCTGTAACCATTCAAAATTTTAATAGTAGCTCTTGCATTACAAATAATTTTTTTACTTGATAAAACAGTGTGAAAGTTCAAGTTTCTAAATTCAGCTGGAATTAAATACCAAATAATTTTATCGGTAGAAATACCTTGAATTACAAATTCTTCCTCCTCTTTCTGTACAATTTTGACAAATAGCAAAGCCATCTCCTCTCCTTACTCCTTGAAACTTGTAATTTAATTTCTAATGTGGTTTTATAAACGTGATTTTATTCTCTGTATAAAAGCACAAACATAATTAAAATCAAATATTGGAAAAAGAAAATATATTATAAACAAATAAAGTAATCTATCTGTATAAAAGAATTAAATTACACGTTAGTCTTTCAAAGTAAGAGAAACAGTTATTAACAATTAACACAAGGTTATAGTTGCACTCTTAACATAAGGTTATAGTTGCACTGTTATAATGACATAGTAGCCCATATGTTAGGTGTTAGCCAACATTACATATATAATCCATGTAACAAAGTGCTGATGTTTTGAAAAATTTGTATGTTTTAGAACTGAAGATGAATGATTAAAATTTTGAAACTAGTTTTCTAATAAAATAAATCCAATAGAAGTGGCAATTAATTCATCAATCCTAATTGTATTAATCATTCTATCAACTCTAGCTCCCTCATCCACCTAGCTTGGGATTTTAAAAGGATCTTGGCAGTTGCCATGGTCCCCGCCTCTGTCATTTCCAAATCCCGTCGGATTCTCCAGGGGGCACCACTTAAAGGTGACAGTAGGCTTTGGTAGAGATAAGGATAGGGATAAGGATGTAAGGAATCATGCTCATAGTGGGTAGTGTACTAAGTAAGCCTAAGTACCCTAGGCATGCTTGATTCGCCAAGAGGTTGGGAGATCCCTGTACCTATTTCCCTCTCTATTACTCGTTCCTCTATTCCTGCATCTTCCTTCCTCCTCTATATGTTTCAATTAGTACAAGATCATTTCTGTTAGCCATCTTTAAAACCTGACGTAGCATTATGGGCTAAAACCTGTTTAGTTTGTCAACCCTGCAAGATAACATGTCACATCAAATCAAAGTGGATCTTTTTTACCTATATAAAGGGGAATTTCCGTTATTAATATGGACATTGTGGGACCTCTGCCAACCTCACAAGGATATTCTTACCTCCTCAAAATTACAGATTGACTAGCGTCCCCCATGGTGGCTTAGTCCGCTCTCATTTTAATAATTTAATTGTAAATAAGTAAATTTTATTATCAATTCCAAGCTCTATTTAACACAGTTCATTTGTAACCTTTTATGTAGAATGGCATTCGCCACTTATCGGGCAGTTATGATTGATTTTATTATTGCTATTCCTTCCTCAACTATAAAGATAATGTGGTCAAAATTTGATACAGATTGGTTCAGTAGTTTTTGTGGTTAGTGATCACAAACAAAAAATGGCTTATCTTTTTATATACTAGTATAGGTTTATGAGCTGGCCTGAGGCTATACCTACTCCCTCGATCTCAGCAGAATTCATTTTCATCGTTATAGCTCGTGAAGAAAAATCGTTTTGATGAAAGATTGTTTTTCCCAAGGCAGAATACTTCCTCTTGATATATAATTTAAAGCCAGGCTTTAGCTTGAAAGAGGAATCGTCACAAGAAGAGGTAATGCCTAAAATTAGTAATCTTTTTATTCTTAGATTCCCAGTAACCTTCTGCACCCAGCGGCAACTCAGAGGTTACATGACCTGCTCAAAGCAACATGAAGCCGAAGCCCTCCGCTTATGTATCTCCTAGTGTGACAAGAAGTGGCTGACATGTTCATTTTCCTATTTGCTATGTACATTGTTGACACAGGGAGGAGAACAGTGTGGTGACTAGTTCTATACTGTGGAGGTTACACATTATCAGCTGGTGTGATAATCAAAGGGGCAGTGAGAAATGGACTTGCCACTGCCACTTTCAGTTTTTGTTTTTTTCATTATTTTTATTCCGAGTTCATTTTGATCTATAATTATTTTTCTATAGCAAAATTACTATTGCTTTTTTTGTTATAATTATTAATTTTGACCTAGGCTTGTTAAGAAACATCCATTTAGTGAGCGATATGGTAATTGTTGAATTAGGGTGGTGAATAAAGGAGAATAATACAGTACATAACTTATGGTCTGTCATGTAACTATTATTCTTAAGGGACTTTGTCCCAGAATAAATAATTTTTTTTTTTCTATTCTATTCTATTCTATTATTCATTTTGCCTTCTTAAATACTCTACACTCAGCTATTATTATTTGGTGTCAATGCTAGATTTAGGATGCAGTTGGTGTACATGGGCTCAATGGTTCATTCCTGTACTATGCAAGATTTGTATGCTATAAAGGACAAGGCCTCGTTGGATAAAAAGGTTGTTACTGTAGCAGCAATGATAACCAAAAGATCCCATGTTTAAACCTGACTGCCATAGAATGGAATTATCAGGTGTCAACCGCTCAGGAAGTTTGAGAATATGTCAGGGATATCGTGTGGTTGGGAAGAAGTCAGAAATTGACAGTATATTTGCCAAAGTCAGGAAAAAGTTGTCGCTAATTCTAATATTTACTATTGTGCATAAATTTTCATTTTGAAAATCCTCATAATAGTAGAGGATCATCATCAAAGTCTTCTCTTCATAGTTTTTCATTTTGATACATTAATTTCTAATTCAAATTTCTTTATATGTACAAAATTACAATGTTATTGTTGGCGTTAAAAAGTCTAATTGTTACAGTATTGAAACATCAGTAGTCAGGAAATTGAATTAATTCTGAGTAGTTATTTCCCTAACCCCCACCCACCTAGCCAGCAAAGAAGGAGGTTAAATAAAAAATATTCAATAAAGAGCTGGTGGGGACAATTAATAAGGTTTGGAAAATTAAGAAGTTCTCGGACCATTTGTTTGTCAAAGCAGGAGTCACCCCCCTCCCATCTGCTACCCTATCCCCCTATCCTAACATTGTTTGAAATTTCATTCAAATCTTATATAAGACACTCAATAAATGATTTTAGAAATAGTTATAATTCTATCTCAAAGACTATGAAAAAAAGCATTGATTATATTAACGATTGATTGGTTTACTGTGGTTAGTAAAATTTGAATATAAAATATTTAATTTTAAATTTTAAGCATTTTCATGTCTTAAAGGAAATATAACTTTTTAGTTGTATAAATATTTATTGTTTTTCAGCTTTTGAGGATTCTTTAGACAAGCCTGATGGGACAACTCTTTCTCAACAAGCTACGAAGCTTCATCTATGTCCTCATTGTGACATTAAAACAATAAGAGCAATTAGTTTGAAAATACATGTAGTGGGTCCTCATACCGATGAAAAGCCTCATCAATGTCCTTATTGTGAGTTGAAAAACATAACAAATGGTAATTTAAATAAACATATAGCAGCCCGCCATACAGACGACAAGCCTCATAAATGTCCTCATTGTAACTACAAAACAGTAAGAAAAAATTCTTTAAAAAATCATATAATGTATCGCCATACAGGTGAGAAGCCTCGTCAGTGTCCTTACTGTGAGTATAAAACTGTAACAAGTGGTGGTTTAAATGCACATATAGCAGCCCGCCATACAGACGACAGAGGAAAGCCTCATAAATGTCCTCATTGTGACTATGAAGCAATTCTAATTGCTTCTGTAAAAACACATATTATGTCTCGTCATACAGGTGAGAAGCCTTATCAGTGTCCTTGTTGTGAGTTTAAAACTGTAACAAGTGTTGTTTTAAAACGACATATAGCAGCCCGCCATACAGAAGACAAGCCCCATAAATGTCCTCATTGTGACTATAAAGCAATAAAAATTGCTTCTGTAAAAACACATATTATGGCCCGTCATACAGGTGAGAAGCCTCATCAGTGTCCCCACTGTGACTATAAAGCAGTAAAAAATATTACATTAAAAAATCATATAAAGTCTTCTCATACAGGTGAGATAGCAACCCGCCATACAGACGACAAGCCTCATAAATGTCCTCATTGTGACTATAAAACAGTAAGAAATAATTCTTTAAAAAATCATATTATGTCTCGCCATACAGGTGAGAAGCCTCATCAGTGTCCTTGCTGTGAGTTTAAAAGTGTAATTAGTACTGCTTTAAAACGACATATAGCAACCCACCATACAGAAGACAAGCCTCATCAGTGTCCTTGCTGTGAGTTTAAAACAGGAACAAGTAGTCATTTAAAACGACATATAGCAGTCCACCATACAGATGACAAGCCTCATAAATGTCCTCATTGTAACTATAAAACAGTAAGAAAAAATTATTTAAAAAATCATATTATGTCTCGCCATACAGGTGAGAAGCCTTGTCAGTGTCCTTACTGTGAGTATAAAACTGTAACAAGTAGTGGTTTAAATGCACATATAGCAGCCCGCCATACAGACAACAAGCCTCATCAGTGTCCTTGCTGTGAGTTTAAAACAGGAGCAAGTAGTCATTTAAAACGGCATATAGCAGCCCGCCATACAGACGACAAGCCTCATAAATGTCCTCATTGTGATTTTCAAACAGTAACAGGTTATTATTTGAAAAGACATATAACGAAACATCATACGATTAAGACGCGTTATAATTGTTATCATTGTAAATATAGCACTAGAAACATTAGTAATTTAAAATTGCATATAATATCTCGTCATACAGATGAGAAGCCTCATCAATGTCCTCATTGTGATTATAGGACAGTTGAAAAAAGTTGCATAAAAAAACATATTAGGGCTCGACATAAACATGAAAAGCCGCATCTATGTCTATAGAACTTGTGAAATTGTGGCTATAGAACAGAAAGAGTAATTGATTATAAAAAAAAACATGTTGCAGCATGTTTTACTGATGAGAAGCCTCATCAATGTCCTCATTGTGACCTTATAACAGTTGAAAGAAGATATTTAAAAACTTATATAGCAGCCCACCATACAGATTAGGAGCCTTATAAATGACCTTATTGTGACTATAAAGCAATAAAACTTACTTTTGTAAAAACACAATTATGGCCCGTCATACAGGTGAGAAGCCTCATCAGTGTCCCCCCTGTGACTATAAAGCAGTAAGAAATATTACATTAAAACATCATATAAAGTCCTCTCATACAGGTGAGAAGCCATTTTAATTTAAAAAATACATACATGACCTGTTTTTTATTAGTGTTCGAATTGCAGATGTTCTATCAAATTATATTATTTAATAATTTAAGTATATTTTAGTGTGGTATTGAGAAAATTAAAATTATTTTTAAAAGATACATTAATTGTTAAAGATGAAATGTAATTTTTGTGATTATTTATTTCCCTTCTTATCCCTTCTTCTTAGAATGTTCTAAATGTGATATATATATAGTATCAATTTATTATATTTAATTATATAAAGTTTATTAAATTAAGTTCTGTGGATGGTTGAGCTTAAGGTTGAAAAGTATGTTTTTCTATCTTTTTGCAGTCATGATTAATTTTGTGCTTAGAATTTCCTGTTATATATCTGTTTGTTTTTGTTTGTGTGTGTGTGTGTGTGTGTGTGTGTGTGTGTGTGTGTGTGTGTGTGTGTGTGTGTGTGTGTGTGTGTGTGTGTGTGTGTGTGTGTGTGTGTGTGTGTGTGTGTGTGTGTGTGTGTGTGTGTGTGTGTGTGTGTGTGTGTGTGTGTGTGTGTGTGTGTGTGTGTGTGTGTGTGTGTGTGTGTGTGTGTGTGTGTGTGTGTGTGTGTGTGTGTGTGTGTGTGTGTGTGTGTGTGTGTGTGTGTGTGTGTGTGTGTGTGTGTGTGTGTGTGTGTGTGTGTGTGTGTGTGTGTGTGTGTGTGTGTGTGTGTGTGTGTGTGTGTGTGTGTGTGTGTGTGTGTGTGTGTGTGTGTGTGTGTGTGTGTGTGTGTGTGTGTGTGTGTGTGTGTGTGTGTGTGTGTGTGTGTGTGTGTGTGTGTGTGTGTGTGTGTGTGTGTGTGTGTGTGTGTGTGTGTGTGTGTGTGTGTGTGTGTGTGTGTGTGTGTGTGTGTGTGTGTGTGTGTGTGTGTGTGTGTGTGTGTGTGTGTGTGTGTGTGTGTGTGTGTGTGTGTGTGTGTGTGTGTGTGTGTGTGTGTGTGTGTGTGTGTGTGTGTGTGTGTGTGTGTGTGTGTGTGTGTGTGTGTGTGTGTGTGTGTGTGTGTGTGTGTGTGTGTGTGTGTGTGTGTGTGTGTGTGTGTGTGTGTGTGTGTGTGTGTGTGTGTGTGTGTGTGTGTGTGTGTGTGTGTGTGTGTGTGTGTGTGTGTGTGTGTGTGTGTGTGTGTGTGTGTGTGTGTGTGTGTGTGTGTGTGTGTGTGTGTGTGTGTGTGTGTGTGTGTGTGTGTGTGTGTGTGTGTGTGTGTGTGTGTGTGTGTGTGTGTGTGTGTGTGTGTGTGTGTGTGTGTGTGTGTGTGTGTGTGTGTGTGTGTGTGTGTGTGTGTGTGTGTGTGTGTGTGTGTGTGTGTGTGTGTGTGTGTGTGTGTGTGTGTGTGTGTGTGTGTGTGTGTGGTGTGTGTGTGTGTGTGTGTGTGTGTGTGTGTGTGTGTGTGTGTGTGTGTGTGTGTGTGTGTGTGTGTGTGTGTGTGTGTGTGTGTGTGTGTGTGTGTGTGTGTGTGTGTGTGTGTGTGTGTGTGTGTGTGTGTGTGTGTGTGTGTGTGTGTGTGTGTGTGTGTGTGTGTGTGTGTGTGTGTGTGTGTGTGTGTGTGTGTGTGTGTGTGTGTGTGTGTGTGTGTGTGTGTGTGTGTGTGTGTGTGTGTGTGTGTGTGTGTGTGTGTGTGTGTGTGTGTGTGTGTGTGTGTGTGTGTGTGTGTGTGTGTGTGTGTGTGTGTGTGTGTGTGTGTGTGTGTGTGTGTGTGTGTGTGTGTGTGTGTGTGTGTGTGTGTGTGTGTGTGTGTGTGTGTGTGTGTGTGTGTGTGTGTGTGTGTGTGTGTGTGTGTGTGTGTGTGTGTGTGTGTGTGTGTGTGTGTGTGTGTGTGTGTGTGTGTGTGTGTGTGTGTGTGTGTGTGTGGGTGCGTGTGCGTGTGCGTGTGTGTATATCTTTATATGTTATCTGTTATACTTGATTTTTGTATGCCTTTCTATTTCTGTAATTTATATTACTTTATTTTGTTGTTATTTACTCTATTTTGTTGTTGTTTTTTTTTTATCCTTTTTCTAATCTAAATATATTTATTATTTTTAATATTTTTTTGTTTATTGGATTATATCCTTCGTTTTTATTTTATTTTGTATTTATTATTTATAGCCTTGAAGAAGGCAATCCTACAAGGTTTCTTCTAAAATCATACAAGATGTCTAAAATCAATTATTTATTTATCTTCTTATCAAAACTCATTTACTCTAACCCAACTGCAGTGGAATGTTCTAAATGTGATATATATATATATATATATATATATATATATATATATATATATATATATATATATATATATATATATATATATATATATAAGTTATCAATGTTATCATATTATATTAATATTAATGAAACACATGTGATTATTAGACAAAAAAAGTTAGTTGTTCTGTAGCTGTGTACTGTTAATGTGCTCCATAATTCTTTTGTTTTTCTTATTTAACGTTCAGTCTAATTATAACGGGTGCCGAAACCCGAAAAATCGTTTCTGTTTTTCTCTAATTTTTTCCCGTTAAAATGCCTAAATCGCAAGAACTCGCCATGCTCGAGTATCAATTAGCTCAAGCAACAGTTGAGAAGGCGAAACTTGAGTCACAGCTAGAGAAGGCCAAAGAGTGTACGCAGTTGGAACTTTTGAAGATAAGAACGCAAAATTCAGCCTTCATTCACGAAGTTATAAGCCAACTTGAGCCGTTCACAGGTGTTACAGGTGAGCTTGAACATTTTTTAAAAGGGGGAGATCAGATTAAAGGTCTCATTCAATCCCGGCAGGACACTGGAACGCTATTGCAGTCTGACGTAGTGCTCTTGGAGGCATCTTTAGTGGGCCGCATCTCAAGGAAACTTCTAAATAGTATTCAAGGTGACACCACGATTTCATGGGATACGCTCAAGGCCCGACTAAAGAACTTATACGGCGGAGGTAGATGGACTCCAGATGAGGACACCTTTTATCTTCTAAAAGAACGAAGGAACTCTGGGCAATCTGAAGGCGAATTTGCAGAAAAACTTGTAGTTCTCTATAACAGGTTAGTTGAAAAATCAGTAGAGACATTTGGTCAGGCCTAAGCTGGCCAACGTATGGATTTCATAAGAGGAATCTTAAAAGTGCAGTTAAACCATTATGTTGACCGGCCTGGCTCCCTTCCACGGGACAGACTTTTTAACTTGAGCGCATGAGTTAATAGATGCACAAGAACGGATGGAAACCCGATTCAGAAGTCCGGAAAAAGAGTGGACAGAAGTCAAAAGTCCTAGAAGAAAATACGGCAGTCCACCCAAGCGCAGTGGGGGAGAGAGAGCTTTCGAAAAGCGGCCTAACAGGGCACCCGAGGATCGTCGACGGAAACAAGAGAGGAGGTGTTACGAGTGTAACCAAACGGGGCACCTTGCAGCGCAATGTAATTTCACGAGGTGCTATGAATGTGGCAGGCGGGGGCACTTAGCAAGAGAGTGTCCAAGGCGTAATCCACGTCCGAATAGATGAGGGCCGCAACCAGAACCTATGAAGATAAATAATCAGGAATGGAGCAAAAGGCAGACGCTGAGGAGAAATAGAGGGCAGTTTTCCAGTGGAGAGTCATCAGGAGAGGAGAGTGTACGGTCTGAGCGCAGTACTCCGGCCTCGAGAGGACATGAGGTAAGCAGTGGGAATCCCTGGAGGGGCGGTCCTTCTGGATCCGAGATCGCGGTGCGACAAACCAACTTAGATTGAGGATACGATTACTGGCGGGGCAACTTCTCACGTGAACAATTAATAAATAATTATGGGCTGAAGGGAGGAGGTATGAGGTTGCCCGTGGCGATGTTGAGGGGGTTAGATCTTAAATTCTTAATTGATACAGGCAGTACGAATTCCCTAATTAGTAAACTAGGGGCGGAAAAGCTAGGTATGTGGGGGACGCATCGACAATGTGATTGCAAAATTTCCACAGTTAGTGGACGCTGTAAGACATTAGGTGAAAGTTATTTCAATTTCAAGAGGTTAGTAGGAAAGGACGTACGAATTAAATTGCATATCACGAAAGCTTTAATGCCGGGATACGACCTAATCGTTGGATGTGATCTTTTGCAGCGAGCAGGATTAGGAATGCAGATTGAGCGGGGATTCCGGTTAGGTGAACGAGAATACTGGACCACAATGGTGGGATCGGGCCAGGGTGTCGAGATCGGTGCGGTTGAATGCAGTCAGGGGGCTGTTGAGGACGTCGTAAATCAGTACGCAGGCCTATTTTACCGAGAGGACGAAATCCTGCCGACCACTGGAAAAACGCATCGGATCACGCTTAAATCGGATAGACCGGTGTATGTCAAGGACAGGAGATATCCTCAAGCGATGAGGGATATTATTAGAAAACAATTAGCCGAACTCTTGCAACAGGGGGTCATTAGAAATAGTAATTCTCCTTTTAACAGCCCTCTGTGGGGGTCGTAGGGAAAAAGCAAAGCGCGCCTGGGGGAGGTTAACTATATCGCGTTGTCGTCGACTACCGCAAGTTAAATGAAGCAACACAAGACGAAAGGTACCCCCTGCCTCGCGTCGAAGATATACTCGATAGGTTAGCAGGAGCGACTATTTTTAGAAAACAATTAGCCGATATTATTAGATATTATTAGAAAACAATTAGCCGAACTCTTGCAACAGGGGGTCATTAGAAATAGTAATTCTCCTTTTAACAGCCCTCTGTGGGTCGTAGAGAAAAAGCAAAGCGCGCCTGGGGGAGGTAAACAATATCGCGTTGTCGTCGACCACCGCAAGTTAAATGAAGCAACACAAGACGATAGGTTAGCAGGAGCAACTATTTTTAGCACTATTGACCTTAAAAGCGGATATCGCCAAGTGCGAATAGCCGAGGAAGATATCGGAAAAACCGCTTTTTGCTGGCAACAAGGACATTATGAATTCGTTAGAATGCCATTTGGGTTAAAGGGGGCTCCGTTGACATTTCAACGTCTTATGGACGAGTTCCAGAGAGGGTTGGGGGAGGATTTTGCCCAGGTTCATATGGATGACCTCATAGTATCCAGTCGGTCGGAAACGGAGCATATTGGGCACTTGAAGGCGGTATTCCATAGAGTCCGGCAATTCGGTCTTAAATTATCGCGAGAAAAATCCAGGTTTGGACTGAAGGAGATCGGATTCCTGGGGCATGTGGTCTCGCAATCGGGAGTGCGGCCTGATCAGGAGCGAGTGAGGGCAGTTCAGGAAGCCCCGTTGCCGGTTAATGTTCGTGGGGCTAGGCGCTTCTTGGGTATGGTTAATTATTACCGACGGTTCATTCCGGGTATTGCTGAGTTGACCCAACCGCTGACAGAAGTATTGAAGAAAGGGAGGCGGTTTGCGCTTGGGCCAGCTCAGCTGCAAAGCATTAAGCGATGCCGGGAGGCTTTAACCTCGCAACCCTTACTAGCCTTCCCCGACTTTCAATTCATGTTCCGAATTACAACTGACGTTAGTGAGGTAGCGATCAGGGCAGTTCTATCTCAAAATTTTCCCGAAGGCGAAAAACCTATCGCGTACGCCAGCCGGAAGTTAAACGGAGCGGAAAGTCGGTATAGTGCCATAGAACGGGAACTACTGGCGGTAGTCTGGGCTATTGAATACTTTCGACCCTATGTCTACGGTGGGACGTTCGAGCTGTTCACAGACCACAAGCCACTGGTTTATCTTAACACATTGAAAGAATCGTCAGCGCGAATATCAAGATCGAAAGAACGGCTAGCGGCGTACACATTTCACAGTCGTCCACAGGAAGGTAGTGGAAAATGCGGTGACAGACTATCACGTGACCTCGTGGTAAACGCTATCGATGGGGAAAGTTCCGAAAACAATTCGGTTGCGTCGGATCGATCTAGCGATTTGCCCGAGATCGATGAAATCATTAACAACAAGCGGCTACAGATTATTATCAGGTCAAAACAAGGATTGGAAGTTGAAACCAAGGCATATATTGGAAGGATCGTCCGTAGTGGTTGTGCGCACTCCTGCTACGGTGGATGACGACGCGCTCG
Organism: Euschistus heros; assembly: GCA_003667255.2. Classification (NCBI taxonomy): domain Eukaryota; kingdom Metazoa; phylum Arthropoda; class Insecta; order Hemiptera; family Pentatomidae; genus Euschistus; species Euschistus heros. The sequence continues at coordinate 131,140 of RCWM02000912.1, forward strand.
AACGGGTGTTTACGGAATTTACTGTCCCCGGCCGCAGTTGTCACATTTTTGTCGGAAATAAGTTCCTCATCGATAAATTACGAAGATTATGGCGACAAGATCGGATAGGGATGGGATACCCGATCATTAGTTGCTTACGGGAGGTCGAGACGGTATCGGGTCAGTCGAGGCAACGTCAAATAGTTTTGGACCACCACATAGGCAAGTCAAATCATCGCGGGATCGAGGAAACATTACGGGCTTTAAAACGTTTGTATTTCTGGAAGTCCATGGGGTGTACGGTACGGGAGTGTATTGAACGATGTGAAGTGTGCCAACGGGCAAAGTATGATAGACAACCCCCGGTGGCGGAACAGGTAATCTCTCCCACGGCATCGGAACCTCTGCGATTAATCCAGATCGATATATACTCCAATGAGGGCCAATCCTGGCTCACCGCCATTGATTCTTTTAGCAAACTCGCAATGGCGTATCCCATCGAGGAAAAGACCCCGGGGGCAGTATGGGAAGAAGGAGTTCTTCAATGGTGCGCGATGTATGGGTTGCCTGAGGAAATTGTTTCGGACTGTGGTCGCGAATTCGATAATACCCTGACAAGAGAGGAATGTAAAATCTTGGGAATTTCCTGGCGATTAAATACGCCTCATCACGTTACAGGCAGGGGCGCAGTCGAACGGCTTCATAACACACTTGGAGAACACCTTCGACTTCTAAAGTTGGGGCGGAATTTGGATCCGTATGAAGCAATGCCACGTGCGTTGATTGCGTATAATCATACGATACATTCGGTGACGGGACTATCACCAGTTGAAATCGTATTCGGACATGCTCGCCGAGATCGGGGGGATCTCATGACAGTTAATTACAAAATATTGCGGGAGCACCTTTCGCAAGCACGCGCTGCTCGTCGAGCGTTATGGCGTACCGTCCGGGAGAAACTTATTCGCGAGAAAAAAGAGAGAGTAGGGTGGCTAGAGCAAACGAAAAATTGGGGGTCGCTTCAAGAGGGTCGCTCCCGCTAGGAACAGTGGTATACCGTCGATTAAGGACAGCGCGGAATAAAACGGCGGCTCGGTACGACGGGCCTTTTAAAATCATTACTATAAGGGAACATAACCTTTATACCATTCGAGACCTAAATCATCCCTCGCGGGTCCGGTCAGTCCATCTAGAAGAACTAAGAGTTCCTCATAAAGTGTCAGAGCTAAAGCTGGATGCTGTGTTTCAGGACTGAGGACACAACTAGTGTTCTTGTGTGTGATTTTACTCTTTACAGTTTTTTTTATTTTGTTCAATTGTGGAATCTATGTAATTTTTTTGTTGTATTGGGGGTTGCTTCAAACCATTTGCTTATAAGTTATTCTATGTATCAGGAATTTTTTTTTTTTTTTTTATAAGCTCCTCCAGGAGAAGGAACTGGAGGGGGGAGTTATCAGTGTTATCATATTATATAAATAGTAGAAAGGTTAAGCTCAGTTATTAAAAACATATGGTATTATTAATATTAATGAAACACATGTGATTATTAGACAAATAAAGTTAGTTGTTCTGTAGCTGTCTACTGTTAATGTGCTCCATCATTCTTTTGTTTTTCTTATTTAACATTCAGTCTAATTATAACTTATATATACACATATACATACATACAGGGTGTCCCACGAATGTTGTGTCAGGCTAATAAAACCCAGAGTCTATGGAGTTTCAATGCGATAATTAGGGATCTATATTGCGTCATATTAGTTACCTTTTGAAGATATTCAACCCTTCCAGAATTTCTCCAGTATTGCTGGAATGGCTCCAGTACTGGAAATTCCACCAGAAGTGACTGGTTTTTATGATGGATTCTGATGGTGAGTCGAATTCTAAAACTGTTTTGTTTCAGTTACTTTTTCAATTAGATGTACCCTTACGTCGATAACAGCCTAATCCTCTTATTTGAAAGGAACCCTGGAACTCCTGGTTTGTTAGATGACAAGTTAATTATGGATTCTGAAGGAAATTGAATTTTATTAATTAAGTAAATATTAGATTATTTGAAAATGCAATTGGGTTAATAATATTTGTTTATTTACATAAAAATACTATTTTATGTGTTCAAAGTGACGGCCTTCTTCATTTATGCATAACAAAAGTCTAGAACAGAAGTCTCGCTGAGCTTGCTGTATTTCTTCTGGTGGAATGGAAAGATTCGCATTTTGTATTTCTACCCTCATTTCTTCTACTGTTTGCTGGAACGGCTCCAGTACTGGAAATTTTACCTTATAAAGCATGGTTTTTATGACGGATTCTGATGGTGAGTTGAATTCTAAAACTGTTATGTATCGGTTACTTTTTAAATCAGATGCACTCTTACGTCGATAACAGGCTGATTATTAACCATTTTCAAATTTTATTTTATTAGATATCTAATAAAGTGTTTTTTATTTTAAAAAAATAATAAACATGATATAACACATGTAAATGTCAGCTGTTTCTTTTAACTATTTGTTCCATCTGTATTTCTTGGTTGTAAGATTATTAGTTTGTCAGTATTTGTAAATGTAAATTGATCAATTTAAAAAAATGGCTCATTTTGTAAGTCAGTATGACATGCTCATGGCATTAGGACGATGTGACAGAAACTTTAGAGCAGCTGCAAGGCTATATGCAGAGCGTTATCCGCGCATATATATGCGGCACCATCCCAAGTATCAAGAATTCTCACGCATTGCTGACAGGATAAAAAGAACAGGTACAATTAAGCCTTACAGTAAATATTGTCACTGTGTCCGTCCAGTTTTCAATAATGTTAGTTTCAATAATGCTAATACAGATGTAGTATTAGCTTTAGTTGAAGAGGATCCTTAGATGAGTGTAAGGGATATTGGTAGGGAAACTGACATAGGAAAGGTACATAGGCTTTTAAAAAAAGAAAAATTCAGACCTTACCATGTTTCAGTGCACCAAGCATTGTCCGAAAGTGACTTGGACCAGCTATTGAGGTTTTGCCATTGGGCACAAACAATTATAGCTGAAAATCCTAATTTCTTTTCTAATGTGCTTTGGACAGATGAAGCTATCTTTTGTAGCACTGGCTTGATTAACATGCACAACGCACATTATTGGTCCAGAGAAAATTCTCACTGAATGTTACAACGTGACCTGCAACACAGGTGGAAAGTGAACGTCTGGTGCGGCATTATAGGGGACCAGATCATTGGACCACATTTCTTCGAAAAATCATTAAATTCCATCAGCTATTCAAAGTTGATTGAACAAGATCTTCCACTTGAAAAACGTATGGTGATGTGGTTCCAACAGGATGGTTGTCCGGCTCACTATCCCATTAGAGCTACGAACGTTGTAAAACACATATTTTCCAATAGATGCATTGGAAGGGGTCTGCATATTAATTGGCCAGCAAGATCTCCGGACTTTACAATTTTAGATTATTTCTTTTGGGGAAGATTGAAAGATCTCGTCTACACGAATAGACCGTCGACAGTAGAAGTAATGAGGGCAGAAATACAAAATGCGAACACATAAAATAGTATTTTTATGTAAATAAACAAATATTATTAACCCAATTGCATTTTCAAATAATCTAATATTTACTTAATTAATAAAATTCAATTTCCTTCAGAATCCATAATTAACTTGCCATCTAGCAAACCAGGAGTTCCAGGGTTCCTTTCAAATAAGAGGATTAGGCTGTTATCGACGTAGGGGTGCATCTGATTGAAAAAGTAACCGATACAAAACAGTTTTAGAATTTGACTCACCATCAGAATCCGTCACTTATGGTGAAATTTCCAGTACTGGAGCCATTCCAGCAATACTGGAGAAATTCTGGAAGAGTTGAATATCTTCAAAAGGTAACTAATATGACGCAATATAAGATCCCTGATTATCGCATTGAAATTCCATAGACTATGGGTTTTATTAGCCTGACACAATATTCGTGGGACACCCTGATATATATATATATATATATATATATATATATATATATATATATATATATATATATATATATATATATATATATATATATATATATATATATAGTATCAATTTATTATATTTGATCATATAAAGTTTATTACATTAAGTTCTGTGCATGGTTGAGTTTAAGGTTCAAAAAGTATGTTTTTTCTATCTTTTTGCAGTCATGATTAATTTTGTGCTTATAATTTCCTGTTATATATCTGTTTGTTTTTGTGTACTTAAATATATATGTGTGTGTGTGTGTGTGTGTGTGTGTGTGTGTGTGTGTGTGTGTGTGTGTGTGTGTGTGTGTGTGTGTGTGTGTGTGTGTGTGTGTGTGTGTGTATATATCTTTATATGTTATCTGTTATACTTGATTTTTTTATGCCTTTCTATTTCTGTAATTATATATTACTTTATTTCATGGTTATTTACTCTATTTTGTTGTTGTTGTTTTTATGGCCACCAAGAAGCCGTAAAATTGCATAGTTTAGCCCGAATTCGGAGGTTGCAGGATTTCTCAATCGTCAACCTACGAGCGAGCCACTGGAGTGATAAGGATAAATAGCACAGAATCAGAACCTTTCCCAATTGAAAGAGGAGTTAGACAGGGAGGTAGTTTGAGCCCCCTCCTATCTATAAACTTTATGGACGAGATTCATAATATCAAGCGTCAGACTGCCTGGACTAAAATTGGATACTGGAATATGAGAACAGTCCTCGTACAAAGCTTTTTATATGCCGATGACATTGTCCTTCAAACAATAGATTCAAAGGTGAAACTACAGCAAGAACTGGTAGAATGGGAAGAAGAGCTGCTGAGAGGGGAACAGGAAGACGTCCAATTGGTTTGCAGCGGAGAGGTTCTTGAAGTGGTGAAGGAGTTTTGTAGTGAAGGTTACACCTACTTAGGTACCGTAATTACTGACTGTGGTAAGATAGATGCGGAGATTTCAAACAAAATATCGAAGGCAAATCAATCATACTACCTGATCACTAACAGTATCCTCAGCTGCCGTGAAGTGGATAAAAAGACAAAGATGCACATCTATAATTCAGTATATCTGCCTATTATAACCTACGGCGGAGAAAGCTGGACCATGTTGGACAAACATTACAGTCGCATAACAGCAGCGGACATGAGGTTCCTACGTAGATCGGTGGAGAAAACTAGGAGAGATCGCATTAGAAACGAAACTATAAGAGAGCAGCTGGAAGTGTCCGAGCTCAAAACCACTTTGGAAAACAGGCAACTAAAATGGTTTGGACATGTCTGCCGGATGAACGAGGACATAGACCCTATAAAGGTATTCTAGGCTCGACCCATTGAGAAGAGGCCACGAGGTGGTCCCAGAGTTTCGTATCAGGAGTTCATACAGAGGATTGCAGTTAAAAGAGGCAAGTCCTTCAACCAAATGAAGCGGGTAAGCGGAGACCGGGAAGAGTGGCTGCGCTGGATAGAGGCTCCTCGACGCTAGAAATGGCACTGTGAGGAAGACAAAGAAGAAGAAGAAGTTATAGTTGACCTCGGAATTTTATATTCACATCACTTTTTGTCCACCAAAATCTGGAGTAAACCCAATATTATATGCATGGATAAAAAACAGAATGTACGTTGATTCAATAAAATTTCATATATAAGGGTTTTTCGGTGGATTAAATCGAGGTTTGAGGTGAATTTACCATGAAAAATATTTTTCACTGATTTCATTGGAATTTTGCCATTTTTTGGGAGTTTTTGACGGGTCGCGTCTTGAGCATAACGAGTGTATTTGTATTTCAAATAGCACAAAAAACTACAATTTAAAGTGAAAGAATCATTTCTCTATATTTTATTGTTTTTTTCTCGGCTCCTAATGCTCATTGGCGACTATAACTCTAGTTTTGCACTATTATTGGTCCCTACTACCTGCACAAAAATCGGCATTCAAATCTGCGAGTTACAAGTCAAAACGTTCCCTTGTCAGTATCTTACGAGTATTGTATTGTATTTTATTGTAGGTTTCTGTGTCCTCGTCCTCACTATCATTTGCAACTTTAGCTGGTCAAAGACTATTGTGAAGAGAAGCGGAAAGTCTACTTCTCTTTCTAATGGTCTTTGACCTGCCATTAAGGAAAGCTAGGTGGAGAATGAAGTAGTTGCAGCTAGCGTATAGAATTCCACAATATACAAAATTTTCTGTTAGGATTCGCTGATGACCCCCTTTTTCAAAAGAATTTTTGTTGCAGGAAATTGATCAATACTGTTTGTAAAAAACCTTATCTTAAAAAGGGTGTGGCTGTGTCATGGACTCGGCCGTGTATTGCTCGTTATTACGTTAATGTAACTGGTTATATTTTTAAATAAAACATTTTTATTTATGTATTTAGGATAAAAGCAAGAAAATATATAATTATTTTGTTACAATATAACTTTTATTAATTATAGTTCTGTGATACGAAAAGTACGACACAAATGGCCTACAAAATACATCGAGATTTCTGACAAACGTTATATCAATACAGCTATTATCTAACCTTGGAGAAGTTTTAATAGGAGACAAATTGAACTCGCTGAGCATGAAGTCGGACAAATAAGCGGTTTTGGGAGGCATCAACATTAAAGTCTTCAACTAACATAACTGGTGTAGTAAGATCAATAAATTAAAAAAAAAAAAAATTAACAACGATTGTAACAAAGAGTTTGATTTCTGCTTACATTTTGCCCGGGTGGATATACACACACCCGAGTTCGAATTTTAAGATGGCATTGGCCTTTACGCTTACTAGACAGACATCACCTTTTCATCAATCATTTCCAAATAAATTTCCGAAATGTCATTGTTAACTCTATTACAATCAGTGAAGCTATTGATGTTGCGATAAACGGTAACTCCACCGGCTTTGGGACTCGATGATGATCCCGCTACCGATGCTGTAGTTGCAATTCGTCTGTTCCTAGCGGTACTACAACATGATCTCAGATCAAAATAGGCACATACACTGGAATGGAATTTTCCATCCAAATTTTGCCTTCTGAGTTCGCGACTAAGCATTGTGCATTAATGGCGGTAATAAGTATAAAACAGTGCTGATGAGGAACTTTTACGTTCTCGGCACTACTTGACTCGGTCATACGGTGTTTTAATCTTACCATTCGATTGTTCTTGAGAAGCCCTTTCATTTATACCTTCTCAGTATTTGGTTCTGGCTTTTCGACGTGTATAGGCCGGCTTTAATATATTTTTGATAATATTTTTTTTTTTTTTATTTTAACACCTTATTATAAAAAAATTACTGTCACTACATTAAACTAATGTTTTTATATAGAACAGATATATTTTGACGACAGCTAACGATTCAAACTTAAACTAACTTCGTAGCTTCTCCGCGTCAAAAGTTATACTAATTGCAAATCTCAATACGCAGCAAAATAACCTAAAATTGCGGCGCTTCTCCCTCCTCCACCGCGAGATAACGAACATAAATAGTGAAGACTTAGAAAAGAAATACTTTATTTACTGATAGTTACATATAAGACTTCTGGTATAATGGTTACAAGTCAAATGTAGAGTGTTGTTCCTCTGAAAACTTCCAGCTACTTAAACCTATAGGTTTGGAGTGGGGATACAATCGTGGAATATTGTGAATCCTGGCTATTAGTTTACCAAAGGAACCGTGAGAAAGGGTTATCCAGCGTAGGTGTCGATTGCCTCATGACACAGTGATATACAGAGGGTGTAATAAGAGAGGACCTAGGGTGACAGGGGATCTTTTGACCCAAGGCAGTTTACTGCCCTTGTTATGACGTGTTGTTCAAGAGGTAAGTTATATTTTACCCTTGAATGGTCAAAAGGATAGTTTCCTTTAGTAAGGTACAAAAAGAGGTTATCAATAATAAAAGTAATGTTAAAGATTATATTAATATTATGAGTAATATGTATAATATTATAACTCGCGCGATGCGTCAATGTCGCGTATCCTAATGAATTCTTTGATCCTTTAGCTATCCAGTGGTATAATTTAATTTTGGATGTAGAGGATAGATTCAAAACTATAACGCCAAACTGTTTCCCCCGATTATGTTATCATTAGGTTTTTTGGATTGCCCCATATGCTAGCAAATTGAAAGACGTATTCACGTTAAAATATGAGTTTCTAGGCTTTAATGGCGAGATAAATTCTGTGACCGTAGACTAACGCTAGATCCAACAGATCTTGCTTCTTAAAATATCTCTGGAAATATTATCCGACTTTAAAGGTCAACGTGTAAATCAATCTAGCATTAATCCCTTTTAATTTCAAACTTGTCGTATTTAAAAAAAAAATAAAAAGTCGCGTGAGCGACGCCAACAGATAAAATTAAGAAAATTTACTTTTTCCACTCTCTATTGCTCTTCACGTTATAGCTTCAAAACTTATTCAGCTACGATTTCCAATGGGATGCCGCTGTAAAGAGGATGATCCAGGTCTCATTTCAGTCTTGTCACAATTTAGCTATTTTTTCAGTTTGCGAAAAAAGTTAATCCAAATCATCACCGAGCTGATTTTCTAATTCGTTTTAAAAGTGATGACATAAAAACTAGATATATACTATATTGGAACGAAATGTTGCAAGGTTCTTCTTGTTTAAAACGGTGTGGCTAGACAATTGTAGCTCGTCCCCACTCCTTTACAGTGTGGCTGTCATAAATGAATTAATTTTGTTTTTTATTTTCTGGTTATTCTAAATTTTTTTCTTATTTTTTGTAACCCGTCACAATTTTTTATTCAGTATATTGTTAATCATTTAATTTGTTCACTTCAGATTTAGTAACCTGCTGTTATAACATGTGATAATTGAATTAACATATGAGAAGTTACGTGTCGGGTTAATTATCTCAGTGTATTACTTTCATAATTAATAAATTTTTTATGTAATAAGCATCTGTGTAATACTGACTCTTAACTACCAGAACATTAATGACCCCGACGTGATCAGTGTAAGTTTTATTTTTTTATTATACATACTATCAAGATGCCGAACGAAGATAGAGATTTAGATGTAACCATTCGGGAAAATAAAGAAGTGGCTAGAGTTGCGGTTAAAATTCCTTCTTTCTTTAGGAATAAACCGAAAGTTTGGTTTTGGTAGGTCTTATTTTGTAAATTCTGGTATCACGACTGAAATAACGAAATATCACCACGTAGTCGGGTCTTTGGACCCAGATATTGCCGAACAAATTTCCGATTTTATGGACCGCCAGCTTTCTGCCCCTCCTTATACCGATCTAAAAAAGAGACTTTTGTTAGAGTTTGAAGAGACAGAAGGATGAAAGGTAAAAAAAATTGACAAGAAGCCCTCACATCTTCTGCGGCAGATGTCATTGGCGGAAAAAAATCTAAATGACGAATTCCTTCGTTCCATATTTTTAGATCGTTTACCGCACTCTGCAAAATCCATTCTGGCGGCGAGTCAAGAGACCTTAGACAACCTGGCGATCATGGCAAATCGAATTTTAGAGGTTACTTCAACTTACTCTGCCTGTTCTACCTCTAATAATTCACAAATAGTAAATTCAAACAAGTCTCTCGATAATCTGCTCGCTCAATTAGAATCCCTTGTTGCTAATTTCCCTGTACAAATTTCCCAACTGTCTAGCCGAGGCAGATCTGGATTTCGTTCAACTTCTCCGCATCCTCGACGACGTTCTCGGTCAGGTAAAAAATTTCCAGTTTGTTGGTAGCACTATAAATATGGTGACCGGGCACGAAAATGTGACAAACCTTGCGATTTCGCTTCACCAAAACATTCGGGAAACGCCAACGAGTCCTATTAGAAGCGGCAGGATGTGACTCGAAGCTTAAGTGTCGCCTATTTTTAAGAGACATTGCCTCAAACTATTCTTTCCTCATCGACTCGGAGAATGACATATCTGTTGTTCCACCAACAAATGACGATAAGTGAGCACCATCAAGCCTTAATCGACTTCACGCTGCCAATGGATCGCTCATCACACTTATGGTAAAAAATTCCTCAAATTGTATTTAGTTTTACGTAGAGAGCTTGGTTGGATATTAATTATAGCTAATGTTTTAGGGCATTATGATCTTCTTATTGATTTGAAAGGAAGGCGTTTGATTGATCAAGTCATATCACTGAAGGTTACTAGTAAGACTTCCAACTCTCCACAACCATCAGTCCACATCGTCTCACCTCAACAGAAGGTTTCAGACATCCTGCGAAAAATAACCCTTTTAGAAAAACCGATTTCCCATTTTGGCGCTATTGACCATGACATTTCGCACACCATTGAGACAACTGGTCCTCCAATCACAGCCCGTCCTCGACGACTTCCATCCGACAAACTGAAGCAGGCAAAACTAGAATTTGAACAAATATTTGCCATGGGGATTTGTATAGCATCCAAAAGCAGTTGGGCTAGTCCTCTTCATCTCGTACCAAAAAAAGATGGCTCCTGGGTCCGTGTGGCGATTACCGCAGGCTAAACTCAGTTACTAAACCTGATCGATATCCCATTCCACACCTTCACCATTTTCAAGATGTCTTTTATATTTTCCAGAAAAAAACATCTCTAAATCTGAAAAGAACTTCCTTTTCCTCGTAAAAAAATCACTCACTTCTTTGATGTTAGCGCCGCTCAATATAAGAATAGGAAAAACTTGTATAATTTATGTTGGCACAAAGAAGGTTTTGAAGTTGAGGCTGAGTGACAGTTCTTCGCAACATCTTAAGGTAAAAGTGCACGTGATGGTCTTGGTGGGAATGCAAAGCGGTTAGCTGTTAGCAGCCAGCCTACTAAGGCCATATGATCAACAGATTTTAAAACCACGACAACTTTATGATTTTAGCTAAGAATAAAAAAAAAAAAAAAAAATAAGAATATCTCATGGAAATCCCATATTGCACAAACCTCCCGAAGGTCAATCGGTATCCTAAAACTATTTCACCGCTCCCGTCACCTCCTTCCCCTACCCACACGCAAACTTCTAGTATCCTCCCTTATCTTCCCCCAATTTGACTATGGTTGCGTGATATATGGCGGGCTCTCGACGGTTCTTGAAGACAGATTAAAACGCATCATGAATTGCTTCATCAGGTTTGTCTTCGGAACATCGAGACGTTCCCATGTTTCGCATCTCTACACTGATTTAAATTGGCTTTTCCCCTCCTTCCGCAGAAAGTACTTCCTAGGCTCCTTCCTATTCCAAGTTATCAACACTCGTCACCCTCCCTTTATTTACAGTAACCTGAAATTCATGTCTGCTATCAAATCACTGCATACAAGATCTCGTCTTTCCGATATCTATACTCCATCCCACAGAAGTACTGCATTCCAACGTCCGATCCTCTACTCTTTGGAATTCCCCCCCCCCCCCCCCCTGTATCCGCAATGCTTCTTCCCTTGGAACATTCAAAACACTACTCTTTCACCGTCTTCTTTCCCTCCAACCCGACGCTCTCTAATTATAAGGATGTATGTAATCGTCTAATTTATTTACTAAGACCGTCAGACATAAAACATTAGCCAAAATTATAGTTTGACTATGATAATGTTTTGATTTCTTGTAATGCTAATTTTTGATTTTCTATCTTTTATTTTTCTTGAAGTTTCTGTTTGTTTTTTTTCTCTCCTGCAATTTTGTTTACAATATTAACCTCTTTATTTGTACATTTATTTTTTCACTCTCTTTTTATTAATAGTTTTTTTTTTTTCTTTTTCTAGTTTTTATCTGTATTTTTTTTCATACATATTTGTATTTAATTTTACCTATGTTGTTTTATTTTTAACAGCCTCTCGGCCAGTTATGATCTTACTTTGTATTATTTAATGTTATTCTTAAGGGACTTTGTCCCAGAATAAAGTTTTCTTTCTTAAAATATATATATATATAAGAAGCATTGAATTTGAGTTGTGCACAACAGAAGATTATGAAGAGGCTAAAAAATTGTTACTTCCTCGGCTTAGTTTAGCAAAAGTTTCATTCGTTTCTACCATTCTCAGAATATAAAATTATTATTTGAGCCAAGATGAATACCTCCAATGTGTAACAACTGTGTGCCAAATATCACTAACTGATTTGAAACTTATTGACATATTCATTTAGAACAACTCTTTAGGTTTTGTGACAGTCGGTTATGAAAACTCGTGGCAGCTAAGGTATATTGAGGGAAAACAACACGTATAGAGTAATATTTTTAAATCTAAAAGATCCTGCTGGTTCTTTCTTTTAGCCACAACCTAAAGATGTATTAGATGTGCCCGGAAACACTCGTTTGCAAAAATTAGGTCCATCTACAGCAACGGGAAGGGCACTTTAAGTACTGATAAGATCCTGCTATCTATCTTCTCTTGTTTTAAAAAAGTATATTAAAAAGAACATGTTAACATTGCCACTTTTTGTAAATATTTCTTTGAGGAGGACCAGTGGTGTCCTTCTCAGGATGGGGGTTTTCCTTTTTGTATGGAAATTTCCGGTCGTGACATATTAATGTTCCAAGTTAGAGCTACTCTAAGAAGCAGAAGTTACCTGGGCGGCAGGCAACGATATTCTTACCAGGATATCTGCAGGTTTTTAGTATCTATAGTTGACTGTTAAGACGAATGGAGAAAAATATAATCAGGGATGCAGTCAAACTTAAACACCACGTCCAAGTAGAAGTACTTTGTGATGCCAACATTTCGACCTGCCTTGCAGATCTTCTTCAGGGCTATAATGAAGAAAATGATAGAAGTACCGTAAAACGGCCTGACTTTGTACCCAGTGAGTTAACTTGGCACCAAGCTCACTAAAAAGTTTCAGTTGAGGATTTTTCACGCTGATCCTAGTTACATCTCATGTTTTATAACAGTTAGTTGATTGTAGTATTTCAACAGGTGTGTTTCCTTTGTCGGGTAAAGTCGTGCTTTCAACAACTAGATATTTCTCAAATCGATTAAGTTTTGCATTAATTTTATTCTGTAATTATTGTAATTTAAATATATGATATTCATTTTGCTCAAAATATTTGCCAAAAGTGATGATATTTGAAAATAAAATAGAATCTCTTTTTTATACGAATTAGGAATGACTTTGCAGCAAGTATATTTTGGCGCAATGTGACTTCCCTGTGGGAAGAAGTCTCAGGCAGTATTGCTCCTCCTTAAGAAATTATTAAACGAAGATAATTTGAAGTTAAGGAGTTAATAGGCTGGTTAAAATCCAAATTATTTGGGATAACGTTTTGCTTCCTGTTAATAAAGTTTTTGCCATCTATGTGCAAGTATATTGACGAATGCTGTTAGAATTTTGCCTAGTTATAAGTTTAATTTTTTTCAAGTCATAGTGTCCATTTTTATATTTTAACAATTTTTGTCAAACTATTGCAGATTGCTTTTTTCCAAAAGCGTTTCTCTAAGAATCTGTGTGCCATTTATTTTTTGGTATCATTTGGTTCCTTGTTTACCAAAATTATAGTTGTTTACGTTATTTAGGCATGCTTTAAATCGTTATTATGTTTTTATTTAATATTTTGTTCGTATCTTCTTGTATTTTCTATGCAATTGTTCAATTTTCTTTCTCATTTCAACGAAAGCATTGTAATTTACAATCGTTTCCTTACCTTTTAACAAAATCCTTACAGAGAACAAAATCACTAGGCTAATCTTCAAACACTATCAAGAAATGAGTTCCTTGCACCTCATAACTACTATCAAGCTTTGGCTTTGATCCAGAAAGAACGTTTCTAATGCTTTTTTAATTGAAAGATATGGTGGTGCAAAGTCATGGGTATCCGGTTGGCTTTGCACCATAGTTTAAAAACAAAATCAATTATAAGTTTTGTAAATTTTGCTATTCCAAGATTATGCGATGAATCAACAGAATATTTAAGCTAATTAGTTAAATCAAATATTTTAATATATGCATTTTAAACATAATTGATAGTCAGTCAAAGAATGAAGTTCAACAAAAGTGGTGTAAAGTCACGCCGTTTTACGGTAACAAAAATAACAGGCCGATAACCAAATGACGTAAGCGGTATTGGTAAGCTGAAACAAAATTGAGAACATAAGGGCATAGTCTGTTAGCAGGCTAAAGCTATTTAACTTGAAAATTTATCTCCTACAGCTAGTGACTCAGAGGCATAGGAAAAAAAAGAGCCGGTGAGAATGAAACTGGTGTAAGTAAAAAAATTTCAAAACTGGGTTTATTCACTATTAATGCTCCTTTATCACTGCTATATTAATTGCCAGTAAAAATACAATATTATTATCAAAGTTAACAAAAACGGATATCTGTTGAGAATGAGAGTGGTGTAAGACAAGAGATATAGACTAAGCGCTGAGTGTGGTTGAGTTTACAAAAATTACGCAACGATATTTCTCTTTTGATTATTGTTCAGGAGGTTCTACTCACCATGAATCTGCATGTCACCCGGGAATGTGGTTGGTAGTGGTGGTTTAGAAATACTGGACCTGTTATTTTGTAACAGGTATGGACTGACTAAACGGCGTCCCTGTTACCGATATTCAGAAGTAACAGGTACGAGATACTGAGTACTGCCCTAGGTCAGTATTTCTTACTTGTCATCTCTACCTGTTACTAGATACTTCTTTACCTAAACCAGGATTTTTACTTCCACTTTCGTACGAGTATTTTCTAGTAAAATGTCAGCTCGTCTTCATTGTATTAAACACTCTTAGATTCTTTTTTATTTTATTATTGTTAATTTGAATAATCATTAAAGTACACTCAAACATGAAATTTATACATAAACAATTATTGCCAGTCATAAATCTAATAAAAAATATGTATGCTGTTAAAAAACATCTATCATCTTAAATAATAATTTGCCAATTTTCATTATCTTGTTAATAATTCATTAATGTTTTTAATTAAAGTTTTATTACCTGTAATCAGCCAAAACAAAATTTGATCTTCATTTAACTACCAGTATTTGGTGAATAAAATGGTTGAGGATAATAAAAAAAGTTTTATGGAAAAATTGGATTTTATAGAAACAATAAAATTGAAAAGATTTTTAAAAAAAAATAGCCATACATATATTTATTATATATTTGGCTTTTCTCTTATATATATATATATATATATATATATATATATATAAATTTAAATGTTATTAAAAAGGTAGTTGAAAACGTAAACTTATTGATTAGAGCCGATATTGAATAGGTAACCGATATGGAGTAATAGGTATGCTAAAATATCAGTGAAACAGGTTAAACGATTACGAATATGGAGAGACTTGCTGACCTTGAGGCAAGTAACAGGTATTTTGTAACAGATATTTTTTTGGACCTGTATCGGTCGTTCCTATTACTGAAAAACCAGGGGTCTCCAAACTTTTCAGCCTTCGGGCCATACTGTTTACTTCCAAGGGCCCACCGTTTTAATTTACCTGTCAGTATCTATAATTTCTAGACTGCTCGCCGAATTCGCGCCCTGAGCGAGCATAAGCTTGCTAAATTCACTAGATCAATCACAATTGTGTTGTAGAGTATTTTCACGACTACGAAACTTGACATCCGGAGGTTAAACGTGGATATAGTTAATGTACCCTCTCCATCCTTCGCTAACAGATAGCTCTCAAATCGCAAAACATCTAGGTGGCAATAATTCGGCTGGGCGGTACACACATAAACAAAATAAAGGCGAACGCGTGCTCATTAAGGGCGAATGCTCCACTGTATACGCACCTTAAAGACCTATTCACACTCAGCAGTAAAGTGACAGTGCCGTGACCGGCACGTGGCAGCTGTAATTGCGTCAATATTTTGATATATTTGGTCGAAAACATGGATGATGAAAAACTAATTGAATTAGTGTGCGCTTTCGACTTTTATTTAATATTACCCCACACTCACCTTAAACAAACTTTGTGGTTTTTTTTTTTTCCAGTGCGTATCTTGCTTTTATATATCAACTCCCAACATATTCACCAGTAAGTTAAACGAATTTTCAGACATTCTGAAATATTAACAAAATTTTGGTCCATCATCTACTAATTCCTTGTAAATTGTAGCGAATTCTACTTCTGTTCTTCTCTTTTTTCATACTTGATGAACCCACTTCCGTTTTCTTCTCGTTTCTTCTTTTTCTTCATCCAGAATCAATGCAATAATTGTAACTGCACTGTCAGAGAGCACGGAGAAAATACTGACCAGGGTAAATTGAAAACACTGTGAGATCACGTCTGCCAGAATCACTGTCACGTCATGGCACGGTTGAGTGTGAATAGGCCTTAAGGGTGTGGCGGGCCGTAGTTTGGTGACCCCTGGTTTAGACTATCCCTAGTGATAAGTTTAGGCGGGAGGGGGCCGCAATAGACGATGTGCTGTTCTTATATCTATAACTCAACTACTGAGTGTAGTAATGATATAAGTCAAATTGTTCATATTTTTATGTTGAGAAATTTTATCATATCACATCTCTTTTTCATTATTGTATCACATTATTGTTGCAAAATAATGAATATTTAAATGGGAAAAACTTTTATTATTTTTTTGTCCTACAGTTAACTGTAAAGCCAACCTAATATGCCCGAATTAGGATAAAAGTTTAATAAATAAATTTCGTTTAATATAAAAAAATCTACGCGGCAACTAGGTAAATCTAGTAAATTTATTAGTAACAACTTTAGCGAAGAATTTAAATTAAACTAATTAGTCAATTTGGATACTGTATCTTGGGATAGATGCAATATTAACATTTACAAGAAGTTTCCACGTACCCAAAGATGGTAAAAACAATTTTTATTATTGGTGACCCTTTATCTTTCTTTGTTAATTATGAGTATGGTGTTAAGTATTATTGGATTTACCACGCCGAAAATCTTATTAAAATCATAACTTAGAGTTGTGTTGGACATGATTTCCGACTTTAAAAAATTAAAATAAAATAGAATAAAAAATTTTAAAAAACCGAGCTTAACCCACCAAGCACGTCCGTCATTTTTTTTTTCTTTAATTTATGTAATTTTGGTTATAATTAGAATATTCACAGAACATTGATTTTTTTTTTTCAAACTAAAGGAAATTTGTTTTACAACACTATCACTTTATTACGTTTAAAAATGAAAGAGGCGTAATGGATTTGAGCCCGTTGATACGAATTAATGAATTATCATTAAAACTTGCTCCACCCATTTTTTTTTTTTTTCTTTAAAGGATTGTTGTCTAAAATTGAAAACACACCCCATTCTATATTGCTTATGTAATTTTTAATAAGAACGTTTGCAAAATCTTTATTTTCTCGAAAGGAAGGGAACTTGACTTTCAATCTGACCGGTTCATTTGAGCATTGACGGTCAAGTAGACAACTCCTGAAGCATGTCCCATGTTATTCTTTCTTTAGCCGGCAGGATGAAGGGGGTCTTTAATTTTAATTTTTTTATAGAGTTTTTGCTCTATAACTCCTTAACAACGACGTACAGAGTATACTTTATTGGGAACGAATTTAAAAATGGGTTAGTTTGACCAAAACACAATACAGTGACATTATGGCCATTGCCTCTAGACCATTGGTTCCCAAACTGGGGGGCGCGCCCTCCTGGGGAGCGTGAGGACATGTCAGGGGGGGAGGCGCGAGATAAGTTGAACATTAAATTAAATTTTAGTCGTCTTTCAAAAATTCTAAATTTTAAAAGACATTGTACAATGTTCTCAGTTAATTGTTTATGTTCGGTATATTGAAAACGAAAGAATGAAAGTGTCAGACTTTTTTACAAACATGAACTCTCTCGGCAAAACTGATCGGTGTATGTTCGGATGGCGCACCTTCAGTGCTTGGTTCTCGCTCAGGCTTTGTGCAATTAGTAAGAGAGAAAAATGCTGATGTGACTGGGATACATTGTTTTATACATCGACAAGTCTTGGCAGCAAAAACCCTTCCAAATGATGGGATTTATTTATGTTGCTCCAAACGAAAATACATCAGTTAAATGGTAGGAATAATCTATTCACATGATAATGGCTAGTCAAGAAACTACTAATTGATAGCAGTCACATTATTTATACTAAATGACCCAAGGCAATCTGTTTCCATCAAAAATCTAATTGGAAACGAGTGAGTGGATCATGCTACAGGCTGAGACAGCTAAGTGCTGTCTTAAAGTTATGTATTAAAGTAGTGAATTACATAAAAAAACTGTGCGTTGAATACTCGACTGTTTAAAAACTCGTTGTGAAGATTTAGGAAGTGATCACAAAACACTGCTATTTCATACAGAAGTACGATGGCTCTCAAAAGGAAACATGTTGGCAAGATTATTTGAGCTTCGAGATGAAGTAATCACCTTCTTGGAACATCAAAAGCAAAATGAGCTAAGCGTGGCCTTCTAAAAACCTTGTAGCAAAGTAATATTGGCTAATTTGTTACACATCTTTGACTCTTTGAACAGCCTTAACCTAAAACTGCAGGGTGGAGACTCAAATTTAGTTACTCATCGTGATGCGATCAAGATGTATATTGAGAAATTGCAACTTTGGAGGCGTAAAATATCAGCAAACCCCTGCAATTATTCAAATTTCCCTAAAGTAGAGACAATCTCAGAAGAAACACTGTTCAAGGACATTTATGAAGGATCAAGTATGAAAATCCAAATATCAAACCATTTGGAGAGCCTAATTGAAGAGTTCCAGAAATACTTCCCAAACACTTGTGAAGATAGTATTTACAGAATGTCAACTGACCCATTCCATGTCAACATAGACTCCCTGCCTGAATCACTTCAAGAAGATGCTTTGGAAATAAAACATGATTCCTCTGCCAAAAACAACTTTGATATAATGGACAAACCTTCATTTTGGTTCAAATATTTCAAAGTGTATCCTAGTGTATCACGGGAAGCTCTTCGTTTATATTTGCCTTTTTCAAGCATCTATTTGTGGGAAAATGCATTTTCAACACTTGTGGCAATTATTAAAACAAAGTGTCGGAATAAACTTGATGTTGCTAGTGACTTGCGTTGTGCACTTACTAAAACTCAGCCACGAATAGGCATACTAGTAAAGAAAATGCAAGCCCATCCATCTCACTTACCAACCTAATCTATTTTCCTTTTGTCAATAATTTTTGTATTTTATGAAAACTGATATTGTTGTATCTTATGGCAGTATAAATAAATGTTTTGTTTTCAATGTAACACTTATTTGTTTTTGTTTTGTTCCTAGGCCCATACATTTTATTGTTATCGGTGGGGGGGGGGGGGGGGGGGGGGGGGGGGGACGCGAGCTTTCATTTCAACAAATGGGGGCGTGGTACAAAAAAGTTTGGGAAGCCCTGCTCTAGACGTAAATGGCTGGCTAAAATTTTTCCATGTAAATGTATTAGCCTATTGATATTTATAACGTTTAATCCTTTTACTTTCTTAAAATAGTAATATACTTATAAAACTCTTAATACAATTAGAAGACACTTTATACAATGAAAAACATTTGCTTCGTTTAAACCTTCGGTTAGTCCGAAATTTTGGTCGTTTCGCACTACCCCTTTTTCCCCTATGGGTAGGGTTGGGCGATAGTCGATAGTTACTATCGACAGTGTTGACTATCGATAGATCTTTTGTACCCTCAAGTTTTGAAACTCTCGGAATTATGCTGATCTGTCTCTGTCCAGTGTCGAGTTCTTGTAAATCGAATTCGGAATTCCTAGGGCTCAAGGGTTTCACAAATATTAAGCCAAAGGAAAGCAAAAATGCTAGTTTTGCTTTCGGGAAATATGTGGCTCAAGAAGCACACTTGACTCTTGAAATTAACTATTTTGTTATTTTTCTTTTCTGATGATTTGTTCATTGTTATTGTAACCATGTAAATTGTAAATACTTTTTTTAAATTCAAATAAATTAGTTTTTCTCTCATCTTTATGATATAATCTTATAATTTATAATCCTGCAAATTTCAAATAGTAAGTAGATAATTGAATTTAATTAAATCAGTTGAAATTCTTTATTAAATAGCTTTGGAAAAAAAGGAAGCAACTATCAAGAAACTATCGGTTGCAATCGATAGTTCTCAACCGATAGTATCGGCCTATCGATAGTGCTAACAATCGACTATCGCCCAACCCTACTTATGGATCCCATTACTGAGCTTCTATTATAATACATTTTTTTTTATTCTTCTGTTTTACATTTTTTCTCGCATTTCATTAAATTGTTGTTATTCCTCTTTCAAATTTAGAACTAACTGTTGTTGGAATAATCAAACAGATAAACGAATCCAAACACTCGAAATGTTGACAAAGATATGTTAAGTAAACAACAGCATGTATTTTTATCTAGTCATTTTGAGATTAAACGACAATTAGGAAATTAAACTCGACATTACCATAACTAATTGAGCTATTTCATCAAATTGAATAATATGTTTAGTGGGGTGAGTCAGAAAAAAATGTTGGTAATGTTTGAAAATTAGCCAACTTATTTTATTTTATTTGCCAACGTTTCGACATTATCGCAGATGGCCATTGGGTGGAAAAAAAAAAACACTGCCACGAAGAGAATTCAGTTTTCTTCTATTGTTATGTCTTGACTAAAAATAACACAATTATCATGCCAGGTACAAATTTGATAATTTAAAGTTAGCAAAATATATTTTAGGCTTAAATATACTCAAAATTATTTATTATTTTGGCCGAATATTCAACATGAACATTGAAAAACGATTTGGAATAAGCTTTTATGGATAGGTGCATGAAAAAAATAGAAATGAATCGAAAGGATTTTTTAATATTTTGTTTTTTTATCTATTTGCAAAACACATTTCTTGTACAAGTAACATAAGAAATAAAACAATTATTTTTTGCCAAGCAGCGCTAGGACTTTGTATAAATAAGATTAAATTATATAAGTACTATAAATATATTTTAAATATAGAAATAGTTTAGGCACTTTTACATTAAAAAGATAATAATTAGCAACTAAATAACAAGATCAATGCAACAATAAGGTATACAGCTTTACAATTTTTCACCAAGTCATTTTTAGCCATTATTAATGACTATATAAGTCATATACCTTTAATTAATGATTAAGAAAATTAATGACCTAATGATTAAGTAAAGAACAAAAAAAGACCATACTTAGAACCCTATCCCCCCAAAAAAATACAGTTAGCTTTTCAATCAATGGCAGAACATATCACGAAATAATATAGTCTGTTTAATTTTTGAATACTATCTACATTTAATATTTCCTCTATAGTCAATGATTCAGAAATATATGTACCTAAGAATTTGTTTCACTGCTCTTCATATTTGATGCACTGTGTAAGAAAATGGCTCAAGGGATCCGAAACTAAACTACTGCAGGCCATGCAGACTTGACTGGATTTAATAATTAACGTTGCGTGTTTAGGTAATCCCCGCTTGAGACTCTTAGACGACTCACAACTCTGATTTTTCTTAAAATTCGTCTGAAACTGCATGTAATCTTCCGGGCTTGCTTGAATTCAATTAAAAATCCATATTTCCCTATATCTAGGGACGTTGGTAGAATTTGAAGTTTGTTAGTTAGAATTTAAATCCTTTGAAAACAGATGGTTCGGCGTACATCTTGAAAAATCGAAAGTAATAGTCGACAAAAAGGTATTTTGGGCTGGAGCAGTGGTTCGAAATCCTTACACTAACTAATTTTAAACATTTATTTAATTTTGTCCACGTTTTCCAGCCAATAGGAATTTTTTTCCTTTAGGTTGTTGAGTAGGTTCTACAAGACCGCTACTTGTATAATCTATAACTTGCCTGATAATTAAAACTACAGGAAGGAGAAGGGGTGACCTTGCCAATGCTCTACGCCCGGCCGAGATCTTGCCGCCAGTCAGCTGTCCATTTCTTTATTCGATCATATCTATTCACATTTATCTTATCGCCCAACATCGATTAGTAACCATCGACATATTATAAAACTGAAACGATAATATTTTCATACCGACGAGTACCATCCGAAGAAGGTGATTTGAAAATATATATATTTTTTGTTTACGTAAGTACGAGTTTTTTTTTAAAGCTTCTAAGTTTGCATTGTCAATTAAATAATTAACACCGGTAATAATGTAGGTAGTAGTCATTAAAGGATACTCAAAATAGTTTAGTGTTATTAAACTAAATTATATTAAACGACTGGTACCATTAAGACTAGAAACCGGATATCTGTGTTATAGCGCATTTAGTTCCGTTTGGTTTACGGGTTATTGGGTCTCTAACCCAATTCTTATTTAATTGATGACCTAAGGATTCTTATTTTAAATTCCATTTTGCACAATTTTGACCTTTAGAGCTTTATTGCACGAATTTGGGTTTTACTGCACGAAATTGCACAATTGAACCAAATTCATCTAATTTTATTCACTTAACTATTTCTTTTAAAAAATTGTATTTACTATTATAAGACAAGATATTAAATAGGTTAATTAGTTTTAATTGAAAGTAAAAAGTCGCTTCAAACAAATGTATTTGTGACCTACTACTTTTAAATGATCGTGTTGGATTAGGAGCTTTGAGGATTTAGGTAAACATTGTATTGAGGATCGACGTACTTCCTAGAACTAAAGCCGCGTTTACACCAAAGTTGCCAACTAAAAGTTGTTCTCAAATTTTGAGCGACAAGTGGAAAACTTGTTGCCGAAGAATTGGGGCGAAAGGTTTGGATTAAGTGAGGAGTACATGTTTTGTTCTGTTATGTGTATATATTTTAAGTGGTGTTTAATTGTAATTACCGATTTCTCTGATAAGGGAATTTTCTGAAATTGTTGTTTTTCCAAAGTATGTTTTTGTTTGATCGTAGACGTGAAGCATTGTTGATATTTTTATATATCGAGGCTAATAATTTATTATCTTCATACACAAGTTTCGTATCCTTTCGTGTTTACGGTAGTTGGTTGTTCAAGTTGAGCTCCACACTGCTGAGGCATATGTAATATGGGATCGAATAACTGTTTTATATAATATATATTTATTTATAGGACTTAATTTAGATTTTTGTGTAAGTAATCATAAATTTATCATATATGTGGTCTGTGTATGGTAGAGATCTGTATAGAGTTAAACTAAGGTATTTTACTGATTTGGACCAGACGATGACTTCTCCATCAGCCGAACGTCAGGTCCGGGGCCCGTGGAGGGGAACATTTCTCCACTAGTTTTCTACAAGTTGCTTGCGCAAAGTGTGCAGCAACAAATCTTCCACTTTTAGTTGTCAACTTTCTTTGATATTTACCAACACTCCGCGGGAAACCAGAATTTAGTGGAAGACAGAAAAAGTTGCTGTATTTAGTAGAAAAAGCAACAAATTGCCTCAACTTGTGGAAAACTTAGTTGTCAACTCTGGTGTAAACGCGGCTTAAGACGTTTCCTCAGATAATTTTACTCCCCACTTCTGATTTAGCACAAAGGGTCAGTTGTTGATAAGATTTCAAACTATCCATTTTGAAAATCCCAAAAACGGCCGTGAGTGTGTTTTTTTTATAAAATTGAAACAATCGACAAATAAATACCCAGAGCTGAAAATTGATAGGAGGGTGTTTTGTTCTTGCTGTTTAAAAACAGTAGGCCCACGACAGGAAATCGCAAATAGACGCACATTGCAAATCAGTTTTTTTTTTTTTATCAATTCATAAAAAAAAATGATTTTGGCAAGATCAATTAACTTTGTTGAACCCAAGAATTTTGAAATGTACAATGTCCTACATTTTCACGAAAGTTTTAAAAATTAATGTATTTTTCAAAAACATTTTATTATATTTTGTTTCCACGTAAAATGAAATTTTAGTGAATATATTTATTTTTATTTTTTTTTAATGAAAAACGTTTATCGTATACTTTTTTTTTTCTTTTTTTTTTTTTCCAAATTTTAGATTACAAAAGTATTTCAGATTGAATTAATACTAAAACGAAACGTTTGTGGAAATGTGCTTCAGTTTATTTAAGGTAGGTTAAGTTTTGCATGTTTGTGTAAATAAATGGATTGCTGCATGTATTAAGTTTTTAAATGCACGTTTTGGATTTTACACTGCACAAAAATCCGGTCTCTAATTATAACTAAACCACAAAATTATTTTGAAGTTATTTATTTTTATATATTTATTTTTCATAATCGTTTCATTCATATTTGGTGAAAAGTTTACTATTGTGGATATTTAGTCTTAAAAATTAGTTTTTTTAAACAGGGTGAGTACCTCTTAATGTAAAAAAAAAATAGGGTGAAAGTAGATCAAATGTGTATAAAAATGGCCGCAAAAAGACCTCATCATCGTATTCCAATCCGTAGCAGATATAAGATAAATCGGTAGACATTTTCGCTAGTGGAATTCTCCTCAGCATTTGGTGAGTTCTCAAAAAAGACAGTGGTTAGCAGTGCTGCCGATGCGGGTATTCTTTTCCCGAAATCGGGAAATGTTTGGCATTGGCGGGAATTTAACGGGTATCTCCGAAAAACGGATAATTTCGGGTATTTTTGCTTTCCATAACTGATTATGTTAATACCTATTACGTCGTTATCTTTTTCTAAATTAATAAAAACAATTATCGTCAAAAGTTCAATAGCGATTGTAATATTTTTCGGCCAAGGAAGAATCGAAAAGGTCAGTTCCTCAGATGTCCACGTGAATGTTTGGTACCGCCACCAGCGCTGCTGTCCTTTCTTCGATGCTCATTTGAATGTTCGAGTGCGGCTTTTGTCACGTATTTTTGTACGACGTTATTTTAAGAACTATATTAGACTAGCTGAAAGGACCCTGCTCCGCTACGGTTTAATATCATTAGGATGAAGACAACTTAAATTATTAAAAGTTAAGCTTAACGTTGATAATTATTATTACTTAAATAAACCTAAAGAATTCCATTCTTAGAATAATTTCAATAAGTATGTTTGACAATTTGCAAAAGTTAATTTTATATTATTTTGATAGTCCCCCAGTGAAGCCTCGAGGCAGCACTACCATCCTACCCAGCTCTGATACCCGACCATCAGCATTTCTTATTTTGGCATACTTTAAGTGAATATAGTCTCAACTTCTCAACTTTTTTGAAGAAAGTTTAGTCTTTCTGTTTCTATTTCTGTGTACATATCAAGCATAAATAGGTTGAGAAGATTACGAAATTAAAGTAAATAAGGTTCTTCACCTCCTCGCTCCACTAACATTTAGGCGTAAAAATCAGCTGCAGACACAGTTTTCTTAAGTGATGTATTGGTGTTTGGGTCACGCTGAGGGATGTTAATACTGTACCTTTCTTCTCCATGGTAGAACATGATACGATACTAAAGAGAATCATACACTTGATAGAACTATTGATTCTTATCTGTTTTTTGTCCCTACATCGAACTGGCCTTACATGTCATCACCAGAGAACATAAGTCTTTTAACCTCCTCTTTAACATAAGTCTTTTAATAGCTTCTCGTCACGAAACAACTCAAACTTGTAAGTTGTAAGTAACCTCTGCCGCTACCATGAGTTCACAGAAAGTACCAATATTATAAGGTTTCGACATCGATCGTATTTTTGTTTGTTTACAACTATAAGGAACTTATACGGTGGTCAAAGTTTGCGGCTTAAAGATCTAACCTATTTTTAACTTAGCTTATATCCAAATACCATATGACAATTAATCTTTTATTATTCACCCAATAAAAATTGAAATCGCATTTTTCGCGAATTAGCCGCGATCCAGGCCGATTTTTTAAAATTCCTTTCTTAGCGAGCACCTACGGCCCTAGAGGAATCTACATATCGAATTTCATTCCAATCCGTTCGGTGGTTTCTGAGATTTCGTGTTAAGTGAGTGAGTGCTATTTGACAAATATATAATAGATAATATGATGATTGGCGATCCTTGAAAATAAAGGCAATAGTGATTAAGTATTATATTAGATAATAAGATAATAATTTTATTTAGAGTTTTTTTTTTTATACAAATAATTCATTTAAAATATTTATATATTTACTAGTCTGCCTGTTATTAGTCTTTATGTGTGCCGGTTTGTGATAAATCATAAATAAAAGTCTGAATTAAACAAATTAGATGTTATTAAAATATAAAATTTTTTACTAATAGTTTTATTAATAATTCCTAATATTATATTTTTTACCTGTCCACTTTCCCTATCTTTTAATCACCCAGCAAAATAATAATGTAGGTAAATATTTAAAGGTTGATTAATTAAAAAAGGTTAAGAAATTGAGAAGGTTAATACAGTAATACCAAGTTCAAACCCTCGAGGCCAAAATCAACCAGATTGAGCAGAATCAGCTGGTAAATTCTTTAGAAATTAGAGGAATTCCTCTGAAATCTGGGGAAACGACAGACGGAATTGTTTGCTCGGTCGGGGCGGCACTGGGCATAAAACTAAGTGTCGAGGATCTGGATATGGTTGAGAGGAGGAGGCAGAGAAGGGAAGATGCACGCCCCCCGCCGATCGTCGTGCGCTTTGTACGACACTCGATCCGAGACGAGTTAATCCGTCTTCGGAAAGTGAAAAGGGACTTTACCACCAGACACCTCGGATGGGACAGTGACGATAAAATCTATATCGGGGAAGAGATGACTCCGGCCAGCAGGCAGCTTTACTGGCTAGCTAGGCAGGTGAGGGCTGCAGGCAAGGTGAAGTACGTCTGGTTCGCCCGAGGAAGGGTCAGGTACCGCCGTGATGATGGTCAGCCTGTCGTGATTGTTAACAAACCGGAGGATTTGGAAATTTTTAAATGAGAGAAAGGAAACAGTTTCCTGCTCTTATTTTCATTCATTACTTATTTTCATTTATTTAGTTTTCTTTACTTCTTTATGTTTGTATTTCACTTTTATATTTCATTTTTATCTTTCTATATATCACAGAATTTCAAGAGCTGTCCAAAAACATTATCTTCTCTGTCTTTATACATTATATTTCATTTTAAAATTTCTAAGTCCGTCTTCAATAACTTATATATATTTTTAATTATTGTTTGTTCATTTTCTATAAAACAAAAGGAATTTACTCTTTTTCGATTTCCTACGATTTTCTTTTTTATACCATTTTTCATTTGTATTTGTATTTTACATATTTTGAATTATATTTATATTTGTTCTTTATTTGTCTTTATCTATCTATTGTTTCGCTATCTATCAAATTTAGTAATCAAATTGTACCTTTTTCCTTAATTAGCGTCCTAAGTCAGTATCACAAACCCTTCTACAAAAACTATTTCTTCTTTCTCTTCCTATGAATAACATCCTTTTAACCTGTCATGTTAACTCTCAATCTCTCCTAGCACATTATGATGAATTCCTTTTCCACTTTCTACACAATTTCTACCATATTATTGCCATCTCGGAAACCTGGCTCAAACCGAGTGTTCCCTCTTCCTCTGTAAATGTTCCTAATTATACTCTCGTCCGTCATGACCGTGTGGACCGAAATGGGGGAGGCGTTGGTCTATACGTTCATGATAGCATGAGAGTTAAAATCCTTCAAAAATCTCCCTCTTCCGAAACTCCTCATATAGAATACATATTCACCGAAATCACCTTTGAATCTTCCTCTCTTCTTTACGCTGTAGCCTACCGCCCTCCTCAAGTCAAATATGATCCTACCTTTGAAACGTCCCTTCTCACCCATATTCCCCAATATAATAACATTATAATAACAGGAGACCTTAATATTAATCTCCTTACCAATTCCTCTGATAAAACATACCTAATTGACCTAATTTATTCCCTTGATCTATTTATTGTACCATTCCAACCAACCCATCATACCCAGTTTTCTGACACTCTCCTAGACCTATTTATTATAGATTCTCCTAAAAAACTACTTACATACTCCCAACATCCCGTACCGTTTCTCTCCTCCCATGACCTCATTCAAATATCGTTCAATATCCTCACTCCCATCCCCATCCCTAAGCAGATCTCCTGGCGTAATCTCGAATCATTATCTCCGGAAAGTATAAATCCTCTTCTTGATAACCTCTCACATTCTATTGAACCTATCTTCTCTTCCTATTCCGTTGATGAGATGGTGGAATGCCTCTCATCAAATCTCCTTTCACTCCTCAATCACTTAGCTCCTCTTAAAACATCCATATTCCGGCGTCCCCCAGCTCCTTGGATTACCCCAGCAATTAAAGAAATTATGAAAAGAAGAGATGCTGCCAGAAGACGTTTCAGGCGCACTCGGATACCTGAGGATTATTCTATGTTCAAGCACCTTCGAAATCTCGCTCAATCTACTCTCCGCCGTGCCAAGGCTCAATATTTTCATAATATCCTATCCCTGGCCCCGGATCCAAAGTCCAAGTGGAGAATCCTTAGAAAATTCTCTATTACCAGCTCCTCTTCTTGTTCCAATTTCCCAGTCACTCCCGACGACCTAAATTATTTCTTTTCAAATCCTTTTCCTGATAAAGTTCAAACCATTTCTTTACCAATGTCACACTTTACTCCTCAAGCTGCATTTAATCCCGACAACTTCTATTTCCCTCACATTCTTCCCAATGACCTTATCACTTCCATTCTCAAATCCCGAACTAATGACTGCGGTGCCGATCAAATCCCGATAAAAATAATCAAACTCTGTCTTCCAGCTATTCTTCCGGCCCTTCTTCACATATATAATTTTTCCTTACAAAACTCCATTTTCCTATAGCCTGGAGAAAGGCCTTAGTCCGCCCGTTAAATAAAATCCCTTCTCCATCCAACGCATCAGACTTTAGGCCTATTTCCATCCTCTCAAATTTATCAAAGCCACTCGAAAGATTGGTCAATGCCCAAATTACCTCCTTCCTAGAGCATAATAACCTCCTTAATCCGCTCCAATCAGGTTTCCGTTCCGGTTATTCCACTCAGTCAGCTTTGTTGAAAATCACACAGGACCTTTATTACTCCATGGATCAACAACAAATTACGATCCTTGTCATGTTTGATTTCTCAAAAGCTTTCGATTGTGTTGACCATTCAATTCTCCTATCTAAACTTCAAAATTTCTCCCTATCTAATAGTGCCCTAAATTGGTTCCACTCCTTCTTATCACATCGTTCCCAGTCAGTCATCATACCCAACAGTCCTCCTTCATCTTCCCTACCTTTAACCCAAGGTGTTCCACAAGGATCCTCCCTGTCACCAACCCTATTTTCTATCTATATCAATGACTTACCCAGCTTTATCCACAATTCCAATTATCACCTATATGCAGACGACCTTCAAATCTACCTATCTTTCCATCCTTCAGATATGCTCGAGGCATCTCGTAAACTTCAGGAAGACATTGATAACATCAACCGTTGGGCAGTGAAGAATAAGTTATATCTGAATCCAAAGAAAACTAAGGCTATCCTCATCGGTTCAAAACCCATCCTCCATACCCTTCCTTACTACCCATTGCTTTACCTTAATAACCTTCCTATTCAGTTCCAAAACTCCATTAAAAATTTAGGAGTTACCTTTGATCATCACCTTTCCTGGAATAACCATATCGCCCAAATTTCCAAAAAATCCATCATAATCCTTAAACAACTGTATAGATCCCGAGATTTCTTTTCCCAGAGTACCCGTCAACTTTTAGTGTCCTCTCTTGTTTTCCCTTGCTTTGATTACTGTTGTTTGGTTTATGGGGGACTGTCTGGGGATCTCGAGATGAGGCTGAGGAGACTGATGAACTGTTTCATTAGGTTTATCTTCGGGATCCCTAGGCGGTCACACGTTACTTGCCGATACTCTGAGCTTGGGTGGCTATTTCCTAAATTTCGACGGCAATACTTTCTGGGTACCTTCATATACCAATGCCTAAAAACCAAAAACCCTTCCTATATCCTTGATTTATTAACTCTGCGTTCTTCCATCCACCACCTAAACACTAGATCCCAACCTTTTAACCTATATATACCCTCACATAAAACCGCTTCCTTTGACAAATCCTTCATCATTCGTGCTACCTCCTTCTGGAATTCCTTACCCACTTCTATTCGTAAAGCAGCTTCCATAACCTCCTATAAAAATAACCTATTCCAGTACCTTTTAGACAATCAATCTTCCGTAAAGATGTCAATAATCAAATGAATACTTGATTATGTATATATGTATATGTATGTGTGTATATATATATATATATATATATATATATATATATATATATATATATATATATATATATATATATATATGCTGAATGTGTATGTATGCATACGATTGTATTTTATGTTATAATTATTATTTCATATATTAATTTATTTTTATTTTTTATTCAATTTAATTTTTTTTTTTTTTTTTTTCCTGTAAAAAATGTATGCTTTAATTACTGGAACATCTAATTTGTAAATAATTGGCCAGACAATTGTACTCTTAATTGTGCATTACTTTTATTCTTAGGGGACAATAAGTCCCAGAATAAAGTTTATTTTTCATTCATTTTCATTCATAATACAAATTAACATTTATTATATTACACTGGCACTAAATTTAAAATATATTTTTCAGAAATCAATTATAATAAAAATAAAAATTATCCAGTAATTTTTTGTTTTGCGGAACATTTGGCGTCCCTTTATGAGTATTTGATCCCCCCCCCCCCCCCCCCCTCGCTGGGTTAATAAAGATAATTTCCGAAAACGGGTATTACTTTAAGCATTGGCGGGTATTTCTCGGTAAAAAAACGGGAATTTTTATGCTTGGTGGCGGGTATTTTGGGTTGGGGGCATCGGCAGCACTGGTGGTTAGGGAAAATCGCGGAGAGGTGAGAGAAGATACCGCCGCCCTGACGGTGAGTAAAGAAGATCGCTGCGCGTCAATTGCGCTTCTAACTTTCTTCCAGTGAGTTCCAGTCTATCTTTCTCATCAGGCTGCCGTTTACTACTGCCTCTAACGAAGATCATATGTTTTCCTTTGTTTTTTTATGACAGCTGTCGTAACTTAATACGTTAATACGTTAATAATTAATAGACATAATATACACATAATAAGACATAACTTGAACCATTAAATACTTATATAAACTAAAGAAGCCGAAATATTTATAGCCTTTCTCTCTAATTCATATTTAAAAACAAACACTTTTGATTTAAGACGCCTTAAAAACACGAAAGTTGCAAGAGAAGGCGCAAGAGTTTCCCAACACGACAGGGAACCACTTGCAGCTCGTTTTGACCTTGCGACTAGTTGCATCATAAAAAGACATCCTATAAACGCACATTTAATTTCGTTACAATATATAGTTTTTTCCACTTCCCTAACGTGAGGAAGTTAAGATTACTTTTCATAAGTATAATATTAATTCAGATTCACTAATTCAAAGCATATTTAGTGAATTATATTTAAATGATATTAAATATTTTATATATTTAAAATATTGTGTATTTCCACACAATTATTTTCTTATTTCTCATTTTAATATGAGAAGGTATAATAGAAGTTAATATTAGTTTGAGCATGAATTTAGAGTTTTTGTCTAAATGAAGAGGACTAACTTGGATAAGTAGCGAATGAAACCTAAATCGGAAGAATGTAACAATCGATAAAGTTATGGTTCGATGTTGATACCACATCGAATCGAAAACTAATTTAATAAAATAATTTGTATTATTACAGAAAGAATTCTATAATTTAAGATATTCATTATACTGTGTGAGTACCTCTTAATGTAAAACAAAAAAAAAAATGGGTAAAAACATCAAACATGTAGAAAAATGCCGCAGACCTCATCATTCTATTCCGATCCGTGGCAGACATACGATTAATCAAAGACTTTTGTGAGGAAACCACGTTTTTACCATAAAAGCTGTAATATCTCCATTACTCACACAGTATAATCAATACCTTAAATTATAGAATTTCTTTCAGGCATAATACAAATTATTTTTTAAATTAGTTGTCTATCCGATGCGGTATCAACAACGAACCATAACGATATCGATTGTTACATTTTTCGATTCATGTTTCAATCGCTACTTATCCGGGTTTCCTTCATTTAGGCAAAAACTCTGAATTCATGCTCTAACTAATATTAACTTCTATTATACATTCTCATACATATATATATATTTGATATGTATTTTTTTATAACAATTTATTGAAATTTACAACTGCACAAAATTTATACCTCAAGTAAATGTGCTGTTAACAATTACAGTAACGTGACAAAACATGAAAAGTACTACCCATCAGTAGCACTTTAATAAAAATTCTACAATAGAAGGTCTCTGGGCCATCTTCTTTTCAGACGCCTCGGAGGATTATCAGGAATGGTGAGGGAAGCAAGTTGAGAAATTAGGGGATTTGAGTGGTTATGGAGCTTACTATGAAAGGATAGATATCTGGTTTGGACTAAATCAGCAGCATATGGAACATTAAGATCTTTATGGATAAGTTTATTGGTGACAAAGTAAGGTGTATTGAGGATTTTTCGAAGGATTTTGGATTGTAAGGATTGGATACGAGATGAATTGTATGGTTTAGTGGAGCCCCAAAGCTCAGCTCCGTACGTGCAGATAGATCTAATCACAGTCATGTATATTAGGCTTTTTTAATTAATTGGCAGCTTTGAACGTTTGACAAATAAATGTTGAAATTATCTGTAAAGACGAGCAGTTTCTTGCCTTTTTAGTCTTGTATGTGGATTCCAAGTAAGACGTTTGTCCAAGTGGACTCCTTGGTAGCGGATCTGTTCAACAGGGATTAGTGGAATATCATACCCTCTCATATAAAATGAGAAATAAGAAAATAATTGTGTGGAAATAAGATAATATCTTCAAAATATAAAACACTAAATCTATTTTGAATTAATATTATAGTGAATCAAAATTAATATAATACTAAATGAGAAGTAATCTTAACTTCCTCACGTTAGGGAAGTGGGAAAAAAAAAAACAATATATTGTAACAAAATTAAACGTGCATTTTAAAGGATGCCTTTTTATGATGCAACTAGTCGCAAGGTCAAAACGAGCTGGTTCCCTGTCGTGTTAGGAAACTCTTGTGCCTTCTCTTGCAACCTTCCTGTTTTTAAGGCGTCTTAAATCAAAATTGTTTGTTTTTAAATATGGATGAAAATGCCAGATAGTTTCATTTTTAAAAATTAATTTTCTTTACATCATCTCCCATAGTGAGAAAGAAATTATGTTATACTTTATAATAAACACAATATTGTAAATAGCTATAAATATTTCTGCTTAGTTAGTATATATAATTAAAGTTATGTATTATAATGTGTATATTATGTCTATCAAGTTAAGACAGCTGTTATAAAAAACAAAGGAAAACATATGAGCGTCGTTAGAGGTAGTAGTAAACGGCAGCCTGATGAGAAATACAGACTGGAACTCACTGGATTAAAGTTGGAAGCGCTATATACGCACAGCGATCTTTTTACTCACCGTAATGGCTGCATCTTCCCCCACCACTGTCTTTTTTGAGAACTCACCGAATGCTGAGGAGATTTCCACCAGCGAAGAAGTCAACCAAGTATTTAAACCCTATTTTTTTTTTTGTACGTAGCTTGAACCAGATTCCGTCATAGTTAAATTGAAATTGTTATTTTCTAAATTTATTTATCTAAATAGTTATAAAATTAGTTTTAATTATTTTTTTTTTTTTGTTTAATTTCTATTTCTGCAAATAATTATAGGAGATTTTTTTGTTTCTAGTTTATATTACTTTTCTCACCACAATTTCTTTTCTTTTTATGTATATATTTAAATTGTACTCACTATAGGAGATTATTTTGTTTCTAGTTTATGTCTTCGTTTTTTTCACCACCTTTCTTTTAATTCCCTTTTGTACATATATATACTTAGTTTTTAAAATTATAATTATTTTACAAGTGGTGTTCCTCTATGACGGTTTTTCTTTATTTTATTATTGAATTTATTTCAGGTTTTTCTATTTTAAAATACAGTAAATTGGTACAAAAAAAAAAATTTCTTCTCTATTTTATAATTGGGCATCGTTCGGCTGAAAGAATTTTTTTTTTTTTATTAGCGCTCACTTGGGGCGGTAATTGTTTTTCAAAAGAGAAAAGCCCCTCCCTAACAAACATTGAGCAGTTTAATACATAATATTCTAAAATTTTGACTTTTATTTCAGAAAATGGCGCCTAAGGTGGAAAAATTGCCGATACGACCGCTAGGAGTCGGAGAGGGCCCACACTGGGACATGGAAACCCAATCCCTATACCTTATTGACGGCGCAGGCGTAGCCATCGTCAGATATGATCCAAAGATCGACAAAGCTTTTATCGCTAAGCTAGGTAAGAGAGTGATGATCATTGACTCTATTATTTTGCCATGACCACAGTACTAAACTAATATAACGTATTTTATCAGTCAATAATGATCCATTTATTGCATACTTATCATATATCATAGAACTTCAATTAAGAGGTTATAGTCCAGTAAAATAAGGCTCCAAAAGACCGTTTTCAAGAAAAAACTGCCCAACTTTTATTCTCAACGGATCTTTATATTTTTTTCGGTGCTGAATACGAATCGCTACCACGAAAGCCAACTTCAGACAAGGATGCAGCATTCCAAAAAAAACATAAAGATCCGTTGAAAATAAAAATTGGGCAGTTTTTTTCTTCGCCAAACCGTTATTTTACTGGACTAGCAGTATACAAACAATAGCTTTAGTACACGCCCGCTGTCTAGGACTCCATATGGACAATCGTTTTAATTTGAAACCACTCACAAGACAACCGCTCCTAATTCGACTATATTTAGATGATTGAACCCCAACAAACCACCGCTTGTACATTTCTATGTTATTATTATTATTTATTTCTATTATGGCACTACAACTCGGGGATGAGCCACAGCCTCCTCCAGTATTCTCTGTTTTGTGCAGCCTTCACCCAGCTCCTCACTCCCAGGATATCCCTCGCGCTCTAGCCACACTATCCGACCTCAGTTTCGTTATCCCGTTCATCTTGTGCCAAAGATAGGTTGTATTAAAATCTTTTTCGGAATGAACTTATCCTCCATTTTAGCCACATGGCTAGCCCGACGCAGTCTTCTAATCTTTAAACAAAATCACCTTTTATGTTGATCACGTTGTTTGTTCTCCATCGCCAGTTTCCATCGAGATATATTCCACCCAAGAAACTTCTCTCAAAGACTAGGAGGTCATAGTCCGAACATTTTTATTAATTAGGATTTATCTATGTATACTATTATTTAATGGGGTGTATAAAAAAAAAAAATGTCCGTTTCTTAAACAAATATTTGTATTATTTTTTCTTTGATATACAATACAATTAATACTCAAAGTATAGTCAGTTGTTATCTACCGTCATTACTCATCTGCTAGCCAATTGCTCGATGCCACGCTGATACCATTTCTTGGGGTGGCTGTCAAAGAACTCTTGGACAGCATTTTCTACTTCCACAAAATTATCAAATCTTTTCCCTTGAAGAAAATGGGCCATGGATCGAAACAAGTAGTATTCTTAAGGTGCGAGGTCTGTACTATATGGTGGATGAGGCAGGAGTTCAAACCCATGAAGTTCTGTAAACTTTTCTGCTGATTGTTGATGAATAAGTTTGTGAGGGACCAGTCTACAGGCCTTTTTCACCTTCCCCATGGAAAGAAGATGGCGACTAACAGTATCTTTCGACACACCACACCCAATTAAGAGCCCTTCTTCCTTTCCAACGTCGTATCTCCACTTTTAAATTTTTCAAACCAACGCCGCATAGTGTGCTCTTCAAGAACAACTACCCCTTCATATTTAATAATTTTATGAGTTGCTTCAGTGGCTGTGAAATTTTTTTTTTTAATATGACACTGTCATGTTTCTTCTATGAAATAAATAACTGAAGTCCAGTATTAGTAAACAAGCTTGAGAATGCTCTAAAGGGATTATTAAGTATTGGTAAATAATAAATAGCATTAAGATATTTACAGACTTTTGAACTCTGGAATTTGATAGAACAGTCATTTTTTTTTTTTTTTTTTATACGCCCTATTTAAAGTCATTTTTCGTTTGTGACCACTAACTACGAAACCTACTGAACCGATTTCGACCAAATAAAATATATCGATTTCCAATTAATTTATTATTAAAAAGGGGATGATATGTGGATAACAGTGAAGCTTGAAAATTGAACCATAGGTGGCGAGCGCCATTATACACGAGAGGTTACAAAAATACGCTGTTATACAGAGCTTAGAATTGATAAGGAAATTTAGTTATATAAAATTGAAATATTAAAAAAGGATTCAAATATGTTCTTAGTACCATGCTACGATAGATTTTACAATGGTAAAAGTACTGAACCCATCTTTACCAAATTTTAACTAACTACCTCATCTTCATTGTTAGAAATAATAACATTTACAATAATAAAAATTTAATTTAAATGTAGAATGGTAGCAACGAGTTTTCAACACTCATATGCTTTATGGTTAGGAACAAAAAACCAACCAGATGAAATCAATCAAATTATTTCTGCCGAATAAAAGTGTCAATCCTTTGTTGTTTTTTTTATACTGTGTGTAAAAATATGATTCATGGGAGTTTAGTAGAAAGCAGTAATAATGTAGTCCATTATCCGCAAGTTGTTAATTGTCTCCGTCCATCTGGATTACCAAATCATTCATTAAAATTAAAAATTTGAACTCCAATTATGCTTTTAAGTAATCTTCAAACACCTAATCAGTTCAATTGTAACCAGGTTAAAGATTACTGCTATTGTAATCAGTTCAATTGTAACCAGATTAAAAATTACTGCTATTGTAATCAGTTCAATTGTAACCAGGTTAAAGATTACTGCTATTGTAATCAGTTCAATTGTAACCAGGTTAAAAATTACTGCTATTGTAATCAGTTCAATTGTAACCAGGTTAAAGATTACTGCTATTGTAATCAGTTCAATTGTAACCAGGTTAAAAATTACTGCTATTGTAATCAGTTCAATTGTAACCAGGTTAAAGATTACTGCTATTGTAATCAGTTCAATTGTAACCAGGTTAAAAATTACTGCTATTGTAATCAGTTCAATTGTAACCAGGTTAAAAATTACTGCTATTGTAATCAGTTCAATTGTAACCAGGTTAAAAATTACTGCTATTGTAATCAGTTCAATTGTAACCAGGTTAAAATTACTGCTATTGTAATCAGTTCAATTGTAACCAGGTTAAAGATTACTGCTATTGTAATCAGTTCAATTGTAACCGGGTTAAAAATTAATCAGTTCAATTGTAACCAGGTTAAAAATTACTGCTATTGTAATCAGTTCAATTGTAACCAGGTTAAAAATTACTGCTATTGTAATCAGTTCAATTGTAACCAGGTTAAAGATTACTGCTATTGTAATCAGTT
Source organism: Euschistus heros (assembly GCA_003667255.2). Lineage (NCBI taxonomy): Eukaryota > Metazoa > Arthropoda > Insecta > Hemiptera > Pentatomidae > Euschistus > Euschistus heros. Next base: position 168,366 of record RCWM02000912.1, read on the forward strand.
CAATTGTACCAGGTTAAACATTACTGTAATATTGTAATCAGTTCAATTGTAACCAGGTTAAAAATTACTGCTATTGTAATCAGTTCAATGTTAAAGATTACTGCTATTGTAATCAGTTCAATTGTAACCAGGTTAAAAATTACTGCTATTGTAATCAGTTCAATTGTAACCAGGTTAAAGATTACTGCTATTGTAATCAGTTCAATTGTAACCAGGTTAAAAATTACTGCTATTGTAATCAGTTCAATTGTAACCAGGTTAAAGATTACTGCTATTGTAATCAGTTCAATTGTAACCAGGTTAAAAATTACTGCTATTGTAATCAGTTCAATTGTAACCAGGTTAAAAATTACTGCTATTGTAATCAGTTCAATTGTAACCAGGTTAAAGATTACTGCTATTGTAATCAGTTCAATTGTAACCAGGTTAAAAATTACTGCTATTGTAATCAGTTCAATTGTAACCAGGTTAAAGATTACTGCTATTGTAATCAGTTCAATTGTAACCAGGTTGAAGATTACTGCTATTGTAATCAGTTCAATTGTAACCAGGTTAAAAATTACTGCTATTGTAATCAGTTCAATTGTAACCAGGTTCAAGATTACTGCTATTGTAATCAGTTCAATTGTAACCAGGTTAAAAATTACTGCGCTATTATTGAAAATACCATTGAAGAAATAATACTCAAATGCGTACTTCAATACAAGATTTTTATCGATAAACACATAAAACTTCGATTACACGTTTGTTTCCTTCATTTTCTTTATTGTTATTTTGTATTTCAAACGCCCTGACTATGAATAAAACACTGGGAGATTGCTAACAGCTTTTTTTTGTGAAATATAAAGTTTTACTGTTTTGACTAGAAAATGTAAGGAAATTAATTAATACATAATGTTAACAAAATTTTATTGAACATTATTATCAAATGATCTTTTATAGGATTTCCTTTAATAAACGACTTTAGGTAGATCGCTTTGCATAAAATATTTGTGTATTGTTCTTTCAAAGTCGTCGAATGTGTAAAACACCTAGGATCCGTACTTGTTACTGCTAAGGAGCAAAACACACTTTAAACTTCTTTCGCTACTGTCCATAAAAATACACCAATCCTTATGCGTGTAGTTTAATAAACCCATCTGCTGCAAAATACCACCAACATCGTTACAAAAGACTAAATTCTTCTCTTGAGAAAAATACGGTAACAGATTCTTTTCTCGGGTACGATAAAAAGTAATGTTGGTTTCGGGATTAAGAATTTTTTTTTTCTTTTAAACGAGATGCAAAAAATTCTGAAAATTCTTCCGGTAAGTTCAGATCCATCACTAAGTCATTTAGTTATTTCTGGTTAAATGGTTGAGGTTCTGAAAGACTATATTTGTAATCTGGATCAGAGTCATCACTTGATATATTTTGATCGCGTTCACAGAGATTTGGATCATCAGAGGATTTAGATGTGCTGAAATAAACCTCCCGCGATTTCAATTGAGATCGTTGAGCAGAAGATAAATTAGGATATGACCACTTTCTTCGATTTCCAGGGTTAATTCCGTTTATTTTTACAACGCAGAAGTAGCAGATGTCACGATGGTTTTGAGGTTCTCGCCAAATCATGGGAGTTACGAACTTCACTGCATCTCTTCACTGCAAACAAAAAAACACATTTTTGGCAAATAATATGAGGAACCCATGGCTTCTCCTGTTGTAAAAATCTATTTTGAAGTATTGATGATATGCAGTTTTTACAAAGTCTGATATAGGTTTTCGATATTTTTGAAATATATATTCACCACAAATATAGCAAAAACAATCTGGATTAAGAACACAACACCGCCTGGACGAATGCATATCGAAAACAATAACAGAATATGTTTTACTGCCCAACAAAAATTTAAAATCTAAGTAAAAATACTAAAGAGGATAGGTAAGCTATAACACAAAAACAAAAGCTGTTAGAGAAAAATTGTTGTCATATTTACAAAATATGTATTAAATTGAGTTAGAAACAACAAAATAGTCACAGGAAACAAACAATTTCTTTGTTTTTGTTGAACAGTGTTATTAGTTGAAACTATCTAAGGTCTTTACTTATGAGAGCGAGCAAAGCCGTGACTTAAAGTATAAAAATATATCGTTTTGTCAAATGCATGAATTCCGAGAAATATATAATATCTATTTATTATAGCGAACAGCGCAGGTTTGGTTTCCTAAATATGGTTTCCTGAGCTAAATATCGGAAAAGAAGAAAAGCTCAGGGCAACCATCGCTATCTGTACTCGCCATCTTGCCAAGGAGTTTGGAATATCTCAAGGCATTGTGGGTCACCCACACTCACACACACACACACACGCACACACATATGCTATGGATAAGGTAAAAAGGATGAGTAGACTAGTTGTTCTAGAACTTCCGTTCCAACAAGCTAACAATATCCAACTTCTTCCACAGCCACCGCACGGCCCCTACCACGATAAATCAGATTTTTATTTGTTTCGATCATTGCCCCAATTATCGAATGTAATACAATTTATATTACAATAATTTAATACATTTCAAAAAGTTGAAACAACGGTCCAGGAAAAGGTGGTACCTCAATGGAATCGAGAAAACGGCAGTGCGCTACGGTGGTTTATATTTTAAATATTAATATTATGTTACATTAAACACAAAAATATTTTTAAAAAAATTGTTGAAAAGTATATTAAATTATCCAAATGACCCACAATAATCCTAATCATTTCATAGATACACGTATCCATATTGATCTTATCAACAACCTTGTTTTTATTTCGTTTCAGATCTTTCCGTTGTAAATTTCATAATCCCAATCACTGGATCAAAAAACAAGTTCGTCATTGGCTCTGGGCATAAGCTCTATATCGTTTGTTGGGATGGCGTTTCTGATAAAATTCAATCCATCGAAGAGCTCCACGAACTTACAGATGCGCTGGAAAACCATAAAATCAACGACGCAAAATGTGATACCTCTGGACGCCTTTGGTTTGGTAAGTATGGAAAAATATTCTATTTCAACATGAAGTTAATTTCGAGATATTTTTTATCGCGCTAATTAGTCTCGGTTCTAGCGAATTCACCTAATACAGTATTTTAGGGTCAGTGAAGAATATATATGACCTTCAAACTTTTAATTACAAAATATTCATTTACTCGACAGTAATTAAACCTGCTTGTTAATTTAATTTTCAACTGTTTAACTGGCCATTGTGGATTACGTGGTGGTCTCAAGAAGAACGCTCCAGGCCTTATCAGGAGCACTGGAAGAATTCCCAGGAGTTACTATGAAACTCGGGCTTGAGATCTTTGTCCAAAAGATAGTGCATACGAAGACTAAAAAGAGGTACGGTGAACAGCTCAACATGCAAACTGAGAAGTACCTCTTTGAAAAAACTGGTCAAAACTTTAGGTATCTCGTTAGCTTGATGACCATCGATAGTTTGAAGCAGGGACCGAAGATTCGTTCTCAAAAAAGCGTTCCTAATCGATACCATTCAAATCTTTCGGAGCAGGAGCAATATTTTATAAGGAAAATCGTTTTGATCTGGACTGGAACGATACCATTTTGTTATCAAACAACCGCTCCCGAACGGAACAGAATCCGCCAGGAGCGATATTTTTGGATCCCTTGAGGATTTGATCCTGCGGAGCAATAAAATGTCGATCCCACATGTTTCTTTCTGAACCTTGATTTGACCCTGTAGCGGCGGCTAGGGGTTCTTGGTGAACTCAGCCGAAACCGTCCACTTTTTTGTAAAGCTGGTAGTTTAATATAATATAACTCAATAAAGAATTTCCCTGTAACTATATTTCATTAATTACAAAATCAATTCAAATAACATGCAGCCTCCTTTTCTTATTTTATAAACAAATAAATCTTATAAGATATGACAATATTTAACAATTATAATATAATAATAATTTAACGTTACATGCAATTCAATTTTTCTTTTTACAACCAAATAACCATTGATACATAATCAAAATAAAGTTCGACAGAGTATGGTTTAACCATGGCTTAACCTTGCGTGTGAATATATGGTAGTAAATTCACAGGCTCGTGGTAAGTAAAACAATTGTAATGATGCTATATAGTCCCTTACTATCAACTCTGGAAATGTCGGGCCTTGCGCTCCGAATGCAAAACATGTAGTGAGAGAGCTTTCTATTTCGCCATAACCTTATTTCAGGGAGGGTATACTCTTGCCTTGACTGTCTTGTGGCACACACTGATGTCTCTGGGCCTTGTAGCACGTCACGTGACTCACGTAATTGCCCGAAGATCAACGAAGTTGCAAGATACAGTTTCAGGCTAAATTTTTATGAGGCCATGTGATTAATACAACAATAAAAATAATTTGAAAAGTTAAGTCTAAACTAAATCTATGCTAAATACTAAAGTGTCGGCCTCGACAGACCCCAAACCAAACAACTAAAAAAAAAGCCCCGGGGCAGCCTCGGGAAACAGCGAATTTCCCCATAGAAATCCTTATAATCCTCCGAAAATCATCCAATTATCTTCAATCCAAAAATACCTCAATAGCTTCCTTTCCTCCGGGAAATTTGCTAAAAATGAAACCATTGTGGAACAGGCATTATTATTATAGATGGATTTTTTTTTTTTTTTCCCGAGTTTTGAAGAAAACAATCTTTCGAGTTTCCAAAAATCGCAGTATATTTTTATAATTTTTTTAAAAACATTTAACTACTAAGGTTTACTTACAAAAATCATTAATTAGTGTATGTGCATCTTTTTGAATGCCAACCGATTTTTAATTTTACTCCTTATTTACCTATTACGCACGAAAATATCAAACCGGAATGAAAAAATTGTGCCTAGAGAGGCATAGTACTTTCTCATCCTTAAAAAAAAAAAATTCTGAGAACTAAATTTTTTTTTTTACTACCTTAAACTTAACCGATCTTTATCGGGTCTCCTTTAGGGCCAACTTGATCATAAACCAAACATTTAAAAAACCCGGTTGAAATCCAATTTTAGTTTCCGAGCATTGGTTGAAAAACTTTTCCAGACGGGCGGACGGACCGACTTCTCTGAGATTTTCTGTTTTTTTGGATTCTATGAAATGTCAAGAAACATTAAAATATAGCCAATTTTTCGGTGATTTCAATACTTCCTTCATCCGAAGGATGAGAAAGTAAAAACTAAGGATCGATATTTATTGTTCCGGTCCAGATCGAATCCTCAAAGGAAGGAAAAATTTCGCTCCGGCCGGGATTGAATCAAATTTGGAGCAATACTTCTTTTGCGGATAGGATTCGAAATCATTTTCGGAAAGAGCGTTATTTTTTCTACCTTAAATAATGGTTTCATTGAGAGCAGCAAAAATATAAATATATCGGTTTCATCCCCTGATTTGAAGACATCTGATATAAAAGTAAGAATTGCTGCTGGAAACCGGATTTACGTTTAAGAACTTCTCGAGGAAGGCAAATCTTTTAATCTATAAAACTGTAGTAATACCGATTGTCACTTCTGGTAGTTACATTAAGAGTAGAAAAAGAGATATTTAAAAGTCTGGGAGAGAAAGGTTTGGGGCAATAAGAGTCGGAAATGACAGGCGAATTCTAGGAAGAATAAGGAACTGCAAGAGCTATTGAGAGGGTGACACATTGGTTCCTATAGCCGGGTGGCACGATTGAGATCGTTAGGTACGTGGGGAGACTGAATCGGTGTAGAATCGCCTAGAAACTCCTTTACGGGAAGCCAGGATATTATTATAGGATATTACAGGTTAACAAGGATATTATTACCCGAAGGCTAAGGTGTACAAATGCTGAAGGCAAGATGCTAAGGACAGAGTCGAATGATGGGAGAGTCTGAAGAAGCCTAAAGTCTTAAATCGACTATATCATCTCTTTCTACTCTTTTAATTAAAAATTTCGTTGACAATATTTCCATGGAACATTCTTTTACCAAATTATCAATGCCATGCGACCTCCTTATATTTACAATATGCTTCGATTCATATCTGCTGTCAATTCAATACACACAAGATTCCGTCCTTCTGATCTGTATACCCCATCCCAGAGAACTTCTGCATTTCAACAGTCCTTCCTCTTCCACTCAAACACCCTCTGGAACTCTATTCCTCCTCATATCAGACAAGGAAAACCCCTGAAAATATTTAAATACTCCTATTTTCAATGAATCGCTCTTATCCAAGCTGACGCTTGTTTACTATCTACCTTCTCAGTTAAAAAAATTGTTCTTGCATTTCTGGGATCAAATTCAGATTTAGTTTATTGCATAATTAAGATTCCATTTGATATAAATTTTACTTTCTCTAAATATAATATTTAGGTACTTCTTTTGTAAATTAAACTCTAAGCATTGTAACAAAATATTGTATTTTTAACTTATTTTATTTTATCTCATTTGTAGAATATTCTCATTATTATTTTTCTTTTTCTTTTTTTTTTCATTTCATTATGTCTCTGACCAGATGTAACTGTACTTATCTGTTATTCTAAAGGGACTTTGTCCCAGAATAAAATTATTTTTAACGTACTTTTAAGTTTCTTTTCAGGTTATAGTCAGCTCTCCAATCTTCTCCAGTTCTTTTCCAGCAACCCTAACTTTGGGATTCCCAATGGGATGTGGTATTTTTTATGACAGATTTCGATAAAAAATCAAATTTTGAATCGATTTTATACCGGTGAATTTTTTTTATCCGGGGCACCGTTTCGCCGCAAATCGCGAAAAATCACTTTAAGAAAATAAGCAGTCTAAAACTAGTATTGCAAAAATAAAATAAATTTTGAACAAAAATATGAATTTAAGGCCTTCCCGCGACTGGTACATCGAATATTGAACACCCTGTATATATAAATATATTTTTAACGCAATTTTTTCGTCGATTATGAATCGATTTTGATGATTTTTTTTTTTTTTCAATAAACAGTAATTTTTCATTCATTCATTCAATACCAGTTTTAGGCTGCTTATTTTCTTAAAATAATTTTTCGCGATATGCGGCGAAACGGTGCCCCGGATAAAAATATTCACCGATATAAAATCGATTCAAAATTTGATTTTCTATCGAAATCCGTCATAAAAAATACCACATCTCATTGGGAATTCCAAAGTTAGGATCGCTGGAGAAGAACTGGAGAAGATTGGAGAGCTGGCTATAACCTTGAAAAAAAAACTTTATTTGACACAGTTAAGACCCTCAGAGTTTCGTTTCAAAATTTCAAAAACTGTGGAAAAGAAGGGGGTGGCCATCGAATATTGAAGACACTGCGTAGTGTGTGATTGTTGTGCTGCGGGGCAGAGCTTTACTTCTGAAATTCTTTTATAAGCCGAAGAAGCATCCATTTGTCACTATTAATCTTATTTGGATTTCCGGTTGCATTTCATTTCTAAACTAAGCAATAGATTTTATATTTATGTACATTTTTCATAAGTTTTAAATATTTTTATTTTTTCTTAGGCACTATGGATCTGTTATGTTTGAGAGATGGAGATAAGATCACTCCTACAGGTAAGATCTACAGCTACTCAAAAGGAGAAGGCTGCCGAGCGCAAGCTTCTGGTATCTACCTTAGCAACGGGATAGCTTGGGGCCCTCGAGGGAAAATGTATTATAATGACACTTATGCGCATACAATCGATAGTTTCGATTGCGATAGCGATGGATCGATTAGTAAGTAACCCTCAATAATAAATAGTTAACTGAAACACTTTATATCATTTTTAGAAAATCTTATGAAAATGTATTCCTTTTTAATCACTGCGAGTCGTCCATTTTTATTCTTTTATATTTCTACAACTTATTGGTTCATTCATTCATTCATTCATTCTCGGCGCAACAGACGCATGAAGCGGTCCTTGGCCAGCTCAACGGCTCTTCCCCAGTCTTCCCTGTCAGTGGCACGTCTGATGGATATTCCTGCTTTCTTCAGATCCTCGGAGACGCTGTCTTTCCATCTTCCCTTCGGTCTTCCACGAGGCCTCACTCCATCGGAGCTTCCGTAATACAGTCTTCTGACTGTCCTCTCCTCGTCCATTCTGGTTATGTGTCCCAGCCATTTAATTCGCTGTATTCTCACTTATTGGGAAACATTCAGTTCATTATAAAGTACGTACAGCTCTTTGTTTTTTCTGAGTCGAAACAAACCATCCTCCTTTACAGGTCCATAGATGCGTCTCAATATCTTCCTTTCGAACCTGTCAATACGTTCAGCTGATACTATACGCAATGTCCAGGTTTCAGATGCGTATGTCAGGACGGGTCGGACGAGTGTTTTATGAAGTCTGAGTTTGGTTGTGCGACTGAGCAGTCTACTTCTAAATAGTTTAGATAGACTGAAATAGGATCAATTAGCTGCCACTACTCGACATTTTATTTCCTCTTCCTCATCTAAGGAGTCGTTGATCATCGATCCTAGGTATTTAAAACTTTTAACGCACTCAAATCTATAGTTTCCCATTACGTAGTGTTTCTGCGGGTGCACTGGATTCTTCCTTCTTAACGTGAGAATCTTTGTTTTATCCTCGTTTATTTGGAGACCCATTCTTTTTCCTTCCATCTCAAGTACTGCAAATACCTCCTTGATGTTTTGTCGGTTTCTTCCTGCAATGACAACATCGTCAGCATATGCCATTACCTGTGCCATTTTATTAAATATGGTTCCCTGAGATATCAGTCCTGCTCTAGTTATAATTGCATCAAGGGCTATGTTGAACAGTAGCGGGGCAAGATAATCCCCTTGTCTCAGTCCTGAGCTTATAGAGAATGAGTCTCCTAACTTTCCGCCAATCTTCACCCTGCTTGTCGTGTCATTCATTGTACACATTGTGAGTCGAATCAGTTTAGCTGGGATTTCCATCTCTCTCATAGCCCGATATAATTCTTTTCTGATGACTGGGTCATATGCAGCTTTATAGTCTATAAAGAGTAGCCACATGCAACTACTGAACTCATTCATTTTTTCCGTCATCTGCCTAAGCGAGAATATTTGGTCAATGGTTGAACGATTAGCCCTAAATCCACTCTGGTATTCTCCAAGCTGCGATTCTACGTATGGGATTAGACGGTTACACAGGGCAATTGAGAACACTTTATATCCCGTATTTAGTAGACTGATTCCCCTATAGTTCTTGCATTGAGTCGAATCGCCTTTCTTTTTAAAAATTAGTACAATGATAGACTCACTCCATTCTTGTGGCATCGTCTCCGAGATCCACACTTGTTCTATTATCTTTATAATTTCCTCTATTAGTTGTGGACCTCCTGCCTTTAGAAATTCTGCTGGGATGCTATCTGAACCAGGTGCTTTGTTGTTTTTTAATTTATCCAAAATTAAATGAATATCAATGCTATCAGGTGGCAACGACTCCCTCTCATTTTCCTCTTCTGGCGGGTTACCAATCGTCTGATCCACAGTTATGGGATTAAGGAGTTTCTTGAAGTGGTCTCTCCATCTTTCTTGTATGTCTTGGTCCACCACTAGTAACTTTCCCTCAGCATTCCTAATTGCTGAATTGTTGCTGAAGCCTGTAGTTATACTTAAGTTCTTCTTTTTCTTAAGTACCGTTTTTGCCTTAGTTCTTGCTTCTTTGTACTCATTCCTACTACGTCTAGTATCTCGGCTCAAGAAAACTGCTCTCTTTGCATTCCGTTCCGCCACTACTTCTTCACATTCCTTATCAAACCAGGTGTTATCGGTTCTCCTATCCTTCTGACAATACTGGTCCGCTGAATCTGCTATGACCTGCTTCAGGCAGTCCCACTCTCTTTCCACCTCTCTTCCATCTTCAACTGCAGGAATATTCTTCACTCCTTGTTCCATGCTTGACTGGAATGAGTTTCTAATTTTCTCTTCCTTGAGCTTCGTTCTGTCCCAGTGTAACTTATTGGTTATAGTTATTATTTTAGAATCATCCTTACAGTTTGTTATTAAAAATAGGATTTTTTTTTCTTCTTTTTTTAACAAAACTAAACTCGATAACTTCTAAAATACTGAATAAACAACTTAACTGACCTACTGTTTTCTTTTCTTTTTTTGTTTTGGATTTGTGTCGTTACTAAAAAAATATATATATTATTTCTTAATTGATATGTAATAAATATAAAGGTTGGAACCCTAAAAGGAAACTGATATTTTAGGAATTCACATACGTGTTTGTTTACAATTACACGTAAGTTATTTTTGTGTTTTATACAGGGTGTTCAGGATAAGACTGCAGTAACTTCGGGAGGCGATTCTGGGCATCATTTGCAACAAAAAATTCCCTATAAACTATTGCTCGATTCTCATCCGTTTTGTACATATTTTTAATTTTATGTTTTTCCAAGCAATTTCTGCTTTTTGACAAATAACTTTCCTTTTATATTTCCCGAACTATTAAAGCTAGATCAATTTCAATATGCTCATTAGAAAGAAGATTAAATTTACTTTAAAATAAGCTTTTTTAGACATCAAAATAGCCGCATCCTGTATTTAACTTATTGATCCAAACATAAGAAATAACAAGTTTCAAATTTCGTTCCAAAACTTTGATTGCATTTTTCTCAAAAATATTACATATGTTACAAACGTGCACTACTAAAAAAAAAAACTTCTATAAACAAACATCTTTTGAATGGTATACCATGAATAGTGATGATTTTTAAAATTGATTATGAAATCGTTTATTAATTACAAAAAACAGGGAGATGCAACATCGGCGTTTTGGGAAATACTGAAAGAATGATCAGAAATGTTAAGTAGTTTTAGAAAATTTAATCACAATTACCTATTTATCTTATTCTAATATTTCCAATTTAAGAAACTCTTAAGATAATTTAATTAAAATTTACAATAATTGTTCAAAATGTCCACCCTCTTCTCTGATACACAGCACCGATCTTCTTCTGACTGCATCTACTGCTAAGCGAAGTTCATCATGATTTTGTTGGCAATTATTTGTCAAAAAGTAGAGATTTCTCGAAAAAACATAAAATTAAAAATATCTATAAAACGGATGAGAATCGAGCTATAGTTTATAGGGAATATTTGTTGCAAATGATGCCCAGAATCGTCTCCCGAAGTTACTGCAGTCTTATGCTGAACACTCTGTATATATATATATATATATATATTATATATATATATATATATATATATATATATATATATATATATATATATATATACACCCTGACACATCGACTCAAGACAAATTTGATTGAACTAATGAACCGTGGAACATCAACTAAATTGATCTGGATCAAAGGCCATAGTGGAATCGAAGGGAACGAGCTAGCAGATTTACTGGCAAAAACAGCTGCTCACGATTCAGAACTAGCTATAGACTACAACCGCGTTTCTATTTCATTTACTAAGCAACATATTAACACAGACTCACTTACTGAATGGGACAAACTTTGGAACAACTCAACAAAAGGACGACCCTTGCACAAATACATCCCAAACACCACACTACAAAATCACGACCCAACAAAAAGTACACATCACAAATTTACACAACTGCTTACGGAACATGGACAAACTAATCACTACTTAAACGATTCACTTGAAAAACACAGACACATGTGAATGCAACGGACAAACTCCACAAACATTTCATCATTTACTATATGACTGCACCCTTTACGAACACAAGATATTTACTGATAAAGACGGTATTGATGAATTGAGACACATGGCCTTCTCCGGAAGCAAAGCTATATAAAAAATACAAGAAACCTTTGGTGAACTTTGCTACATCAATTGGAAAATAGACCTCATACATGAAGAAAGAAGACCACCCTTCATCAAAAACTAAGAAAAACAATACATCAGAAGACATACATCACAAAATCAACTTGTATATTCGTTATACTTTTTTTTTTTTTCTCTTATTTTCTTTTCTTTTTTTCTATTGCCTTATATTTATTTTTAATATGCCTATTACTAGTTCTTTTTTGTTCATGATTTTTTTTCTTTTCTTGTTTTTCCCTCTGTTTGTTCTAATTTCTATATAGAACTTTTACAATTTGTTATTCATCATAATTAAAAATAATATTAGACCTGTTAATTACAGGTAGTATGCAAATATGCATGGAATCTGTAAAAAACATCAAAATAAAGGACCTTTCCATAGGGTTGGTTACAATAGAGAAGGGAAACAATAAAAAAATAAAATAAAATATATATATTACAGATTGTTCACAAACATAATTTTTAGGCATGATTGAATTCCGAATTTTACAAATATCTCTATAGGCTAAGTAAAGACTTATTGCTGACTGTTATACAGTAAATTATATAATAGCTTATTAGCATGGTTATCGCTTATGTATAAATATTTGAGATTATTAATTTTCTTGAAACTAACTGATCAGGAAATAATGTTACATTTTAATAATCAACCGACTTCAAAAAAGAGGAGGTTCTCAACTCGTCTGTATTTTTTTTTTTTTTTTTTTTTTTGTATAAATATGGTTCAAAAGAGAGAACTTCTAGGACCACCTCTATGAAACGAACTATTAGAAGTCATCGCCTCTATAACTCGAACTCAAATTTAAAGAATTTCATGTGTAATTTGTTTTCCTGTTTTCTGTCATTGTTTGTCTTTTTAGTTCATAGTTACACCAGTCACTTATTATTAGTTATTCACACGAGTGGTTTTACAGTGGCTATTGAAAATTCTTTCAATTAACGAAAAGTTAAAATTGATTTTCTAAGTGCAGAAAGGAGAAAGAAGTTTGGCATTTGTTGCTAGTGAATTCCGAATTCCGCAGCAAGAATTCCGTAGTTCTCTGTCAACCGTCCTAAAGAATAAAGAAAAGATCGCCACTGGTGGAAGGCGGCAAGTCTACTTTTAGACATCCTCAAAAAAAAAGCGCAATGCAGTTAAAAGTTATATGATAAATATGTACCAGTTATTTAATTTTCTGTATCAATGATTTTATATGTATGTACAAACAACATTCCCATGAATGAAAATGTACGTAATGATTTCAACTACAATTTTGTGTTCAATTTTCCCATTTACATTCAGATAAGTAGAATGATAACCTCGATAATTGTTCAGTGTGTCGAGCTATTTTTCAGGGTAACTTGAAGATCGAGAATTGACTATATAAACAAAAATACACTCACCACTAAGAAGTAAAAAATAAAAATAATTTTTAGAAAAAAAACAAAACCGACTTCCAAGATTAAACCTACATAAACAAACTTGAACTAAAAAATAAAAAATAATATTTTAATTGCTTCGAAACAAAAACCATTAAATGACAATCAACAAAATTATCGACACTTATATACCTATTCACAATTTATGATCAGTTATTTTTGGAGTCGGTGCCAACCAAAAAAAAAACAAAATTTGAAAAGAAATTAATTGTAAAGATGCTCCCACTGTTTCATCACCGCCACACCACTGTCTGTGAAAGTTTATTCCTAAGGCAAGATTAAACTGCCCTTCTTGGCTGGCACCGACTCTAAAAATAACTCATCATAAATTGTGAATAGGTATATAAGTGTCGATAATTTTGTTGATTGTCATTTAATGGTTTTTGTTTCGAAGCAATTAAAATATTATTTTTTAATTTTTAGTTCAAGTTTGTTTATGTAGGTTTAATCTTGGAAGTCGGTTTTGTTTTTTTTCTAAAAATTATTTTTTTTTAAGATTTTTTAATTATAATTAGTTTATTATAGTCATTTTTTATTTTTCAGGAAACCGTAAAGTGGTGTTTAGTTTGAAAGAAAACAATATTAAACCTCCCCTCCCAGATGGTCTGACAATCGACAAGGATGGAAAGTTATGGTCTGCTGTCTTTGGAGCTTCTGAGGTACTGTAATAGAATAACTTCATTTTTCATTTAAATATTGCAAAAGAAAAAAAAAGTGCTCTAAGAAATCAGATGAGTATGTTCCTTCTGTTACAATAGCAATCGAACTCGGGGACCTTATCATTATTTTAAATTCTGTTAAGCTGGTTAGAATCCTGCCAATCCTCATCGAGATTTATTTCGTGCCGACGCACCCTGCTTTCAAATCACAAGCGATCATCCTGAAAAAGTTACCCCGACAAACGAGGATATCACTGATTGGCTTCAAGGAACATTTTCAGTCACTGTCTGACGAAGACATCCTCGACCAAATTCAATCCCCGGAAGACGAATCTGATGACTTCGTGGGTTCGAATCGGCGAACCGTGTCAAACAGCGAATCTTTCGACGGTCTCAATGTGTGCACCAAATGGGCCAAAGAGAATGGCTGGTGCTTAAAGTCTACAAGAGGGCATTTTAGATTTAAAATGTTTTTTTACCCTTGTTCTATTCCTTTATTTCTCATATAATTTATTTTTTTAAATATATTTTTCATAAAATATATAATGCCAAGAAACAAAAAACAATTAATGATTATTTTTCCTAGTAAAATTACATATATTTGTATATAGTTTTTATTTATTTCTGTAATATGTAAGCAATTTCAATATATCTAAATACATTCTTCAATTTTTTTCTATTACTCTCGATAATCCGGAATTCTTTGATAGTCCGACGGTTGCGTGGTCCCGTATGTGTCAGATTATCAAGATTGTACTGTAGTCGTTTTAGTTTTAGTATTTTACAGTTTGGGATAACTAACAGGTTCTGATTCTGAAAAAAAGACTGCCACTCATTGTAAAAAAGGGCGTTTTTTTTCAATAAAATAAGTTGACATATGTTTATGTTTTAATAACAGATTGTTCTCAGACCGCGTTATATCCAAACATTATTAGGAGGGTTAGGTATTAAATTTACTTTATTCCTAGTAGGTTAGAAGTACAGTGGAACCTTACTAGTCCGAACCCTAAGGGGGCAAGGGAGCGGCTAAAAGGGCGGATTAACCGGAGATTTCTATGAAGCACATGCTTTTTATAGTTAAAATTATTATTATTATTATTATTATTAATAAAGCACTGCGTACCTGATAGAGGAGACTTGGCTTGCTCTAGCATACAATCTCCATGTTTGAGTGCTGCCACCTTCCAGTTTTCCATCTTTTTGGGTATATTCATTTCCGTTATGGCCATATATGCTTCCCCTCTATAAATCTGGCCATAAGCCTGCTTAATGTCTTTAAAAACATGATGAGTATTAATACGGTAGTCTCTTGTCTTTTCCAGGATCATCCGGAGGGTAAAAATTTGGTCAATAGTTGATTTACCCTTAATGAAGCCACACTGATATTTTCCAATTTCTTTGTCTGCATGTGGGATCAATCTCTTGTGTAATGTGTTGGAAAGAATTTTTGTATACACTTGGAAATTTTTTTCTGACTATATTTCTAAGAAACGGTCATGGGAGGTATAAGCAAATGTTAGGAAGAAAGTAAGATAAAAACGATTTTTTGCTTTCGTAAATTAACGATTTTCAAAACCTATATCTCAAAAAAACTGTTGGAAGTATGAGAAATGTGTATAGAAACAATTTCGTAGGAAATTTGATTAGCTTTAGTTTTTATTTGAAATATATATTTCTGATACCCAAAAATGGGACCTTCTCCCCTTCACCCACCTTTGAGGCTTTCAGTATGTTTACCTTCTAACAACTAATGAAGCCCTGAAGTAAAAAAGTATCGCATATTCTATACTCTCTACATCCCCCATTTCAGCACTCATTGACTTGACTATTATCCGATTATATTCAATAATATATTTATTTATTTTTTTATTTATCATTGTGATAGCTTTATTCCAATTTTTGAGCACTTCATTTTCTTAGCGAAAAGAAAATAATGATAATGATATTGTAACGAAATAAGGAGAACTACCCACGTTGCTAGGTGACCTAGACTAGCCATGCAGTATTTTACTCGTTGCTAGGTGATATAATAATAACAAGCTGGAAGGTAATTAGCGTGGTTATGTTTGTTAGTGCAGTGTAATATGTGATCTAGTTAGTTCTAGTGTTGTTTGGTCTGTTCTATGTGTACGTAATTGTTTTCTGTCTTATTTCTTTGTTAATAAATCTTCTGTTCAAAAACACCCCGTTTATTACAATATTATCTACATTGTGAATAAAATGCAGGTGCTGAGAATCGACCCTGAGAGCGGAAGACTCCTGCAGAGAGTGGCGATCCCAGCGGCGGAGGTGACCTCAGTGGCCTGGGGGGGCCCTGACCTTGAGGAGCTCTTCGTCACGACGGCCAACATCCACCCCAAGGAGGGGCTACCTGAGATCGAAGAGGACATCATCGGCCCTCAGGATGGCTGCACCTTCAGGGTTACAGGTCTCTCCACCTCTGGTTTACCCATGTCTTCTTTCAAGTTGTAAACAATTAAAA
The DNA here is from genome assembly GCA_003667255.2 of Euschistus heros. Classification (NCBI taxonomy): domain Eukaryota; kingdom Metazoa; phylum Arthropoda; class Insecta; order Hemiptera; family Pentatomidae; genus Euschistus; species Euschistus heros. The sequence goes on from RCWM02000912.1 coordinate 184,671, forward strand.
ATATTATTGTAAAATCAAATTTATTTTTATTTTCTACCATCTTCATACTTGCTCATCGATCATTCCCCTACCCCATTATATATATATATATACTGATATATTATATACCCGATATATATATATATATATATATATATATATATATATATATATATAGGTAGTATTATAAAGTGTCATTTTTTTTTCACAGTATTATGTTAAAGAACCAAAAATAAAGCGAAAACCTAATCGTAAAGGTTCCTCTCGCCAGCCAGGTGCCATCAGCCAGCGCTCAGGATATAAGAGAAACAGAGTCAAAAGGAGCTGACTCATTAGAATCTTCTAGCCAAGATATAGTGTATAAGAAGAGTTGAACAAATATTAAGTAATTAGGATCACACCCTCACAACCTCTACACAAACACTGCTAAATATAAGAATCAAAAGTTTTTATACGACAGGAAGCGAACCTGGTAGTTGCTAAGAGTGGTGTGGAGAGCTCCACACGATAACATACGATAGCACACCACACACTTATCTTATCTTCAATTGGTTACAATGACTCTCCAATAAAACAAAGACGCAATGTATATCTTCATTTGAGGAGCATTCGGTGGTGTGATGTTTAGTGTCTCAAAGAAATTTTCAAATTCGTGTAAGTTTAAAAAAAATATTTTAATGCTTAGTAATTAATTTCATGTACTATTATTCCTTATACATAAGGTTACAATACGTTCGTTGCCCCTACCAACCGTCTCGTGATGCACCTTTGTCCCGTTTTTGTCAAGAATATGATCTTTTATAAATAGGTTTTTATTTGAAAATATTTTAAAGTTGATTTTTCATAAAGTGTTAACATATATATTCACATTATGAATACATTTATAAATAAAATATTCCAGTATTTTTTTAAGTGACTGTTCATTAGAAACTTTTATTATTTATTAATGTATTACTCTAAACTAATCGACATAAAAACGTGATTATTTAAAAAGGGAACCAATTTTTTGTTATTATGAAGTTAAATTAGCAAATGTTGTTGATTGTTTTTTAAGGGCAAAAAACTGCTATGGTTATTATCGCCCATACCCAAAATTTAGACAATAACAAATTCCTAATCAAATTATATTAACCTCCAAAAAAATAAATAAATAAATAAATAAAAAAATAAATAAAAATAAAAAATAAATAAATAAATAAAAAATAGAAAAAATAAAAATAAAAATAAATAAATAATTAAATAAAATAAATAAATACAAAAAAAAATAATAAAAAAGAACATTAAATTTTGTCATATAATCCAATTGGCTTGATAAATTTTATCGTACTACAAATGTATTGTTTGCTATCGCCCAAGAACATACAGAGCTGACGAGGCACACCATACTTATCCATATCTCTCCTGTACTGAGGGCACTCCTCAAAGATATGCCTCACTGTTAGGGCAACTCTGCAGAGTTGACACTGAGGGGGATCTGTCTTTGCCATCAGGTAGTCATGTGTTATTGTGGCAGTGTCCAATTCTTAGCCGTGTGATTATCACCTCCTCCCTTCTGCAATGTCTTGAGGAAGAGGCCCAGCCACCGACGTTCGGTCTGATTTTGTTCAATTTATTATTTTCTGATGCAGACCATGCACTCTGCGTCATCCAAAATCTTCATGTAGAGTGGTCGGAACATATCTGCCGCGGACAAGAAAGTGGGTGTAATAGTTTCTAATTGGTGGGCTTCTCTAGCTGCTCCATCCACCTCTTCATTTCCGGGTATACCGGAATGGCTCGGGATCCAGAAAAAGGTTAGCACTTTTGATGATTTACTTATCTGATTATAATAAAATGATTTCTTGGATTAATGGGTTGTCCGAATAAATTTTGAAAAGATTTTTAATCGCACTCAAGGAGCCAGAGCAGATAATTATCGACTGTTCTTCAAATGTTTGAGCAAGGTGAAGCGCTTTTAATATCGCCGTCAGTTCAGCTGTGAAAATACCGCAGACACCATCCAGCTTATACTTCAGCGCTCTGCTGTTGTCACAAACTGCACAAGATGTTGAATCATTTGTTTTTGAACCATCAGTGTATATAATTTTGCTACTTTTGTAATTATCTACTTCAGAGAGAAATGTTTGAATGACTTCTTGAGGAGAACATTTTTTTTTTGTTTTTGAAACTTTTAGCATTTTAACGTTAACATGAGGAGGTGATAATGTCTATGGAGGTAGGTTTCTTCTTATCGATAGAGACTGATGTTTCATTACTTTTGATATAAACCATCTCATCCTGTACCAAAATGGAAGAGAGGAATTTTTTTTTTTTTCTCTTCATAGCCCCTATCTATAAGAAAAACAGTGTAAATACTCTTTACATCGTTAGATGTAAAGAGGTAGAAAGGTAAGTGCCTTTTACTGTAACTGTGTTACATTTTAAGGCCTGTATGAGTGGGGGTGATCTTGAGGTAGAGGGCGCTATGTATCTGCAGAGGTGTTGGGGCACACCTTTTGTTGAGGTCCTTTCTCCTGAAAACATCAATTCAAATCAAAAGTATTTATAAATTAGAAAAATTTGGAAGTGAAGACAGTCAGATTGTCTTTTGCCATCGTACAGGGGGTGGTGCCGGAGTTAAGGAATTAAATAGAGGGTTATTGAGGTGTTGGAGGGAATCAAAAAATTTGATATGCCTCCGCTTTATGTATTCCGGGACCGTTGGCAGTTCGAAAATTTCGTGCAGCTCCGGGGGCTTCTTCTTTCGCAGCGTCGTCGTTCTCACAATTCTTCGGAGGATGGTGTCTTGAAATCCCTGGAGACATCGTCGTGTACCCTCGGAGAGATGTGTGAACAGCGGTGCGCCGTAGAGGAGTGATGGGCGGAGAATCGATTTATAGAATCGATTTATAGATGGCTAGTTTTAGCCTGAGAGAGAGTGCTGGGGAGGTGAGGAGGTGATGAAGTCTATAGGATTTTCTCCTGACTAATTTGGCTTTCTTGTAAACGTGAGCCGAGAATTTAAGATGGCGGTCCAGCTGAACGCCTAAATAAAGTATTTTGTTGGAGGGAGCTAGTTCCATGCCAGCCACGTGGAGCGCTCTTGGCAGTGCCGTTCTCTTCTTTGATTGGTGCGAGAACACTACGCAGTCCGTTTTGGCGGGATTTACTTTGATGTTAAGCAAATCCAGCCGTTGAACAATCTCCGCACAAGTTTGTTCGGCCTGACGTAGTGCTTTCGTGGCATTGAGGCTACTGCTGTAGATGGCGATGTCATCAGCATAGGCAGCTACAGCAGACTTGATGTAATTTTTGCCGACTATATCGGCAGTATAGATAGAAAATAAGACTGGCGATAGAACTGCTCCCTGTGGAACACCACAGCTGAGAGGGATGGTGCTAGAAAGTTCCCCACGAACCTTTACAGTGAGTTTTCTGCCACTCAGAAATGAGACTATGATGTTATAGAGCTGTTCTGGGCAGTCGAGATCCATGAGCTGACGGCATAGAATGCCGTGAGACACAGAATCGAAAGCCTTAGTACAGTCTATGGAAATCATAGCCGTTGCCGTATTTCTGTTGAAGTTTCGGTTTACCTCAGTTTGAAGCTTCAGTAGATGGTGTTCTGTGCTGAGGTGGGCTTGAAATCCAGCTTGCTCATACGGAATCACTGAGTGTTCCTCGCAAAAGTCCCTGAGGTAATTGAGAATAATTTTCTCATAGACCTTTGCGAGGTGAGGCAGTAAGCTGATTGGTCTGTAGTGCTCAGTTTTCCCACCGTTGCGACTCGGCTTGAGGAGTGGAAACAAGATGGCACGTTTCCATTGGTTCGGAAAGATTCTCAGTCTCAAGCACGAGTTGTAAAGGTTCGTAAGGTGGGCGATGCCTCTTCGAGGCAGCTGCTTGAGCAGGATGGTCTGTATCCCGTCCTGGCCAGGGGCCCGGTTTCCATTGGATCGCCTCAGGATGGCTTTGAGGCGTCTCGGGCTGGCGAACATGAAATTGTTGTCCCTGGCCATGACTGGATACGGAGGTGCATCAGTGGTGCGGGCTTCGATGTCTTCCCTGTAGTAGTCTGCTAGCAGCTGGGCCTGTTCTGAGGGCATCAACAGTCTGTCACCATCGTGCAGACGGACACTGGAGCTCTTCTTTGTTGCTGGTTTGGTCAACTTCCAGAGTTTTCTGTAATCCCCGTGTGTAGCCTGAAGTCGATCGTGCCAGGTTGCCGTCTTCCACTGCCGCATGAGGTTTCTTATCTGGGTGGTGATCGAGTTCAGGGCCATCTTCACTGCTGGGTCTCTGGTTCTGGAATGACGGTTCTTCAGTGTCCGCCTGCTTTTGATCAAGGCCATGATGTGGGGTGGGGGTGATCGGAGGTGGGGGGGGGCTGAGGGTGAAAAGTGGGGATGGCGAGATGTGCGGCCTCTAGCAGGAGTTTCGTGAACTCTTCGATGTAGGCATCAACGGCGTCTTCTGATTGGAGGACAGGCATCTTCTCTGGTAGTTTTCGGCATACCTCTGATTTGTATAATTTCCAGTCGGCCTCCTGATATTTGAACTTTTTCTCTTTAGGGCTGTCCATTTTGCCTTCGATCTCATAAATCACTGGTCGATGATCAGATGATATGAAATCGAAGACATTACAGCCTGTAAAACGATGGGGCTGTCTTGTAAGCAGGAGGTCGATGGTGGATGTAAATCCTGAGCCGGCGTGTCGAAAGGTGTGAGTGGATGGGTGTATAACTGTGAAAGTAGTTTTCGTCAGTTGTACACCCGCTCTGTTAATTTTTGTATTATGCCAAGAGGTATGCCGAGCGTTGAGGTCTCCTACTAGCCAGTGGTTTGTTGTAGTCCCGCATGCGTCGACTAGTTGCCGGAGCTGACTTAGCGAACCTTTTGGGCGGCGATACACAGCTGTGATTAGTGTTGGCTGTCGAAGTATCACTTGGATTGTAAGGTGACTCATAAGGCTGTCAGTGACGTTGAATGGTGGTGGCATTTTTTTTCCATGGTACACCATGTTTGACAGCTATTAACACACCGCCATGCGGGTCGTGCTGGTCGTCAGTTATGGCAGCATAGCCGAGCAAGCGGGGTGGATATCCGAGTAGTTTGGTCTCAGTCAGAACCAGAACGGTTGGCTGAGCCATACCCAATAGCGCCTCTATTTCTTCTACTTTCGTAGAGAGGCCTCGACAGTTGAAGTTAAGTAAAGTGAAGCCTCTCATTGGCGGTTGGCCAGCCCCACTACTACTTGTACTAAGGTTTTCACCTGTTCTATGAGGTCTCCAACTGAACTAGTGACTGTGTCTGTTATATGTGTCATTAGTCGTTCAACCCAAGGAGGAGGGTCCTCTGGATCTGAGCGAATAGGAGGGCTGGTCGGTGGTGGAGGGGTGGGGGGTTGTGGCGGTCCCTGATTGGTCCGGTTAGGATCTCGTGTCTGAGACCCTGTAGAACTTTTTCTCTGTTACCTCCTCTTCGACTGGCCAGGAGCTCGGCTAGTTTGAGCCTATGTTGACACCCCCTATAGGAAGCAACATGCTCCCCTCCACAGTTGCAGCATTTTGGTGGGTCCTTCCTCTCACAGTCCTTGATGTCATGGCTGTCCCCACATCTAACACACTTAGCCTTTCGGCCACAGTAGTTCCTTGTGTGTCCGTATTGTTGACACTTATAGCATTGTGGGGGGAGGGGGTCCTTTGTTTCTCTGTAGGGCTCCACCGAAAAAGAACAGTGGTCCACATGGCGGACCTTATTTTTAATATCCTTGGCTGTAACGCCATTCGCTACTGTAATGCAGATGTTGGAAAGAGGAGTTCTCTTTCCATCAGGGGCGGTTTTATGAAAACGCCGGGCATGGCTAATTTCAACCGGCTCAAAAGCCTCTAGCACTGAGTCTAGCGGGATGTCTGTGTCGAGATGCTTTATCACAAATCGATTAGGTTTTGTTTTTGTTCTCTTCGGGTGCGTGAAGAATTCCGCCTTATTTTTCTCTAGGGCTTTGAGAAAAAGTTGGCGGTCTTTTTCAGAGTACAATGTTATTTTTAAGTCTTGTGATCTTGTGGTCATAATATATCGGTCAATATGTAATTGATTCATAAAGGTTCTCACCTTGTTTTTATATTTTGTAGAGATGGTCACTGGTGGTAACGGGTTCGACCAAGCATCGCCGCTATCCTCCTCCTGTAGAGCGTCGAGCGTCTCGTATCTATTTTCTGTAGGGATGTGGGGCGGAGAAGTCTCTTTTGCCTTTCGCGCCAGTTGTCTGGTGTTCGGACGTTTAAAACCCTCCTGGAGCGACTCTTCCTGAACCTCCTGTTGTTTAATATTACTTTTATTAGCAGCCATTATAATTGGTATTAAACCGCACTTATACGAACTGGTTAATAAAAATGTCACAAGAGAATTAAGGAGGTGTTCTAGACAAAGGATTTGTGCGCGAACAAAGAACTCGCGAACAATGGAACTCACAGACAAAGAACTCACGAACAAAGAACTGATAAAGAACACAATAGAACTGATAAACGGAGCAAAGTGTCGCGAACCGAACTGCACTAACTCTAACACGGGACTGTATCTTTAAGAGAGGAATTTTTCGATCTTTCATATTTATAGGCAGTATCTTGATTAAAAATTGAAAGATATGCCGGATTATCTGGTTGTGTATAAATTTTTGTTATATACTTGGCCCCTTGCTTCTGGCGGCGATAAGAGAGGGGTAGGACTCCCGCTTCGATATTAAGACTGAGTGCTGGGCTTGTTCTGAATGCTCCGGTGGAAAGGCGTATGCCGGCATGGTGGACTGAATCCAGCCTTTTGATTTTGGTTTTACTTGCGGAGGCATAGATGAAGCTGGCGTAATCAATTTTCTAAGTATTAATGCCTCATAAATACGCAGCATGGTTTTCCTGTCCGATCCCCATGTTGTGTTCCCTAATTTTTTCAGTATCCTCAGTCTGTTTGTAGTCTTCGTTTTTAGCTGTTCTATGTGAATGGACCAGGTTAGTTTACTATCTAGATGGAGACCCAAGAATCGGATAACATTGGTGTAAACCAAAGGATTGTTATTTAGAACTATTTGAGGTGGAATATCGGGGTTTCTTTTGCGGTTGAAATGCACACAACGAGACTTGTCGGTCGAAAACTTGAAGCCTGTTCTTTGTGACCAAGAAGCTAATTTATTTACCGTGCTTTGGAGGCAGGTTCTGATGTACTGCAGGTCAGGTGATTTGCAGAGTATAGCAAAGTCATCAGCAAATAGGTATCCAGAGAGGCCAGGCATTAAACAATCGGTGATTGCACGAATTGCGATAGAAAACAAGGTCGTACTCAACACAGAACCCTATGGTATACCATGGCTTAGTGATTTCTTTTCAGAAGAAGTTCCACCAACCATAACCCTGTAATATCTGGTTCCAAGGAATCCCTTGATAAAGTTAGCTAGATTTCCTTTCCTCCCCATTGTTGTAATTGTTTGAGTATGTTAAATTGGGGGACTGTGTCAAAGGCATTTTTGATGTCGAAAAATATACCAACTGCATGTTCTTTAGTGATGAAGGCGTTCTGTATTTCGGTTGTGATCCTGAGAAGGTTATCGGTGGTGGAACGCCTCTTGCGAAACCCACACTGTAAGCTGTCTTGTACTTGCATTTGATTGAGTAACCAAATGAGTCTTTTGTTCACCATTCTTTCTAGTATTTTACAAATGCAATTTGTGAGTGATATTGGTCGGTAATTGGAAACGTCGGTTTTAGGTTTGCCAGATTTTAATATTGGTATGATTATGGATTCTTTCCACTGATTTGGAAACACTCCGCTTGTCCATATTTTATTATATAGAAGAAGAACTTTGTCTAACGATTCACTTGGTAAATTCTTTCATCATTTCATAAGTAAGGTCGTCAGGGCCCGGCGATTTACCTTTCAGCCCAGAAAGGCAGCTTTTTAGTTCCCAGATATTAAAAGGAATATTATATATTTCATGATTATCTGACATGAAGTCAATTTGGGTCGCAGAAGGTTCATCGTCATTGAATCCTTCTTTTGCGAAAAACTTTGCTAATTCATTTGCCACAATTTCCTCGTCACAGATCATGTGTCTTCTAATATTTAAATAAATTGATTGGATAGTACGTTTACCTTCAATCGCTCTAACTTTCTTCCACACAATTGAAGATGGGGTATTTGTATTAATGGAGGAAACATACTGTTGCCAGGAAGTTGTTTTATTTAAGCATATTACTCTTTTACAAATTGCTTTGGCTTTTTTGTACTCAATGAAATTTAAAGTACTCATGTTTCTTTTAAAATTATTGTAGGCTTTTCGCTTATTTTTTACTGCTTCTTTACAGTCCGCATTGAACCATGGAACGGATTGTCGTTTGAGTCTAGACGATGCTTTAAGAATAACCAATTCTGCAGCTTCTCTTATTTTTGATGTGATTTGTGTGCAAAATTCTTCTACATTTTCTGAGAGATTTGCAGGAAAATCGATATATGCTTTAAACTTCTGCCAATCAGCTTTAGCATGTATCCAACTGGGTCTTTTAGAAATGTTGGATAGACGTCCAGCCATGCTAATAATAATAGGGAAGCATTTATATATCATTATTCTGTTATTATCATTTGGCCACATACAGTTCTGTTATTGTTAACCCTGTAACCCTGGAGCCGACCTGCAAGACAAGTAGAAACGTCCGCACACCATTAAAGGTTTCTGTTTAGTAACCTATTTATATTCTTCAGCAAATCCTTTCCCTCGCCTTCTTCCTGTTTTAAGCTAATCAACTCACTCACTAAGGATGGGAGTAGTTCCACCTTTTGAAAGGAACGCGCTTCATCATTCCGTTCCGACTGAAAAAAAATCGTTCCAATTTGATTCACTTTCGTTTCGGCATTGTCGTTCACACCTCCTACCCCTTTGTTTTGTTTTTTAATGTTAACACAAGAAAGCTCTCCTTTTATTTTTACATAAATCAGCAAATAGGTACATTACGCTACGGCACACAGTGGGGCAAAACAGCTAAAAAGCGGAAAAAACTGTTTTTCTCGAGAATGGTTAGCCCTATCGAGTTGCAAATAGTCTCATCCGATTCAGATTGAAAAAAATACGTTAAATTTGTAACTCTATTGAAAAATTATATCATTGTCTTCTTTATAAAATTGAGAGATATTTTAAATTATTTTATAAAATTTTATTTAACATAATTTTAATTAATTTAACATAAGTTTATGCTAATTTAACTTCATAATAACAAAAAATTGGTTCCCTTTTTCAATAATCACGTTTTTATGTCGATTAGTTCAGAGTAATACATTAATAAATAATAAAAGTTTCTAATGAACAATCACTTAAAAAATAACGGAATATTTTATTTATAAATGTATTCATATTGTGAATATATATATGTTAACACTTTATGAAAATAAAGCAGACTTAAAACCGCAATGGAGTGTCGATAATCCGAACGTCTTTTTTTTTTCTTTTTTTTTGTAATGGAATTTTAATTAAATTTATCATATAATCACTTATTTATTTGTATTTCTAAAACTATTATATTAATAAAATAAAAAACGAAATGATTTTTTCCATGAACCTCTATAAGGAAAATAAGAAATAACTATTTCTCAGAAAATGCAAAAAATTAACTTAGACATCTATGCGTACATATTTGTTTGATCATTTGTGCATTAGATCATTTTATTTGTATCTCTGAATCCCTTCCTTAGGTTTAGTACATAGTGTTTTTAAATAAACAAACCTATAGACCACGAACAGGCTAATCTCGACTTTGTAAACAATCATCGTTTTTATGCATAGTTGTCATCAGTTGTCAATAAAATTTATAGTAATATTAAGCAGTGGTATAAGCTTTATGATAGTGGTAATTTTTTACCGGAGCTCAGCGGAGCTTTTTTTGTAGGACCACACATGTTACAAAACTCTAGTATCTTTTTCCCTCTCGCTCTAGCATATTTTTTGATAATATATTTCATACATTGGACCAATCTAACATTTTTCCACTATTTTTTAGTGTTTTAACTACAAATCTGTCGAGTTTCATAGATTTATCTACAAAAATAAATCCACAGCGACCCAAATTATAGCTCAATAGAAAAAAGCCATTTTGGGGTGGAGTAATATTGTCCAACTTTAGAAGGTCTCAGAGTAGCAAATAAAAATGAAATTGAAAAAAAAAAAAAAAAATGGAAATGTTTGCACCAACTAATAATGAATAAGATGGCTCATCAAACACGACTAAAATAATAAAGTCATTTTTAGAGTTTTTTTTTCCGTGTTTGCACCACTGTGCGGCATACAATAGTTAATAAATAAAAAAAAATAGGTTAATTATTGTTCCATACATTTTTATTTTATGAAATAGAAAAATGGAAATTTAAGTGTTATTTTTTCCTCAAAGAAACTAAAATATGAAATTGTACAATCATGTGATTATATTTTTAACATTAAGCTTTTGCCGGTGACCCAGTCGATCAAAAGCGATATATTTTGGGGAACGCGAGGGCGTTATATGTAGTTTGAGAGCTTGATATTAGGGAAGTAGGAGCAGTTAGGAGCCCAACTCTTCTTGTACTAAACAATTTTGAGTAGGAGGCAGGTTATCATGAGTGAGTTCCTTTTGACTACGTTTTTTTTAATACAAAATAAAAAAAAATTAACCTTGATTTTGATCGATCTTTCTCGATCCCTTTCCGATCTTCTAAATGTTGCTTTCTAAATTTTGGTTTGAATATAAAAGTCACGTTTGAAACCTCTTTTATAAGCGTAGGGGCTTCTTTGGCACGCTCTGGCTCTGTTGGTCTTGCTCGGATCCAAAATTTGCTAAAAGTTAACTTATCAGAAATTTAATTAAATATATTTTTTATTATATAACATTTGTCACAAGGACCTACCGTTTAGGAGCCATATTGGTATGAATGAAAAAAGTCATGTTTTAAATCCCTGTTTTTATTTCGAATTAACATAAATTGTTAATCATTTAAAATGATATAGGTAAGCAGAAAAAAATTAAGAACTCAAGGGCACAGACGGTGAGGAGGATTAAACTATTTAATTATAAAATTTATCTCCTACAGAAAACTGAATCACAGGTAAGCGAAAAAAATATAGAAAACATAGGAACATTGATTGTAGAATCCCTAAAATATTCCATTTCATTCTTACTTTAGCCGACAGGTTCAAGAGGGCCATTTTTTTCTTTGTTCTTTTCTTATTCATATTGATGAGGTATAGTTGACTGTTAAATATTAGAAGTAGATAGTTGGGGTATGCAGTCATAAAGATACAAGCAATTAAAAAATAAGTTTTTAATTTTTAGTTTATTTATTTTATTTATTTTTTTTCATCATTTTTTTTTAACATTTGTCACAAGGACCTACTGTTTAGGAGCTATATTGGTATGAATGAAAAAAGTCATGTTTTAAATCCCTGTTTTTATTTCGAATTAACATGAATTGTTAATCATTTTCACGCGAGCTCTCGTACCCTCCACTTACATACCCGGGAGGATTCCTGTCCTTACCTTATTTCCTTCAATCCAATATAAATCCTTAAAAAAAGGAGTCCTTTTTTTTTTTGGCAACAAAAAAGGACAAACGGAGGATGGGGCCCAACCTCATTTATATGAGGGGGGAGACCCCCAGAATCCAAGCTCCTACCAACTCCACGAAAAAAAAAATTAATAAGTTTTTTATTTGCTTGTATCTTTATTACTGCATACCCCAACTATCTACTTCTCCTTATTCTTTTTTTTTTTTTTTAATAACAATAATTTTTAAATTGGATTACAAATAAACTATCAATACACTAATATTGTATTATAATTTATTAAATTAGAAGGTAAAATTAATATATCAATATGATAGTAACACAAAGAAAAGTACAAAATAATGCAAACTGTATAAACAAAATAATATTAAAAATTAAATTATATACACGTGCAAAACTGAGTCAATAATCCAAAAAATTAATCATTGAAAACAATTATTTTCTTAAACAAAAGATAAATTTGAAATCGAAGACTCACGGTTGTAATAAAATCCAGTGGTTGAAACGAAAGTTATGGAACGGAAATAGTTTAGTTCCATTCCCTATTTCACTCCACACCGTCGGAACGCAAACCTAAATCTTGTTTTATTTTGTTTTTGTTCCACTCGTTCCAGGAGGTGGAAGACCGACAGTGGTGGAACTCCTTCTGGATGAAATCCTATGATTGAAGTGATATTCTCGTTTGTTTTTGTTCTAGTAAGTAGGAAAAAAAAAAAAAAAAAAAAAAAAGATCTCGTTCCGTTCCGAACCATATCAAACAAAAAGCCATTCCATAATCATAAGGTATAGTTGACTGTGATGTATATAGGAGATGTAGATAATTAGGGTTGGCAGTCAAAGATATTCAGCAGATCAAAATAAAATGTTTATTTTATTCTAATTCTTAAAGCCAACGTTTCGACTTGCAATGCAAGTCTTCATCAGGGCTAGAAAAAAAAAAAAAAAACAAGCAAAGAGGTATGACTACATTGTAAAAATATATGAATAAACACACACCAGAACATATAGGAATGAGTGAGAAAGAAAATAAACATAAACAAACAAATAAACATAAATAACTGTATAAGAGTAAGGATAGTAACTTAAAGGCAATATATAAAGGCCATAAGGCCAGTAAAGACTATTGAATTGAGGCTAAAATGAGAATTAAAATGGGTGATAGTTACTTAAATGCTAATGAGTAATCTTGACAAAATAATTGGTGAACATAAACACTCCAAAAAACCATTCCGAAAGCCGTTCCGGTTGGAACGGTACATCTCTATCACTTACCGATTAAATTTGTTTATAGGGGAAAGGAGATTAGTATGTTATGAATGAAGTAGCTCATTTGTAGTGTGAATTGTTTTATTAGCAAAACATGTATTTATACGAATATGTTACAAAATTGTAAATTGTTAAATTCCATAAAATAAAGCTCTTTTTATTTTTTTAAGTAGCTCTTAAAAGACTGAGATGATTATTTCGTGTTATTTACCTAACCTTGAGCATGAAATTTAAAAAATTTCTTTCCCCTTCCCCCTCTTTTCCTCTCAACAAACACTCAGGCAAGATATAAGAGTACATATAATAATCAAAATATTCTTACAATACTGATAAACAATATTGAGGTAGATAAAATAACAGTCAATTATCTCGGAACTGCTTCATCATAACTAAAGGCCTGATTCCCGTGTAATTGCTCGGAATTACACGAAATTGAACATATTGGGTTTTAAGTGCACGATTGCGCATTTTATAATATTTCATTAGAAATATTATTGCTTTTTTTATTTTTCATTCTGAGAAAAGTCTTGGTTTATTTTGAAATTATCATCAATAACGTTTACCTGCATAAAGAAACAAAAAAACATGGCTTCCAGCTATTTCTTTAAACGTGTTAAAGAAATCGTTTAATGTTGAACAACGTTTTCTTTTCATATTATCATTCGTAAAATTGCCAATTTGATTTTATGTTAAGATTGATGAACTAATTGCCACTTCTATTGGGATTATTTTATTAGAAAACTAGTTTCGAATGCTAAACATTCATCTTCAGTTCTTAGATCTAAGAGATAACTCTTAACTCTTCTATTTTATCTAACTCTTAACCTCTAAGAGTTACTTCTTAGACCTCCTAAGAACTGAAGATGAATGTTTAGCATTCGAAACTAGTTTTCTAATAAAATAATTCCAATACAAATGGCAATGACTTCCTCAATCCTTCTATACCATCATAGTGTACCTCAAATTAATTTTATGTCACCTTTCAAGCTACTCTTTTATTTTCATTTTATTCTAGCCTAGAGTTTGGTTAGTTGAACAAGTACATGTAATAGAGGAAACGCCTGATGTGGCAGTTAGCCAATTGTCATAGACACTTCTTTCACCTTCTCCTTCCATCCAGATCTTAGTCGGCCCCTAGTCGAGAAGATCTTCCTTTATTAAACCTTCTGTCTTCGTTATTCTGTTGGCATTGCCGAACTATTTCAGCCTGCTTATTCTTTTAAAATTGTATAATGACAGACCATTGTTGATGTTGTATATCTCTTTATTCTTTCTATTTCACCACACTCCATTCTCAAGCACTCCACCAAACATTCCTCACAGCACCCTCCTCTGGAACCTGCCAAGCCTGTCACAGGCTATCTTGTTCAATATCCAACATTCACTACTGTAACTAACAACCTGTCTTATCAGAGTTTTGTATTATTATTATTATTATTATGTTGGCGCAACAACTCGGCGACGAGTCCTGGCCTCCTCCACCAGCTTCCTCCAGTCATCTCTGCTCAATGCCGCTGTCATCCAGCGACGGACTCCCAGTACATCTCTAGCGTCTCCCTCCACTCCATCAGACCATCTAAGCTTCGGTCTCCCCCTTCTTCTAGTTCCGTGGAGAGGTTCAGTAAGGAGCTTTTTAGGGATTGCCTCATTGTCCATCCTTGCCACGTAGCCGGCCCATCGCAATCTTCCCAGCTTCATTGTCAGAACAATATCTTTTTCATTAAAAATAGAATAAATTTCGTTATTCGTCCGTCTTCTCCAGTTTCCGTCGGTATGGACTCCTCCAAAGATCCTTCGAAGAATTTTCCTTTCAAAGACCAAGAGGTCTTGTTCTATTCTTTTACTTGTAGTCCACGTCTCTGATCCAAACAATAGGACGGGGCGGATCAATGTCCTGTATAGGTGGAGCTTGGTCTGTCGCGATAAAAGGCGGGAGGTGAATTCCTTGCGGAGGCCAAAGTAGCACTTGATCGCCATCAATATTCTTCTCTTCACCTCAGCCGCAGGTGAATTATCTTGAGTAACCAGGGACCCCAAATATGTGAACTGGGCCACTTTCTCAAAGTTGAAGAGGCTGATATTAATTGTCTCCCCAGGTCGAGCAGCTTCTCCTGTTACCATATATTTAGTTTTCTTTTCATTTATCTCCAATCCAACCACTTTGGCGGCCTCTAATAGAGCCAGAAATCCTTCTTTAACTGACTACAACTGAGTTTTGTATATCCTGATCTAATTTTGACACGAGATTAGGTTACATCCTATTAGGTGTGGAAGAGTAAAGTATGTCCTGTCTCCTACAAAAATCCTTCATATGACCTCACCTGTTTCATTGGTCATCCCAATAATAATACTATCACTAAAAAGAAGAAAAAATGTCAAGTTGAAATTATAACTTAATTTTCAAACAAGAATGGCAGAAATATGTTATGTTTTACCTTAGTTTTGGATTAACTGTCCTCAAAAAACCTACAAAATCCCTAATTTTCAGCAGCTAAGATTTATTTTCAAGTCCCCTGGGTTATTTAAATCCAATATTTGCAGGGCACTGGAAGAATAATATAGATATTTTGCTATAATTGTTATTTTGCTTCATAGAGGTTATAATTATTAGTATTATTTAATATATATTGCGTATGTATATATTTGTATATATTACCTATATGTGCCTTTCACTGAGGCAGATCATAATATTTATAACAATAAAAGATACTAATAAATTCTTATCACGTTTAACCATTAGCAATAACATAAATCAATTAATATTTATTTTAAATCTTAGTTCCCATAACTAGTCAATTAAAATTAAAACAATATGTTTTTTTATTTTTTTACTAATTGCTTTAAAGTACAAACCTTATGGCAATTGAGTTAGCCAATAATATTTTACTATTTTATATTTACAAGTCCATAATAGTAAATAAACAATAAATACAAACAGAAGATCATTTTTACATGTTATAGTAAATAATACCAACAAAAGAGCATTTCTACATGTTAGAATATAATTCAATAACTAATACGAACAAAAGATTTTTTCTTTCTTCTTCTTACTAGTTATAATGATTTAAAAAATATATATATATAAATAAATAAAAGAGAAAAACATTGTACTTAATAGCGGCTAAAACTGGTCTTTTGATCAACATAGGAAAGACCGAGTTCGTAACTAACATTAAAGATACCCCTAGAATGATGAGAGTCAGTGATAATATCTACATCAAGAGAGTCAAAAGTATAAAGTACCTTAGGGAATGGTTTTCAGAGGATCTAAGCGAAACAATGGCTCTTAAGCGCAGGAGACTCAAACTAGATAAGGCTTACCATGCCTGTAGAAAACTGTATGCTTCAAAGAATTTGTCGATGAATGTCAAACTAAGACACTACAATGCAGTAGTCAGACCTTCAGTCCTCTATGCAACAGAGTGCCTATAGCTAAATAAGAACACCCCACTAAGAGCCCTCGAGGTACATGAAAGAAAGTTCCTGAGACAGATAGTAGGACCAAGAATTCTACCAGTTAGAGGCCGATGGTATCAACCAAATCATGAGCTATATAAACACCAAGAAAATCTCATTGATGCCATCAGAAGAAGGCGGACATCTATCCAGAATGGACTCAAAGAGGCTATCCCATAGAATCTTCAAGGCTACTGGATTCTTGTGGATGAAGCAATTGGAGAAGGATCTTTCCGAACTCCATATAAATCAAAATGACATAACCGACCAGAGTAACTATCATAAAACTCTTAAAACTAAATCCTTCATAACATCCCTCACAGAAGTTACCCACAGACCGAAAGACGAAACCAGGAAATGGTCTGAGGAACGTAAGATTGAATTTAGCCAGAAAATGAAGGACAACTGGGACATCAGAAAAGCTCGAGGTACCAACAAGAGAGCTGCTGCCGAACCCACCACTAAGAACACCAATCGTGGCAAACAATGATATTTATTAATATCAATTATAACAAAGTTATAATTATTAATATTGGTTATAATTACAATAATATCCAAGGTAACAAAAGTAGTAGCAGCAATTACAATAGAATCAAAATAACACCTTGTGATGTTTTATAATTATGAGTTAACCTAATTGATTTTTTCTACTCTATTTAATTTATTTAAATGAAAGAAAACAATTATTTTTTGGGAGCATTTAAAATAAATAGAAAAATGTTGCTTATCTTTTCTACGCTATTGAAGTCCAAATTATTTCCCGATGATAAACATTCATCTCTTTGAACTATATTTTTATTCAAATATTTCTGTTGACTGTTATCTTTGAAAGTCTTTGACACTCCAATAGCAGATGTTTCAAGCTATTTAAGATGTACAATTTGCACATTTTTCATTAGATTTAATTATTAAACTATTATTTTAAAAAAAAAATATTTTTAAGTACTCATCTTTGCCTATTATAAGTTTGGTTATATTGATGTTATGTTTTCAATAATCTTTAAAAAATAAATTAAAAAACATTATCCACCTAATTAATAAATTCATAATAACAATAAAAATAATTAAATTAACTAATAATAAATATTGGCAGTGCTTCTACAAAAAAGGTTGACTGAATTCACTGAAAGTATTATAGGAGAATACCAAGGAGGCTTCAGGCCCAGAAGATCAACAGTTGACCAGATATTCTCCCTGAGGCAGGCAATTGAAAAGTGTCATGAATTCAAAGTAGAAATGCATCTTCTCTTTGTGGATTTTCAGCAGGCATATGACAGTGTGGACAGAGAGATACTCCTTAAAATTATGGTAGATATGGGCATACCAAAAAAACTAGTTAGACTGACAAAAATGATGTTAAACAAAACTACTTGTCAAGTAACGTATGGAAATTCCCTGTCAGACAAATTTGGTGTTAATAATGGCCTAAGGCAGGGTGATCCTCTATCTCCAATTCTGTTTAATATAGCACTGGAAGCAGCTATCCGTGGAATTAGGACAAATCCAGGGGGGACTGTATATAATCGCCTGTCACAACATCTAGCATATGCCGATGATGTGATTATAATTTCTAGAACCCAAGCAGTGTTATCAGGTACCTTCCAAGAATTCGAAGAGGCAGCTATACAACAGGGTCTTGCAGTGAACGAGAATAAGACAGTCTACATGAAAAGGTCAAGATGGAGAACTGAAGAAAATGAAGAAGTAACATTCACAAATCATAGTTTTAGGTCTGTAAACCAGTTCAAGTACTTGGGAAGCCTGGTCACAACAGACAATAGAATTAAAAGTGAAATAAAAGCAAGAATAGCAGAAGGAAACAGGTGCTATTTCTCCCTTCAAAAAGTGTTCAACTTCCATTCTTTTTCTAAAAGAATGAAAATTCTTATTCACAAGACCATTGTAAGACCAGTGGTAATGTATGGATACGAAACGTGGCCCTTAACAAAAAAATCAAAAATGATGCTGAACACCTGGGAAAGGAAAGTGTTGAGGAGAATATGGGGCGGAATCTTCGAGAATGGTTTTTGGAGGAGAAGAAAAAATGAAGAGATTATAATCCTGCTTGGGGAACCCAACATCGTCGCCATGATAAAAAGAGCGCGTATTAAGTGGTCATGTCCGACCAAAGGGTGCCAAAGAAAATGCTATACAGGAAACCAGATGGCAAGAGAGGGAGAGGTCTTCCCCGAATCAGATGGATGGATGATGTGGAGGAGGATATGAGGCGGATGGGGGTTCAGGAATGGAGGGAGAGAGTGCAGGATCGAAGAAATTAGTGGGATGTTGTGTAGGAGGCCCAGGTCCTTCTAGGACTGTAGTGCCCATATAATAATAATAATAATAATAAATTATTTATTCATAAGGTATTAGTTGACTATGAAGTATTTAGAGAAGTAGATTGTTGGGGTAGGCAGTCATAGATACACAGCAAATCAAAATAATATTTTAATTTATAATACCATTATAGATTAAAATATTATTTTGATTTGTTGTGTATCTATGACTGCCAACCCTCAAGAATCTACCAGGTATGCAAGTTTAAAATGTCGTTTTAATTCCAATAGAATGCGCTCTTAGCCTATTGAAGGATTTGCTTATCTCTAAACGCTATTTTGTTTGTTAGTCATTTGTTTACAAAAGTCAGTTGTTTTTAAGTCGTTTACGTGGTCGTATCATACCTTTCTTTGGTGTTAAAAATGTCTAATTTTAAGCCAAATAAAGAGCATTTGCGGCATGTCATGATTTTCTTATTTAATCAAAAGAAAAAGGCATCTGAATGTCATCGAATTCTTGTTGAGACTTATGGCGATGTTGCTCCAACCGTCAGGACATGTGAACGTTGGTTTCAAAGTTTCAAACGTGGTGATTTTGATGTTACTGATCAAAAACGAGAAAATCGACCAAAAAAGTTTGAGGACTTCGAATTGCAATCTTTATTAGACGAAGACAATACCCAAACCCAACAAATGTTGGCAGAACAGTTGAATGTCACTAGGCAAGCCATTTCCGATCGCCTGAGAGCTATGGGAAAGATTCAAAAGGTTGGAAAATGGGTTCCACATGAATTGGACGAACGACAGATGGAAAAAAAAAAAAAAAAACGAAAAACTGTGTGCGAAATGCTGCTTTTACGCCACGAAAGAAAGGGTTTTTTGCATCGAGTTGTAACTGGCGATGAAAAATGGATTTATTTTCAGAATCCCAAACGAAAAAAATCATGGGTAACGCCAGGACAACCATCCACATCGAGTGCAAGACCGGATCGTTTTGGGAAGAAGACAATGCTGTGTGTGTGGTGGGATCAGAAGGGAGTAGTCTACTACGAGCTTCTCAAACCCGGCGAAACAGTCAATACCGAGCGCTACCGACAACAAATGATCAATTTGAGTCACGCATTGATCGAAAAAACGCCCAGAATGGGCTCACAGGCACGCCAAAGTCATTCTTCAGCATGATAACGCTCCTGCACATTCAGCCAGATTGACTAAGGAAACGATTTCTTCGCTTGGTTGGGAACTCCTACCCCACCCGCCGTATTCACCTGACCTGGCGCCTTCTGATTATCACCTCTTCTCATCGATGGGACACTCATTGGCGGAGCAACACTTCAACAATTTCGAAAACGTACGAAAATGGCTCGATGAATGGATTTCAAATAAAGATGAAGCATTCTTTTGGAATGGTATCCATATATTGCCCGAGAGATGGACAAAATGTGTAGAAAGCGAGGGTCAGTACTTTGAATAAAATATATTATACTTTTTTTTAAATTACTGTGTATATATTTTAAGAAATAAACGACATTTTAAACTTGCATACCTGGTACATCTATAAATTATTTAAGTTGAGCCAGATCAAGAAGTCTGGAAGAAATTTTCGGAAGATAGGAAAAAAGAACATGGAGAGAGAATGAAGATCATTTGGGTGTGACGTAAGGAGAGAAGAACCACAAGAGCTTCACCTGATCTATCTTAGGTCAAAATCCTTCATAAATGAAAATTAATAAATAACTATGATTTTTTAAATTTTAAATAAAGTATTTGAGATATAATGGTGAAGACTACTTAGACACTTAAATATAATCAACCAACAAAATGTGTTTCTACATTTTTTTCTACATGGACATTGAAATGTCTGTTACAATAAAAATTCAATATTTTTGTTTCCTAGGATGACCACTACTGTTTTCCACTGCAACAGCTGTTAATAAGTTTATAAAATAAAGAAAAAGTGGCATTGTTATCAAATATAACAGGCGTTGACAGAGTTGATAAAATGAAATCTTGTTGATCCCAACTTAAAAAGCATTATAATTATTTAAGAGATGTAACAGATGTATTTGTTCCTTGGTTTAAATAAAATTCTTAACTATATCTATAACTAGTCATTTACCTTAATTCTAAATCTTAAAAATTCAGGGGCATGGTTTAATAAAAAAATAAAATACTAAATGAAAAAAAACAAAACAAATTCCTCCTAACTGTAAAAACAATAGACCATGGATATACAATACCTTCCTATAATCTACTACTGTTCCCAGTTTACATTTTTGAATTATAATGACAAATTACTTAAATTAATTATTAAATTAAATCAACAATCAGTGATTATTTGAAGTAAACAAAGTGTAGAGAAAATAGGAATTCCTTTTTTCATTAAAAACAATATAGCTCACGAATGGTTGAACCTATTGACAAATGTTAAATAACAAAAATTATTTTCTGATTAGAAAAATATTGGCAAGTTTTCAATCTGAGCAACACCAACAGAGCTAGCGTGTTAAAATGTTACATTTTTGTTGAATGTGAAAAAGATGTGATATAAGGGAAATCAATAGTTATGGTCATACTTAAGGGAACTTGTCGATTTAAAATGGAATTTCATTGATACATTTAGTAATATGACATCTTTGGTTATATACTTAGATTCTCAAAAGTTTAATCTATTGAATGTAAAATTGACAAATACACTAAAGCTTCCTTTAAAATAAATTTTTATTTATTTATTTTTTTTTTTTACAAAAAGCTAAAAATACCAGTTATGGTCGGTCATAGCCAAGACTAGTTATGGTCATTTGGTGAAATAATCTTCAAACAAATTTTTTTAATAATTTGAAAATGAGTATAATTTAATGAACAACTATAACTACAAAAATAATCTAAATACTAATACAACGCGGTCTAACAAAAAAGTAAAATATATATTTAAAAACACAATCACTTGATGCACTCATTCACAAACTTTGTAGTTACTTAATAAACTTATTAGTTTAGAAAACCATCTTGAAAGGATAGTTTAAAATGTATTAAAACAACTATTTATCAAAGTATAATTTATAGCCGCTCTTCTCATTGATTTTTCTAAATAAGCGAAAATGGCATACAATATGGTAATCGTCCTCACTAACAAATAAATGAATTAAATGAAATCGGTAGGTATTTTTTGTAAATTATCTTCTTTGGATATATCCAGTTTTCTTAAACAGCAGTAGCCATCAGCGAAGTACAGAATATAACAAACTATATTAACAAGTAATGGTTACTTAAGAGACGTAAGCTCTAACCTGAAAACTACTCGGAAGGGATGTAGTATATAAGTTTTAAAATGACATAATCAAATGAAGAAAATTCTATTAGCAGATAGAAAGTTTGTAACACCAAAGAAAATTGAAATGGATAACAGTGACCATAACTCATATCCTGTATTTTTAGACACCAGTTATCATCAGTTCAAAATTATTGTTAATTAAAATCAGACAGTCCAACATAATAGAGTTTGTATGGATGCCTGAATTCTAATGAAAAGTTACATAACTAAAAATTAATGAAGTAATTTCTCTATAATTCCTTAAGAATCCTTACTTTTAAAAACTGTTACTAAAAAAAGAGGTATTTCAGGACACTATATGAGGAAAATATTTTTAATAGTGACTGGAAAGGGATAGGAGGGAGAGTTTCATGAGTAACTGAACCTTAAATCCTTTGCAGAAATATATTTCTTGGTGATATTACAAATAAATTAATTAGACCCTTTTTATTCCGATAATTGTATTAATATACCCAAAACTGGTGAGGTGACCATAACTAGTGATTTACCCTATTTGATGGTGAAAAAATCTTACAACTTGACTTTTTTCATCTGAATCAATATATGTCATAAACGGTAGGTTCTAGTGACAAATCTTATATAACAAAAAAAGTTTTATGATGAAATTTCGGATAGGGTAAGTATTGTTTATTTTCTATCAGAGCAACACCATTAGTGCTAGAGTGTGCCCAAAAAGTCCCTAAACTTAAAAATAGAAGTTTCGAAAGTAACTTTTTTATTCAAAGCAATATAGCTCCTAAACGGTAGGTTCTAGCTACAAATGTTATAAAACAAAAAGTATTCTCCATTAAATTTCTGACAGGAGAACTATCAGTCAATTTTCGTTCACGACACCAAGAGAGCTAGAGCGTGTCAAAATGCTGTATTTTTTAATGTGAAAAAAATGTTAAACAAAATACATATCCATTTCAAAAAAATAAAAACATTTTAGTGCAGAAACATAAAGGAATAGTTAGAAAATAAAATTACTTTTTATTACAGGAATATGCCACCTACCGTTGAAAGATTGCCAATACCTCCCCTTGCACTTGGAGAGGGCCCTCATTGGGACATTGAATCTCAATCCCTGTACCTCATCGATATTGCAAGAACCTTCATTGTCAGATATGATTTGGCAACTGACAAATCATTTATGGCTAAACTGGGTAAGGGAATTATGAAAAACTATAATTAATTGTACATAGTTTGAAATATTTTGAATAATAATGTAGTAATAGAATGAATATAGAAAACCATAATAAACAAATAAATAAATAAAAAAGTAGATCAATAATCAAGAAATATTGCTAATGGTGATATTTCTCTGATTCTAGATGTTCCCGCTATAAATTTCATGATCCCAGTCACTGGCTCGAAAGGTAAATTTGTGATAGGATCTGGGCTTAAGCTTTATGTCATTGGTTGGGACGGCATTTCCGACAAAGTTGATTCAGTCGAAGAACTCCATGAACTTCGAGATGAGCTTGATAAAATTATGATCAACGATGCAAAATGCGATTCCTCTGGACGTCTTTGGTTCGGTAAGTATTACTATTCTCTGTAAAAAAAAGTTATTATTAACGTATATGAATATATAATGATATAATTAATAAAGACTATATCAACAGCTAGCCCAGGCAGGATTTACTAACCTTTAGTGTAAAAAAATGCTTATGCTGTGATTACACACTATCATGGAAATAAATTATGATCAAATGCAGTCATTCATTTCCTATCAAATATTTTCAAAATATGCGGAATATATAAAAAATTCTATAATTGCTGATCAATAAAAATAAACATTTTATTTTGATCAGCTGAATATCTTTGACTGCCTACCCTAATTATCTACATCTCCAAAAATAATTATTCAATAAACTTTAAATATACTGAATAACTAAATGTTACAACTTCCTCAGGAAAATCCAATTGAGATGTTTGGATCAAGAAAGATAATTAGAATTTGAAAAAGTTAAACTTTTGTTGTTGTTTTTTCTTTCCCACAAATAAATTGTAAGGATTTATGATCTGTCAATACAATCTTTGAATAATGTACTAATTTGAATATTTAAAATTTTACACTGTTTGAGGGGATTAATCAATGAATGGTGAAGGATGCAGCAAACAGTCCCATCTTCAACATTTGTGGAAAGCTGCAGCAGGAGATTACACAAAGACTGGGGGGAACTGGAGATGGGACATGGGAACTGGAGATGGGAGATCGTGGGAAAATCAAGGGAGAGACCTAGCGGGACAGAATCAGCAATTCGACAATCAGGTCAAACCTCGATGTATAATTTGTAGAAACTACCTTAGAAAAAAATAGGTTAAATGGTATGGGTAACTCGTAAGAATTACACCTAACACAGGAGTAGAGGGAAAATGACAAAGAGAAAGACCTTGGATTAGATGAGGGAAAGATGTGCAGAAGACGAGGACTGATCAGGAGGAGAGAGATGTAGGAAAGAGAAACTTGGTCCAAGATCCAGAAATGAAAACCCCAAAATGCGCAGGGGTAGAGGTGACAGGAGTCCATTTTGAAATTCATGTTCCTGTTTCCACGAAAATGATCCCAGTTGAGAATCCCGTAACTGTTCTGTAAATAAATAAATTGTTATTTTGTTTTATATCTATTAGTTATTTCAATAAATGAGGCTAGCATAAATTAATAGTTTGAGATAGAAAATAAAACTAGATAAATAAATAAATAAAAACAAATTTATTTTATTCTTCTACTTATTCTAAAGGAGATGGTAAATCAACAAAAGAATAATAAATTTATCTTTAAAAAAAAAATAATTCAATCATTAATTAAGTAAAGTAAAAACTCGAAATCAAGGTATTTGTTTCTTAAAAGACCATTTTTTAAAATCGTAAGATCCTGGCAGATCTTAAACTAGTATCCTTCAGTGGTTTCAGATTATGATGAAAGAATTAAAATATAAAATATATATATTCATTCATTATTAATGCGACAGATGCATGTAGCGTAAATCCTCCTTCATATCCTTCATATATTATCCATATCCATTTAGCTCTTGGTCTTCCCCTAGGCCTTATTCCTACTGGCTTCCCATGATAAATTCTTCTTGCCGTTCTCACTTCATCCATTCTCAGGACGTGTCCCAACCATTTCATACATTGAGCAGTATATTCAAGTAAACCCCTGCCCTACCGCTATATATATATATATATATATATATAGTATTGTGTATTAAAATATTGGCTGTAAGATAAAATAAAGAAGAAAATAACAGAGGTAGAAGCAGGATTCAGGCTGGGCCATCTTAGGTCAAGTTTTTACTATATCCCAATTTTTTTTTAAAGCATTTGGTGGACTTCCAAGACTTCTGGTCCAGGAGGTACATTTAGCCTTTATCCACCTTTAGAAAGCTTTGACTTAGGTCCTTTAAATAAGGTGTGGAAAGCACTGTTTGTCAGAGATAAGTGATAGTCTGAGATAAGGCATACAAGGCCTTTATAAAGGTGCAGAATTGGGAATTAAATTTTGAAATAGCAGCGTTACTAATTGTATACAAAAGTATTTTAAAAAAAAGTTTTGATATCATGTCCCCTCAGCATTACACATCACCAAAGGATTAAATCAAAGTTGCTGCCAATCACCTACTCTCTTTAACATGGTTATTAAACAACCTTTCTAGAAATAGGAGAGAAATATTAACACATGGGTTTGGAGATTTTGAAAGATATCTAATTCATAATACAAATTGCAGGAGTTTATCAACTCATTGCCACTGAGGAATGTGATCTGGAATACATGCTGAGGAAACTCTAAGCAGTATTCTGAAAAGGGCATGGAAATAAATCTAAAGAAGAAAGAGTTTGTGTCCCTCAACTCTTCGAGCACATTTTTTAGCATTGAAGATTAGAGATATGGAGGTCTACTAATCCTTTCTGGAAAGAAATCCTCTATTAATTAAGATATTTCATTGATAATATTAAGAGAAAGGAAGACTGTAGGAATCCTAAACTCGTTCCTGTGGAATAAAAATGTTTCCTTTAAAAAAAAGAAAAAAAAAAGATGATTATATCCTTCCTTATCACTATAAATTGTCTTTAAATTTGCTAAAATCTGTGGTGTGGAGAAGAAAAAGCTTAAACGCTACTATCTTTAGAGATGGGTACTCAGAGTGAAAGTTATTTCATAATAAGAGCCCATCATGTTTCTAATAATATCATAAGACAATATATGAGAGAGGAAAAAATCACTTGAGGTACACATGATGGTACAGAAGGATCAATACAATTAGGGTTTCATGAATTAATTGCCACTTTTATTGGAATTAAGTCATCAATCCTAATTGAGGAAAAAAATATTTTAATGAGTATTTAAACCAGGAGCTCGTTCAAAAAGAATGTATCAAAACAGAGGCCAAAGTAAATTTTCCTGGACAGATTAGAGAGTAAGAGGATGCCTGAGGAAATTGTTGATAGGGGTGTAAAGAAAGGAATGGCAGCAAAAAGATAACAAGAGAAAGATTAGTAGATCAAAAGGTAGTTTGAACTAATAACTGATAAAGATTAGGATACAATAATTGAACAAACCTGAAGGTATTTTTCATTTTATAAGTTTCCAGAACAGAAAGAGTAATTATAAAAATCACAGAATGAGATAATGTATGGACTAAAACTATATAAAAAAAACAAAACAAATTACAATAAAGTTTGTACAAATTTATCAACACCCCACATTATCATTGTACAATCACAATGAGTTTTTATTTAAAAGAACTAACTGTTCTCATAAATACTTCACCAAAATATTGAACAATTCTAATAACCATACAGATACAATCAATTTACATCAGAGTTTTTAAAGGAAAAAAAACAAAAACAAAATGAATTAAAAATATTCAGTTTATTTATTAACAAATCTATTTACAAATATTCCAATGGATATAACTATAAAAATTATAACTAAAAAGAGGTATGAAAGAAACCATTCACAAAAATAAAAAAAAACTATATGTCAAAGGACTAAATACTTCAAAAAGCAGTATTATATTTTACAAACAGGTAAAAAGGTAGTGTCTCGATGGAATCTAATAAAAGTGTAAATATCCGTGGAATAACTATAAATTACAAAAGACTAAATAGATTTTATAACAAGCTAATATATTTATGATTTAATAATCATTGCAAGATTTTAACTATCCATTATAATCATAAGATTTTAATGACATTCATTTGTCATTACATTATTATTTGTAATATAACATGAGAAAAAGCATTTGATATTAACTAGCCATTTCAACTTTTTAAAATTTCGATTAGAAAACACTAAGACCCTGAATATTGGGGAACTATTTCAGTCCAAGTAAATTTAAATAAAATCTGGTTTTACAAAGCTCATCTAAAAGTTTCAGCACTTTGTATTAAAGTAGAACCTCTCTTAACCAAGAGATTTTTTATCGATTCGCAATGAAACAAAAAAGGAAATCATGAAGATTTATTTACAACTTAAAATCAATGCATTTATTTTTGTTCACAGTTTCAAACTCCATCTATTGTGATATGATTGTACTACGATCACGAATTTCTGTTTTAGTTCGAACCACAGCCGCTAGGAGCGTCATAACCGATCTGCGACCAGTTCTTGTTTGCGTTATTAGATCACGTGACCTATCGGTTATTGAATAATAGGACAGCCATATGAGTTATTAGATAACAGAAGTTACACAACAGTTACTGAGAACCGATCTAAGAGCGGTAACTAGTCTGATAACCTTAACCGATCGGTGCTTCTATTTGTTATAACCTAACTTTTATTCTAAAATTCGTTATTCTAAAATACAAATTTAGGTTTATTTATAGATATTTTAAAATATGATCACTGGTAATAGGGTTTTTTTAATAATAGGTGATTGGTGATAACAGTTCCAAGTCAATAATAGGTTATTTTAAAGAATACGTTATTTTTGTCCCACCTCTACCCCTTCTACTTCTCACGAATTCAGTGAGAAGTCCATTTCTGTTTTAGTTACCTCTTAGACCGCTTAAGGTGAGTGCCTATGTTTGATTTCTTGTCTACCTTTTTAAAAACTTTAGTATATATAATCTATGTAACATAGTACTGATGTGTTGAAAAAAAAAAATTTTTTTTTGTATGTTTTAGAACTGAAGATGAATGTTTAGCATTTGAAACTTGTATTCTAATAAAATAATCTCAATAGAAGTGGCAATTAATGCATCAATCCTAATTGTATTGATCCTTCTATACCATCATGGTGTACCTCAATTGATTTATTCTTATTTTATTTTTTTTTTTGCAATTCAATCATCAGCAGCTCTAATACTTTATCATGTTGAACTCTGGAATTATAACTGACAATAGAATTAAAAGTAGAATTGATGAAATGTAAACCAAACATGAATAACACAAAATAAACTGCGCAAAAATGAATAGAATATAGAGGAGATATTGCTAATTTGATAATATTAATAAAGCAGTGTTGCCTTGTTAATATGAGATTAATGCTCTCATAATTATGAAATTTTTTTACATTTCTAAAACTGCTTTCAAGAATGTGGGCTGCTTGATGGGTACCATCTCACTGAGGTAATCTTCAAGAATTAGGTTAATATTCCATTCTTCATGGTTACTCATTAACTTTACATTTTACTCATTATGATCATTAAAAATTTGATGATATGGGTTTAATCTAACTTACTAAACATCTCACCCTAAATAAATGAAGAAACTTTAAAAAGATTAAAAGAGTTATCAATACAAGCATTAAGTCACTTTGAATACCTTTGTGATAAGGCATTTTACATTTATTTATTTATTTTTTATTTTTTTTTTCAGGAAACCGTAAAGTAGTATTCAATTTTATTGAAAATAACATCAAACCCCCTTTACCAGATGGTTTGACTATTGATAAAGATGGGAAACTGTGGATTGCAGTTTTTTCAGGTTATGAGGTAATTAGGTATTTTTTTTTTTTTGATAGAATATACCTTTTAAAAAACATTTATTTGAAAATTAACAATTATTAATTTTTAAGTCCTCAATTTTTAGTTGACATTTTCCATTCTTGTGTATTCTAACCTAGTCAGTCCTTTGGTCCTTCTCATCTGGATTATTTTTCTTGGTTAGTAGTTTAAGTATTGGTGGTTCACAAATATTGGACCTGTTATTTTGTAACAGGTATGGACTGACTTTTTACTGGACTGAGTATTTACCATCAAATCAAGGCCAAAAGTCCAAAAAATAAATTGTACTTTAGAACATCACAATACGTATTTCCTGGTAGCTTAGGAATGTTTACATCGATATATATTTATCTCGTTCATTGTTACCCACTTCCTGTCCTTGGGAACTAGTCTGAATCCAGGAGTTGGGTACGCTGCATGTACACAGTTACTTTTGCTGAGTTGTAAGATGCTTTAAGATGTTGTGATATCTGTGGAATCCATTTAACAAGTGATCTGAAATTTCCCTACACAGTTTCGAAAGATATGTATTTCTCTGTGCTAACTAGTTTTTAGCAAGTTTTAATATCATAACGGTTAACTTGTAGTTCTTTTGATTACACCAAAGAGTTAGACTTGTTTACAAGAATAAAAAAGATTATGTTGTATTGTGGGGTTTTGCCGGGCAGATATTTTTGCATTGACGTAAAGTTCAATCCTTCTACTTGCCATAACGCAAAAAAAATCTCAACCCCCCCTTTTTTAATAAATACATAAAAATACCACTTAAAGTGAATTTTTTGATAGCCAAGTCGGTGTTTAGCGTGCAATAAATAATTTCAAACTCTTTTAAGACGTGTAATGGAAAGAATATAGTCGTAATTGGTTAAAGAAAGATTTTAGGTTATTAAAATTTAAATTCTTATAATATTTATCATAAACTAATTTTCTAAAAAACGATTTTCTGTGGATTTTAGCTATGTGCGTAATTAATTAGTGACTTACCAAAGTTATACACAGTTATTGAGAGAAAAATATTCAATATACAATAGTTTCCACTTTTAAGTAACTTATTTCATTTATTACTTAATTATATGTCTCACAATGTAATTCATATATTACTAATTATGTTAGAAGAGGTGATCTCCACTAAAATATAACGGTTAAAGAATTGCGCTTTGTGCTTTTTTTTTTATGCATCAATGCCAGGATAAGATGATAAGATTCTTCGAATCTCTCCTACATTTGGCTTATAAGATTGCCAACAACAAGACAAAGAAACCCATACAAGACCAAAGTAGAAAAGAGCTTGGCTTGTTAGTAGACATCTCTAAACAAGGTTATGGCAATGCTAACCATGGCAATACATCGAGACGATTTTTTTTCAGATCCTGATACAGCCTCAAACATAACTGGGATTGACATTAACCTTATTAGGAGGCTAAAGGTAATACTAGAAATCTTATCCAGTGGTCACTCCATTGACACTGAGAAGTTTGAAAAGTACGAAGAAGATACAGCCATGCTATATGTAGAACTTTATGGTTACTATCCAATGACATAAAACCTTACATAAGATTCTGAGGCATATGGCATATGCATGTCATAAAACATTTTTGGCAGCAAAAAAATAGTTTTTAGAAAAAAAAAAAACAAAACCGACTTCAAGATTAAACCTACTTACACGAACTTAACTAAAAAATAAAAAATAAATATTTTATATTTTTCAAAAAAAAAAAACCGTTACATGAAAATCAATGAAATTATCGATACTTATATACCTATTCACAATTTATGATCAGTTATTTTTGGAGTCGGTGCCAGCCAAGAATGGCAGTTTGATCCTGCCTCTGCAATACACTTTCGAATGGCCCGAGATAGCGGTGTGGCGGTGATGAAACAGTGGGAGGATCTTTACAATTACTTGTAAAGAATTGTTTGAATTTCTTTTCAAATTCTGTTAGTTTTGGTTGGCACCAACTCCAAAAATAACTGATCATAAATTGTGAATAGGGATATAAGTATCGATAATTTCATTGATTTTCATTTAACGGTTTTTGTTTTGAAGCAATTAAAATATTATTTTTTATTTTTTAGTTAAGTTCGTGTAAGTAGGTTTAATCTTGAAGTCGGTTTTGTTTTTTTCTCTAAAAATTATTTTTGTTTTTCACTTTTTAGTGGTGAGTGTATTTTTGTTTATATAGTCAATTCTCGATCTTCAAGCTACCCTGAAAAATAGTTCGAGCTACTGAACAAAAACTTATCGAGGTTATCATTCCACTTACCTTCATGTAACCAATTTCGTTGCAGACGCTTTATCCAGAAATCCCCCTAAAAGAAATGACCTTAATGCAATCGAAAACTCAGACCCCGATCCTGATGAAGTACTAGAAGAATTCTTTTCGGCACCAATCCCTGAATGTAGTAATGACAATATTGAAGAAATTGCAAGAACTTTACAAATTCCCTTAGAAGAAGACTTAGAAAGCTAACAGACCCAACATTCCCAAGAATCGTCAAATGATCAGATCTTAATAGTGGACGACAAAACAAAATGCACTAACGTAGAAAAAATTCAAATAATTATAACGCGTGGAAATCCCGAAATTCAGAAACCCGTAGAAAAACCTTTTGGCAAAACCAGATTTCATTGGCTCGATATCCCTTTTCAAAAGACTTAGAAGAAAATGCCTAGAATTTTTACAGCCAAATCACACGTATGGCATTTTATGTTCCCACTCAAATTGAAAATTGTATAGATGACAAAATTACAATCAAATCTTTAACCACTTAACCGATTTAATAAAAAATAAATATCCCACCATTAAAATTAAAAGGTATTATACAAAAAAGCTAGACGTAACAAATCAATCTGAACAAGAAGAAATTATATTAAATAAACATACTGGAAAAACGTCACATCGCGGAATTCATGAGACTTATCAAATTTTACGAAAAACATATTATTGGCCGAGAATGCTAGAAACCATAACTAAAATAATTAATAATTGTTCCCTTTGCAAGGAAGTAAAATATGAAAGAAATCCTATAAGACAAGTTTATGAGATAACCCCCACACCCTCCAAAGCTTTCGAAAAATTACAAGGAGATATTTTGCATTATGACAGAAAACTAATATTTACCTTAATAGATTGCTTTTCAAAAAAATTATATGGTAACATCATAAGAAATAGTTCGGCAAATGAAATTTTAAATTCTTTAGAAATTTATTTTAGCACTTTCCCCTGTCCCACAATTATACAATTTGACAATGGCACAGAATTCAAAAACGGACTTTTTGAAAACTTTCTAAAATATCATAATATTAAAACACATTTTATAACACCCAATCATTCAGACTCCAACGGACTTATAAACAGAGCACACTCCACATTAATCGAATTAATAAACATTATTAAAAGTAATAAAGATTATTCCCCCTACAAATTATTAAGATTAGGCTTGATCGTGTATAATAATTCAATCGTATCTAATTTAAAAATGACCCCAAATGAAATAACATTCGGTATTCAACCAGAGACACCAGCCCAAGATTTTTAATTTTAGAACAAAAAGTAAAAGAATATCATGATGACAAACAAGTAATTATAAAAACAATAAAAGAATTAATCGAAAAGGAAAAGGAAAATCGCACTAACAAACTAAATTCAAATCGCGAGAATATTACAATACCCCAAGGAGAAATTTCATTAAAGATAAACAATTCGGTAAATCTAAACCCAAATTCAAACGCGGAAATTTTTCACAAAAAACTAAATTAGCAACAATTAATAAAACATC
The DNA here is from genome assembly GCA_003667255.2 of Euschistus heros. Lineage (NCBI taxonomy): Eukaryota > Metazoa > Arthropoda > Insecta > Hemiptera > Pentatomidae > Euschistus > Euschistus heros. The sequence goes on from RCWM02000912.1 coordinate 217,249, forward strand.
TTTTAACATACATCCCAACCTTATTAAAAGACCTAGAAAATACGCAACTACTCCTCCTATCACTGTTTCAGATGATCCTGGCACTTCCCGCAATCAGACTGCTGACGCTTGTTTACTTCCTTCACTCACTATCAATGAACAAAGCACTGATTATAACGGACCTGACTCAGGGACCCGGAATAATTCCTATCAGACTACCTAATGCGTATATCCTAGATAAATACTACACATTCATCCACATAATTAACACAGAATTAATAGACACCGAATTAGAAGACATACATAACAACATAAACTCTTCACATAAAAACAATAACACTAACCATTATGATTCCCTTTATAAATATTACACATTCCTAAGAAATAAACTGGATCATTTGATACTTAACAAACAAACTCGCATTAAAAGAGGACTTATTAATGGACTTGGTACAGCTATATCATGGCTAACTGGTAACATGGACGCAACAGACAAAGAATACTATGATAAAGTCATCCAATCACTAGAGAGAAATTCTATACAACTTACAGACAATACAAAGAACCAATTGGCCATCAATCAAAAAATAATTAAAGAATTTAACCGCGACATTAAAATCATTCAAATTAATAACCAAAAAATTAAGCAAGCCCTTACCAATTCAAAACTTAATCAAATTGAAATAAATCATAATTATAATATAATATTTCTAAATTTAGTATTAATTAGTAACAAACTTAACGATATTGAAACTATCTCTTGAATTCTGTAGACTCCAAACTATTCACTGTAGCATTTTATCTTTTAAAGACTTAAGAACCTTACAATATATTTATAACATAACTTTTATTTCTAAAGACATAGAGATCCTTTGGAAAATTAGCAAAGTACACTGTTCATTAAAGGGCAATAATATATATTATTTTTTAAAAATTTCTTTACGTAGCCCACCATTGGAAACCTACTTTCTCCTCTCATACCCGGTCGAAAAAAATAATAAAATGATCACCATCTACGAGCATCCACCATTAATTTTGAAAAAGAAAAGAAAAAAGAACTCACTGCTTCATGCGACGAATACAAAGACTTACTCTTCTGCAGAAATACGACAAGTGTAAATAATAAGTGTATTCAACAGATTATAAACAATACTAATCTTTTTGACTGTCAAACCATATCCACTAACAGTGAACCTTTCATTAAATATATACCTTTTATTAACCAATATTTAGTATTTAAACATAATAAAATAGAGATAATTAAAAATAAAAATAAAGAAGAAATATTTGTAACCAATAGTAGTTTAATCAACCTTAGTAGTAATGAATCAATTTTAGATATGCACATAATTCCTGTATTTAAAGAAACTAAGGCACTTAGTGTTAATAGTTTAGTTTTTTAATCACCAAGACTTTAACATATCCTTCGAAAAATTATACACTATAAATCTAGAAATGTCCAAACTTAACACATTTGTAACACCACAAAAAACCATACACTATATATGTATTTACTTATACCTTTTGTAATAATTTGTATTCTAATTTATTTCATGTATAAATACTATTCTATAAGAAAAATCAAAATAAACATTGTATCCCCAAATATGCCAACAGTACATCCAGGACTACCATCGTTTTCGCAGGAGCTTCAAACTTAGGGAGGGAGGACTAATGGCACAGAAAACTTAAGAAATGGCAGAAGATGGCTCCAGCAGAATCAAGACTCTATATAAACATCCCCTCCAGACAGCCCGTCACATCGTGTCTTACCTTTATAGAGTTTATATATATTTTATTTACTATTTGTTTAACTGTTTGTAATCAGTGTTTATAACTTTTGTTTTTATTTAAATAAATTCTTTTTAAAAAGCGATCAAGCTTTTCGTATTATATAACTTCCATAAAGATAATAATTATAAACCATTCTTAATTTAGGTTCTTCGGATCGACCCAGAAAGTGGAAAATTGATGGAAAGAGTGGCGATACCAGCTTCTCAGGTGACTTCAGTAGCTTGGGGAGGTGCTAACTTGGAACACTTGTACGTCACCACTGCTAACATGCACCCAAAAGAAAAAAAACCGCCTATTCTTGATGGAGGCACAGCTGGTCCCGATGATGGTTCCACTTTTAGGATATCTGGCCTATCCACATCCGGTTTACCAATGCATTCTTTCAATTTGTAATTAATTAAATATATTATTATAAAATCAAATTTGTTTTTATTTTTTACTATTTCATATAGTTAATTTATCGTTTTTCTATTTTTATTTTCACATTGTAGTACATTTTCAAAAAAAAATATTCTCAACAAGCAAACAATTTTCAAGATTAGTTTCTTTATATATTTAGAGCAATTTTTGAAATGTCCCTAAGTTTCACACGTTAGCCTCGATCCAAGATGGCGAATCAAAGATAGATGCTAAGCATTTTTTAAAACTCGATTAATTTATGTAACATTCAAAGTTAATACTAAACAAATTTTATATTATTATTATTATTATCTATGCGAATGAGCCTCTGAGGACCACGCAAAGCATTCACTCTTCTGACCCTTTTTGATCTTTCATATCTCACTCTTTAATTTTTTCACTGTGCTTTCTTCCTATCTTCCGACTATTTGGTTCCTGTTTTCATTTTCCTATCTACCTGACAAACTTCCCATTGTGTTCTATCTGTTATATCTCTCTCTGTTATTCCAACTTCACAAAAAATAATATTATTAAATTATATATTTTTATTCTTTGTCATGTTCATGTCAGTTTATGTTAGCCAATGTTGATTAATTATTATTCCCTTCAAGCTTTAATATATTCAACATTAAAATAATATTTTAATTACTTCAAAATAAAGAGCATTAAAGGACAATCAACGAAATTATCGATGCTTCTATACCTATTAACAATTCATGATCAGTTATTTTTGGAGTAAGTGTCAGTCAAGAAGGGCAGTTCAATCATGCCTTTACAAAAAAACTTTTTGCACTTCTTTACAATTATCAACTTTCTTTCGTTTTTTGTTTGATTTGTTTGGCACCGACTCCAAAAATAACTGATCATAAATTGTAAATAGGTATATAAATATCGACAATTTTATTGATTGTCCTTTAATGCTTTTGTTTTGAAATAATTAAAATATTATTTTTTACTTTTTAGTACAAGTTTGTACATGTGCGTTTAATCTTGAAGTCGGCTTTTTTTTTCTTAAAAAGTGCTGGGTTGATTTCAATATTTTTTTTTTATTTTATTTTTTTTTTTTATGGATCTACTTCTGAAGTATGACCGATCAAAAATAGAATCAAAATCTATTTATAGATTTATAGATCTATTTTATAGATTAGTCCTTTTAACTTAATTTTTAAGAAATAGGGTTTTCCCCACTAACCCTTGTTAACTGTCTGTTTAAACTCACTCCCCTAGGTTAGTTGTGTACTAGAATTATTAGTCTATTCATATCCACCAGTAACATTGTAAGTAGCTTCATAATCCTCTATATTCTGTAATTATATATATTTTTATTACCCTACACATGTTGTTATATACCTACCTGTACTGTAGCTAACTTTATGTTTTGAAATAACTTGTATAACTTATATAATTTTACTGTAGGGCATGATTATGAGAACAATATAGTCTCGAAACATCGCCAAAATAGTTGTTTTTTTATTTTATGACTGAACCTCAAGAACCTTACTAAACATTTAATAGTAACAGTCAAGAAATTTATCCATATATATATATATATATATATATATATATATATATATATATATATATATATATATATATATATATATATATAATAATGGTACGACATGTGTATCCAAGTGAAGTTTAAAAATCGCCTGACATGTGGCCATTAGCGTCAATCCGCAATAGTAGTTTACAATAGCAGAACTACTCAACCTATCTGAACCAAATTTTTACTAAATCATCTTCATAGTTTAAGAAAGGTTTAGCAATAATAAAATTTACATATTTTCTATTCCCCTCCTGTTCATTATATACATGGATGAGATTTTGAAAATGTGCAAACGTAGAACAGCCCGTACTACTATTGGAAAGTGGAATACTATTGGACAATCCTTGCTCAAGTAATGGTATTCGCGGATGACATTGTCCTTATAGCTGATACCAAAGAGAGCCTACAGCAAGCTGTAATTGAATGGGAGGCCGAGCTTGAAAGGAAGGGAATGACCATTAATGTCAAGAAGAGTAAAATAATGCAAATTGGTTGGGAACAAGAATACGTTGAGGTATTTTGCAAGGTTGAAGCATTGGAAATGGTAGACGACTACACTTACCTGGGAACAGTGATAAGCAGGAATGGAAAGGTAGACCAGGAGATATCCAACAGAATAAAGAAGGCAAACTCAATCTACTACCACCTCTGCAACACGGTTATAAGGATAAGGGAGGTGGAGAAAAATATTAAGTTACATATCTTCAAAGCTGTTTACCTGCCTACTCTTCTATATGGAAGTGAAAGCTGGGTACCATTAGGGAAGCACCTAAGCAGAGTTACTGCAGCGGAAATGAGGTACCTTCGGAAAGTAGCGGGCCGAACCAGAAGGGATCGGATCAGGAACGATAGGACTAGAGAGGATCTAGGGGTTGTCTCTCTAAAGGATACCCTTGAAAAGAGGCAACTTAGATGGTTCGGACATCTCTGCCGGATGAATGAGGACCGAGACCCGAGAAAGTACTTTGAGGCCAGACCAACAGGAAAACGTCCTAGAGGGAGACCCAGAACTCAATGGATGGACTACATCTCCAAGGTGGGAGAGAAGAGAGGCAAAGACTGGAATGCCATGAGGGCGCTGGCTCGGGATAGGGAGGATTGGTTTGCCTGGACAGAGGCACCTCCACGCTGAAAGGCACTAAGGAGGAAGAGAAAGAAAGAAAGAACATATTTTCTATTAAATTACTGTTTAAAAAATGATAAATATGTGGTGTGCAGTTAAGGGAACGTGCATTCAAGAGACGTTACAATGATCCGGTGTTAAATATAGCTAGAAATTGATAATAAAGTTACTTAATTCAATTAAATTGTTATCCAAAAAGCTATAAATATGTGGCAAGCGACAATAGCGTTTTAGTAAAACTAATGAACCTATCTGAATCAAATTTTAACTAAATCATCTTCATAGTTACAAAAAGGTTTAACAGTAATAAAAAGTTAAATGTACAATATTGAATGGCAGAAACGAGGTTTGCCACACTGTCATATATTTTTATTGATAGAAATTAAAACCCAATCATACGAAATTTTAAAAAAAATATTACCAAATGTCGATTTTTTGCTTTTTTTTTTGCATAGAAAAATGGCAATTTAACTGATGAAATATTAAAATTAACACTGACCATCTCTTCTGGAATACCGAACTTGGAGAAATAGATTTAAAATTTCAAATCACAAGTAGCTCTACTAGGAATGAAATATATATCAAAATTGTTTTTGAATTATTATCTTAATATATATAAATTACGTATCACGTCCTTGGGGCACGCTCACACCTAAACTACTAAACCGATTTTAATCAAATTGGCACACCGTGTGCAGTTTGATCAAACAAGAAAGATAGGATAGCTTATATCTTAATTTATAGTAGCTATATTATTTGTATATTATCTGCAAGTCACAATTATCTGTTAGCTCTATACGATTCTAACATATGGCGGTATAAGGTTATACTATAATATAAAAGAACAATCAATTTTTCGTTTGTGATCACTAACCGCCAAAAACTACTGAACCAATCTCTACCAAATTTTGACTACATTATCTTTACAGCATGGTTTAGCAATAGTAAAATCTAATGATTTTCAACTAATTCTTTATTAAAAAATGAATAATAAGTGGATAACAGTAAAGTTCAAAAATGGCAGCAATTGCCATCTACATGAAAGGTTAAAAGGTAGTATTACATAGAGCTGGACATTGATAATAGAGGTGGGCTAAACAGTTATTTTTTGGTATTAGGTTACTACGTTATAGCTCTATCCCAGTAATAGGTTCTAATAACAGGTTATTCCAGTAATAGACGAGTCAAGTAAACCCCTGCCCTACCGCTAGAATGCGCGCCCAGTCAATCACTGCTGTTGCCAATAACTGTTCGGATCCAATAACGCTGAGAATCACTGCAGTTCTTTCAATAACGCCAGTTATTAGAATCACTGCAGTTTTTACAATCACCCCAGTTCTACAACAGTTCTCAACTGTTATTAGAATAACTCCTGTTGCTAGTTCTGTTATCGATCACCGACCTGGCCCTAGTGGTTCTAACCTAACAAACTTATAGACATTTTGCCTGGTAATTCATTAATTTATCCTCCTCGCCATTGCTAATAATGTTAATAATTTGGGTAACGGTCGGGTTAACGGGAGGCAGCAAAATGGCTCAACCCGCGCTACACCCACCAGTTCGATCCTTACGCTTCACTTCGAGTTCACATTTATCGATACCTTCTCCTTATAACCTGACCGTTGGAAATACAATTATCGGGATTTCCTGTCACCCCCACCCTACCTTCCTTGAATTTTACCGGCATTCTCATATTTCTATTCTGTCAGTTAACGTGTTTCTGTCTATTTTAACATCTCTTAATAATATTTAACTCTGCCTATTTTTAACATATTTTATTTATCTTCTTCTTTTTTATTTTTCTATTCTGTCAGTTAACGTGTTTCTGTCTATTTTAACATCTTTTATTTATCTACTTTCAATCTTGCTGTCTCATCTTCTGTAAGTAATTTCTATAATTTCAAAATGGATTAAGTTGCTTAGGTACCATTGTTTATTGTTTTAAATTCATATTTTCTTATTTACTGTTAAAAATTTTATAAGTGTAGCAGAAACCACATACAACACATCCCTCATGTGAGAATATAAATCACATGTCAACAATATTACCTTTAACATGGACTTAGTGTTATTTATAATGGTATTGTCATATTTATAATACTCTGATGTGAGAATATAAATCACATGTCAACAATATCACCTTTAACATGGATTTAGTGTTATTTATAATGGTATTTTCATATTTACAATACCCTGATGTGTGAATATAAATCACATGTCAACAATATTACCTTTAACATGGACTTAGTGTTATTTATAATGGTATTTTCATATTTACAATACCCTGATGTGTGAATATAAATCACATGTCAACAATATTACCTTTAACATGGACTTAGTGTTATTTATAATGGTATTTTCATATTTACAATCTCTGAGGTAATAAAAGTCTGTCACTCTTAACATGGATTTACTTTTCTTTATACATATTTTCAAATATCCTCCTTGTAGAAGCAGGTAATTTCTTGTTTCACCTTCTATCTACATAGTTTCAAAATGTAATCAGTTATTTATTTTGTTATCTTCTTCTTTCAAAGAAAACTTGTAGTTTTTACATCCTTTCTTTACCTATTATATCTATAGTTCCAAAATGGCTGACTGTGCTGGTTGTGTTATTATAACCAGTAAGGTTGCTGTCGATATTGGAACTCATGAATCCGATTTTCATCAATTCTTACAAAGGCATGGGGTCTTGCTAAAGGAAAAGGTGTGTCCTCATTGTGGATTCTTGTGCTCAACAGATTTACACTTTTAGAATTTCAGGTATATCATCTATTTTCCTTTTTTTTTTTTATTTATTGATCCATTCGTTTTTTGATATTCATTAAAATGCTCAATATATTTCAGTTGCAACAGAAGAAGAATTGTGGATGGTTTGAGTGTTAGGTGCCATTATAAACTCTCCCTGAGGTCCAATAGTTGGTTGAAGAGATCATGTCTCTCATTCAGTAAAGTCTGTGAATTGGTTTCCATGTGGCTTACTAGCGCACACCCCCGAGTAGCCAGCATGGTATCCGATTTACACTTATCGAAGGAAGTAGTTGTGGACTGGTGTAGCTTCTGTCGGGAGGTATGTATAAATTCACTACTATAGGTCGAACACTCAGTTCTTGGCGGACCTGGAATGGTTGTGGAGATCGATGAGGCGAAGTTTGGCACAAGAAAAAATAATATAGGAAGGGAAGTCGCAGGATCTTGGGTCTTTGGCTGCTTTGAAAGAGTGAGCAAGAGGTCTTTCTTTGTCCCAGTCCAAGATCGTTCGGCTGCCACTCTCATAGATATAATTTTACACCACATCGCCCCAGGAACCACAATCATTTCTGATCGCTGGAGAGGGTATGATGCATTAATCAACCATCCGCAGTTCGTTCATCTAACCGTAAACCACTCTGTTAATTTTGTGGACCCTGTAACAGGTAAGATGACAGTCATTATTTTAAGGCACTTGCGTTTCACAATTAGGTATATTTTTCAATTTAAATTTCAGGTGCCCACACGCAAAACATAGAAAGGATGTGGAGAGAGGTTAGGAATAATATTCCCAGGCAAGGAAGGGTACAGCACCATCTGGTCGGGTACTTAGCCGAGTTTTATTGGAAAGGAAAGTTCCAAGGAATGAACGTCTCCATAATTTCCTTGTTGAAGTGGGAAGGCAGTATGACCCGACCAGGAACTGATTGGTGAGAAATTTACATTATATCCTTTATAACAATTAAAAACTCTTGGGTGTCTTTTTTAGATATAAGGTACTGTTTTACACAGGCATGTCTCCAGCCCCTTTATGCTGCTAGATTCTAACCTTCTTCCGATTTATTTCAGTGTTTTAGTCTTTACCTCTCGAGGGAAAAGGTTATTCTCCTTTATTTACTGAGGAACTATAAATCCCTGTTCAAATATTAACTTCTGTTTACTTTCTGATATTAAAATGAGCAATAAGAAAATATCAAAATATAAGACACTAAATCAATGTTGAATATTAATATTATATTAAATCTGAATTAATATAATGCTAAATCACAAGTTATGTTAACTTCTGATAAACTTTCTGATGTTAGGGAAGTGTAAATAACAAATTATAAATTTATAAAACACAATCTTTGTTGAAAGTTATTATGTTAATTTCTGCTATATCTTCTCAAGGGAAGTGGAAATATGAAATCTGCTGTGATATACTTTCTCACATTTATTTTAATATTGATGCATTTTATTGAATTGATAATACAATCTGTCTCATTTTAGAGCAATAAATAATATGGACGACAAAGAATCCATTCACAAAATATGTATACTCAAATTTCTCTCATAAATTGATACAACAAATATTAATATACAAAACACCGAATCCATTTAGAAATTAATCTTAACTTTTATACCACTTTTACACATTAGAGAAGAGGCAATAAGAAAACATGAATTTATAAACCACTAAATCCATTATGAAACTCATATTAACTTCTGTTTCACCTTTTAACATTTTAGAAGACTAAATATCAATATAACACACTAGACAACCCAATTTAAAACCATAGAAGTGATTGTTTACATGTCTAACTCAAATGAAATATCAATCAATGTAAACTCAAAGTGAAGTGTAAGGATGAAACTGGTCGGTGTAGTGCTGGTCAGGGTGGTTTCGTGGAGACACGCTTGTGTAACTGTACCGTCAATCCTAATTATATTACACTATTCTTATTAAAAAGTTTTCTCTTTATGTTTATTTTTATTTATAATCATTTATTCATATGCTCTTCCCTAGTGAAAGAGACCCAACTTAAAAAGTGTGTTTTAGTCAGATCCCTCATTAAACAAATAATTTGATCAAAATATTACTGTTAACAATATTAAATTTTCCTTGAAAAAATCATAGTCACATTCTTGTAAAACAGTCCTCATAACTTTAGGTGCAGTGCTTCTCTGATCTGCCTCTTGTGATGTGCATTTGAGCAACTATTCTGGCTAATTCTCTTGTACCGAACCCAAGACCCTTCATGAGTGTTACAGGTTTTTTTTTAATAAATATTTTTACTTAGTAGACCTAATGATACCATACAGACATTCTTTTACCTGAAATCTATCTCTCTGCAACATACAGCTAAAAGAAATGGACTATAATTGTTCTTTACTTGTACCTATTAATTGTTTGATTGATTTTTGTTGACTAATTTAAAAAATATGTTGATTTTATCGATTAATCTACTTCACTGGACAATATAATTGCATGTTTACCTTATTATTAATTTAAAAATTAAACTAAGTTGTTAAATTTAAAGTTTTTAAATAGTCAATATTGATTTGCTATTTATTGTTTTTTAGAAATCAACAAAGTGCTCAGTATTAAGGTGGCAGTAGAAGGAAAAGTGAAGTGTTATCAGCAAGACATGCCTTTGTAAATATTCATGAAAATGTGATTCAACAATCCCAATGTCAGGCTGTTGTAAATCTGAAAATAATATCAGTTTTTATTTAAAAATAAAACGTATATTATATAATTTTTACACTATAAATTTCAAATAAGACCATTTTAAAAAAATATAGATAAGGGAAGTTTTTTTTTTTTTTTTGTAACCAAAATCTGATATTAATTTTAGATTAATCATCAATCTTAGGGTTTCAATGCAATTTGACATAAAAATATGGGAGAGATAAATTTTTAAACTAAAGAATGATATTATTTTCAGATTTCTCATCTCAAAAAACATGTAGAAACTAAATTTTGTCGAAATCCAAAATAATTTTTTTTTTTTACCTTTATAATTTAGTATGATTTTAGAAGGCAAGACGCTGTCAATTTCTGAAAAAATGTAAATAATTTGCGCTATCTAACACATTTCGTCACCGATTAAAACCAAATTTTAAGGTCATCTAGAAGCCGTAATACTGCATAGTTTAGCTCAAATCCGGAGGTTGCAGGATTTCCCCTTATTGAGATATCTCAAGTTACAGCTTACCTCGGATTTTTTCATTCACATCAGTTTTTGTCCACTGAAATCTGGAGTAATCCCACTGTTATATGCATGGATGAAAAGCAGAATGTATGCTGATTGTAGTGATGCTATTATTGTTGTAATCGGTTGAACACATCAGTTGTTATAGCTGTTAGAAATTGTTGATGAAATCTCAACTTCAAAATTTTAACCTCCTCGGAAGGGGTACAAAAATATTTTTTGATTTTGAAAAAAAATTACCCATAAGGGTTTCATGGTGCGTTAAATCCAGATTTGAGGTCAGTTGTTCTTAAAAAAAAAATGTCCACAGATTTACAGCGGATTTCCTTGGGATTTTGTTATTTTTTAAGAGTTTTTGAGCACCCTAAAGTCGGGTGGTATCTTGTGCATAACGTACGTATTTTTTTATCAAATATCATACATAACTGCAATTAAAGATGAAAGAATCATTTCTCTATTTTGATTGAGAGCTTAGAAAAAAATAAAACGTGATTTTCATATTTTTTTTTTTTTCTCGGCTCCTAATGCTCATTGGCAGCTATAACTCTAGTTTTGCACTACTATAGGTCCCTACTACCCACACACAAATCGGCATTCGAATCTGTAAGTTACAACTGCAAATATCCCCTTGTTAGTATGAAGGTAATAGGTATGAATGTTGTTACTAGTACTTATAGTTACTAGTAAGTATTTTGTACCTGTTGCTTCCAAATATCGGTAAAATGTATGCCATTCAGTTAGCCCATAGCTGTTAAAAAGTAACAGGTCCAGCATTTATGAACCACCACTAGTAGATGCCTCCTAGGGTGGTGGGCAAGGTTTAACCTAGGATCAGTTGATACTTATCTTTTGATAAATGTTATATCTGATCTGCTACTTTATTAGGGGACATATCTAATGCATCAGTTGCCTGTCGGAGGTGTGGGTACATTAGATACATCCCAATAAAGTGGTAGATCTTATCAAAATGTTCTTATGAACTTGAAAATTTATGTCTGTTCTCCTTTGTGACTTGAAATGTATTTATTATTTGTATAATTATAATGAACTAGCATCCTCCCATTGCAGCTTCGCCTGCTCTCAGTAGAAAAACATAGATAATTTTAGATATTAGTCGAAGTTTTATTTGTTTATGGATAAAAATCTTGTATTGTATTATTTGTTAATAATTCTGATTTTTATACTATCGTAATAATGTTTCAGTTTGTAAATAAGATAAGTGTTATGTTTTATTGAAGTATTTATTTTGTTCCTATTTAAGTTTTATTTGTTAATAATTCTGATTTTTACACTATCGTAATAATGTTTCAGTTTGTAAATAAGATAAGTGTTATGTTTTATTGAAGTATTTATTTTGTTCCTATTTAAGTTTTATTTGCTAATAATTCTGATTTTTATACTATCGTAATACTGTTTCAGTTTGTAAATAAGTGTTATGTTTTATTAAAGTATTTGTTTTGTTCCTATTTAAGTATTATTAGTTGATAATTCTGATTTTTATACTATCGTAATAATGTTTCAGTTTGTAAATAAGATAAGTGTTATGTTTTATTAAAGTATTTATTTTGTTCCTATTTAAGTATTATTTGTTAATAATTCTAATTTTTATACTATTTTAATAATGTTTCAGTTTGTAAATAAGTGTTATGTTTTATTGAAGTATTTATTTGACCATTACTTTTTTTAAATCCTGTACAATTTTATTCTATTAAATATACAGTTAGTAAAAAAAATTATGTGTACACCCATTATTAAAATACTTATCCAATTTTTTTTGTGATTAATTAGCTTTAATTGGAAATTTTGTTATTGATGTAATTCAAATGAATGTGTCAACTCATACACATCAAACATTTTTTTTTTTTTTTTTTACATGAATGACGAACTATAGTAACTTAATATATTTTTTATTTTGAAGAGAAAAGATTTGCCTGGTTGGGATTCGAACCCAAGTCTCCACACTCCAAATCTTTTCTCTTCAAAATAAAAAATATATTAAAAAATATTTATCAACAACTAATAATTATTTCATATAGTAAGTAATTTAATATTATGTCTGCCAAAAAAGTCGGTTTATTGATCTTAGACAGAAAATATCCAATCAAAACTTGTTTAATCCTATGGAGGATTACTGGTAATCCACTCTTCAGAGCTATTTTTAGTCTTTTATTATAGGTTGTCCTGCAAGGAAGTAAATTAAAAATTATATTAGTTCTCATTATGGAGATTTTCATAGAAATCAGAAACTAGTCATAATTTCAAGAATGGAAGAAAAGTTTTGGGGAGAAATAGGCAAAACAATTTCTGAAAATGACTATAAGATAAAAAATTAACAGGTTTGAAAAAACAGAACTTTCATAGTCAGGAAGGTCTGGACCTCCAAAATAACATTAAAGGGTAACATATGTGAGACAATTTTAAAACTATTCACAAGAAGAAGTGTCCTCTCCGCAGGTATGCTAGAAAATTATTATGACATTAAAGTTACACCACATGCCGTGTGGAACTTAATAAAAAGTGTAGGGTATAGCTCCTAGTCAGCTAGGAAATAACCCTTCATAAGTAAAGTGAATAGGGTAAAACAACTAAGTGTCGAAACATAATATGTTAACAAGCCAAATAAATAGTTGCTGGGAACAAGTTTTATTTAGTGAGTAATGTAAATTTAATATATTTTCATCTGATGGAACAGTTGGGGATTGGCTAAAACCAAAAACAGGCCTAGAGACTTAAAAGATATACCCCACTGTTAAACATGGTTGGGGTGTAATCAAAGTTTAGAAATGATGAATCACTAGTTATTTAATAATTGAAAGATTTGGTGGATGAAGGGTTTATATCAAATTTTTATAACAAATACATCTTGTTGAGTTTATATTGAATTTATAGAGTTAAGTAGGAAAATGTGAATATTTCAAAGCAACTATAAAAAAAAAAAATGAGATGTGAAGAAGGTGAAGGATTTATTAACATTTTCCTGGATAAGGAATATGTAATAAAAAACGTAGATAAATGACCCAAAATTTATAAATTTGTAAATAAAAATAAATATTGTCAATGTTAAAATAGAATGAAATGAAAAAAACAATAAAAGAATGGTAGGTAATAAGTGATAAGCCATGATAAATTAATATTATTTCCTTGATTTTATTAAAAAGGGTGAGTCTAGTCAATTGTGGTTGGTAAGTGATGACATAAATTTGAAAAAAATGTAGATTGGCGCCTTAGTTTCCCCTCTAGAGTGGGGAATGGAGGAGAGAATAACCTTTCCCTTCTAAAAGTAGCAACTGAAAGAGCGAAATAAATCGGAACAAGGTTAGAATCGATAAAAGGTATTTTAGGCAGGCGCAGGAGCTGCCTCCCGTTAACCCGACCGTTACCATAATTTGTTCATTAGTAATCCTACAAATGATAAATAACACAAAATCAACCAAAATTATTGTGTTTATTTTTTTTAACGAAAAAATTTAGAAGCAAATTAAAAGTTGTCAAAATTAAAACTAAATTAAAAATAATTAGGCCAACTATGATACAAACGAATTCAACTAAATAAATCTTTAAAAAAAAATTGTCCATATTTAATTGTACTGCCAAGATTTTATTTTTTTTAAATATATATAGGTGTTAGTAAAACATATTTGAACAATTACAAAGACTCAACAATTACAAGTAGCTTGTATCGATCTGTTACTTAAGCATGTATTGTGTCTTAAAATATAGGCTGTAAGATAAAATAAAGAAGAAAATAACAGAGGTAGAAGCAGGATTCAGGCTGGGCCATCTTAGGTCAAGTTTTTACTATATCCCAATTTTTTTTTAAAGCGTTTGGTGGACTTCCAAGACTTCTGGTCCAGAAGGTACATTTAGCCTTTATCCACCTTTAGAAAGCTTTGACTAAGGTCCTTTAAATAAGCAATGGAAAGCACTCAGTTTGTCAGAAATTAGTGATAGTCTGAGATAAGGCATACTACGCCTTTATAAAGGTGCAGAATTGGGAATTAAATTTTGACATAGCAGCGTTACTAATTGTATACGAAAGTATTTAAAAAAAAAAAGTTTTGATATCATGTCCCCTCAGCGTTACACATCACCAAAGGATTAAATCAAAGTTGCTGCTAATCACCTACTCTCTTTAACATGGTTATTAAACAAACTTTCTAGAAATAGGAGAAAAATATTAATACATGGGTTTGGAGATTTTGAAAGATATCTAATTCATGCTACAAATTGCAGGAGTTTATTAACTCATTGAAACTGAGGAATGTGATCTGGAATACATGGTGAGGAAACTCTAAGGAGTATTCTGAACAGGGCATGGAAATAAATCTAAAGTAGACAGAGTTTGTGTCCTTTAAATCTTTAAGCACATTTTTTAGCATTGAAGATTAGATATTTGGAGCTCTTCTTATCCTTCCTGGAAAGGAACCCTCTATTAATTAAGATATTTCATTGAAAATACTAAGAGAAAGGAAGAATGTAGGAATCCTAAACTTGTTCCTGTGGAATAAAAATGTTTTCTTTAAAAAAAAAGAAGATTATATCTTTCCTTATCACTATAAATTGTCTTTAAATTTGCTGAAATCTGTAGTGTGGAGAAGAAAAAGCTCAAACGCTACTATCTTTAGAGATGGGTACTCAGAGTGGAAGTTATTTCATAACAAGGGTCCACCATGTTCTCATAATATCATAAGACAATATATGAGAGAGGAAAAAATCACTTGAGGTACGCATGATGGTACAGAAGGATCAATACAATTAGGGTTTCATGAATTAATTGCCACTTCTATTGGAATTAATTCATCAATCTTAATTGAGGAAAAAAATTTTAAAGAGTATTTAAACCAAAAACTCATTCAAAAAGGATGTATCAAAACAGAGGCCAAAGTAAATTTTCCTGAACAGATTAGAGAGTAAGAGGATGCCTGAGGAAATTGTGGATAGGGGATGTAAAGAAAGGAATGGCAGCAAAAGGATAACAAGAGAAAGATTAGTTGATCAAAAGATGGTTAGAACAAATAACTGATAAAGATTAGGATACAATAACTGAACAAACCTGAAGGTATTTTTCATTTTATAAGTTTCCAGAACGGAAAGGGCAATTATAAAAATCACAGAATGAGATAATGTATGGACTAAAACTATATAAAAAAACAAAAAACAAATTACAATGAAGGTTGTAGAAATTTATTAACACCCCACATTATCATTGTACAATCACAATGAGTTTTTTTTTAAAAGAACTGTTCTCATAAATATTTCACCAGAATACTGGACAATACTGGACATATATACAATAATTACACAATTGTTAAAAACAAATTATTAACAAATCTATTTACAAATATTCCAATGGTTATAACTATAAAAATATAACTAAAAAGTGGTATGAAAGAAACCATTCACAAAAATAAAAAAAACAATATATCAAAGGACTAAATTCTTCAAAAAGCAGTATTTATTTTACAAACAGGTAAAAAGGTAGTGTCTCGATAGAATCTAATAAAGTATAAATATCAATGGAATAACTATAAATTACAAAAGTCTAAATAGATTTTATAACAAGCTAATATATTTATGATTTAATAATCATTGCAAGATTTTAACTATTCATTATAATCATAAGATTTTAATGAGACATTCATTTGTCATTGCATTATTATTTGTAATATAACATAAGAAAAAGCATTTGATATTAACTAGCCATTTCAACTTTTTAAAATTTCGATTAGAAAACACTAAGACCCTGAATATTGGGGAACTATTTCAGTCCAAGTAAATTTAAATAAAATCTGGTTTTACAAAGCTCATCTAAAAGTTTCAGCACTTTGTATTAAAGTAGAACCTCTCTTAACCAAGAGATTTTTTATCGATTTGCAATGAAACAAAAAAGGATATCATGAAGATTTATTTACAAATTAAAATCAATGCATTTATTTTTGTTCACAGTTTCGAACTCCGTCTATTGTGATATGATTGTACTACGATCACGAATTTCTGTTTTAGTTCGAACCACAGCCGCTAGGAGCGTCATAACCGATCTGCGACCAGTTCTTGTTTGCGTTATTAGATCACGTGACCTATCGGTTATTGAATAATAGGACAGCCATATGAGTTATTAGATAACAGAAGTTACACAACAGTTACTGAGAACCGATCTAAGAGCGGTAACTGGTCTGATAACCTTAACCGATCGGTGCTTCTATTTGTTATAACCTAACTCCTTACTCCAACCCTAATTTATTGTTATTTCCCCATCGTTCTCGATGAAAGATTTAATAAATGTTACTAATATTGTATAATATAGTTATTCTAAAATGCAAATTTAGGTTTATTTATAGATATTTTAAAATATGATCACTGGTAATAGGGTTTTTTCGGTAATAGGTGATTGGTGATAACAGCTCCGAGTCAATAATAGGTTTTTTAAAGATTACGTTATTTTTGTCCCACCTCTAATCGATAATAAAATTTACTTATTTTCAATTAAACTGTTATTAAAGCAGCTATTTGGAGTGAAATATACCAAATTTTAACAACGTCATTTTCATAGTTCTAGATTCAGCAACAATAAAAATTTAAATGTACATTGTTGAGTGTTAGAAACGGGTTTTGCCACACTATCACATACTTTTATGGTTAGAAATTAAAATCCAACCAGATCAAATCCATGACATTGTTTCTGTCGAATGAAAATTATTACAAATCAAAATGCCGATCCTCAGCTGTTTAATATTGTGTGTAAAAATATGAATTTTGAACCTTTAGTTGTAAGCACTGATAATGCAGTTTCTTAATAGTCTCTGTCCATCTGGATTACCAACGCATATACTAAAATTGAAAATTGGATGTCTAATTATGCTTTATGTTATCTTCAAACACCTAATCAATCTAAATTTAACCCAAGTTAATAATGGCTGCTATGAGTGAAAATATCATCAAAAATATAATTTTCAATTGTTCACTTTAATACAAGATTTTTATCGATAAACATAAAAAAAAAATGAATTATTATTGGCTAAAATTATCTAAGATCTTCACTTATGAGAGAGGGCGAAGCCTCGACGGGGGAAGATGTAGTTATATATAAAAGGACAAGCCATTTCCGTTCGTGATCACTAACCACGAAAACTATAGAGCTATTCTGTACCAAATATTTATAACTACATCATCTTTATAGTTCAAGGAAGGTTTAGCAATAATAAAATTTACATATTTTCTATTAAATTACGGTTTAAAAAGCGATAAATATATGGTGTGCAGTAAAGCGAGCGCCATTCAAGAGAGGTTACAATGATCCGGTGTTAAATATAGCTAGAAATTGATAGTAAAATTACTTAATACAATTAAATTGTTATCCAAAAAGCAATACCGCCATTTTTCGTTTGTGATCACTAACCGCGAATACTACGGAACCAATCTATACTAAATATTAACTGCATCATCTTCATAGTTCCAAGAAGGTTTAGCAATGTTAAAATCTACTGTTTTTTAGGTAACGGTTCGGATCGGCGACACCACCAAACTAGGTTGACCCGCGCTACACCGACCAGTTCGATCCTTACGCTTCACTTCATGTTTACATTTTTCGATAGTTCATTCCTATAACCTCACATGTAAACAATCACTTCTACAGTTTCAACTTGGATTGTGTTGTTTATTTTGTCATATTGATATTTAGACTTCTTAAATCTAAATAAGTGAAACAGAAGTTCACAAAATGAGTTTCATAAAGGATTAAGTGTTTTATAAATTCATGTTTTCTTATTTCATCTAATCTTATGTGTAAAAGTGTTACAAAACTTAAGAAGATTAATTTGTACATGGATTTGGTGTTTTACATATTTATATTTGTTCTATCAATTTAAGTGATAAAATTTACAACTTGTAAGTGTTATGAAACTTAACAAGATTTATTTGTACATGGATTTGGTGTTTTATATGTTTGTATTTGTTGTTTCAATTTCAGTGATAAAATTTCAGTATACATATTTTGTGAATGGATTCTTTGTCATCCATATTACTTTTTGTGCTAAAGTGAGACAGATTGTATAATTAATTCAATAAAACATATCAGTTTATAAATAAATGTGAGAAAGTATATCACAGGTTTTTTATGTTTTCTTATTGCCACTTCCCATGAGAAAATATAGCAGAAATTAACATCTTCACTTTCAGCTAGGATTCTGTCTTATATTATATAATGGCTTATAACATGGAGAATTGACAATGTGAAAATAATCACAGATTAAGAGGTAAATGACACATTACTATATAATTGTAGAACTATTGGTATAATGTTATAGATTAATGTGTTTTTAAAAAAAATTAGAAGCCTGATGATGAAACATTATCACCGAAACATGTAGCTACAAATGTTAAATAAATAGGAGTTATGCCAAATAAATACTTAAGGATTCTGTCTTTTTTATATTTATAATTTGTTATTTTCACTTCTCTGAGAGAAAGTTCATCAGGAATTAACTTTACTGGTGGTTCAGTAGTATATTAATTGTTGATTAAATTAATATTAATTAAAAATTGATTTAGTGTCTTATATTTCGATATTTCCACTTTAATATTTTCTTATTTCTCATTTTAATATTAGAAGGTAAACAGAAGTTAATATTACTTTAAACAGGGATTTAGAGTTTCTCAGTAAATGTAGGAGAATAACCTTTCTCCTCTAAAAGCAGCGACTAGAACATCGAAATATATCGGAACGAGGCTAGAATCGATAAAAGGTATTCTGAGCGGGTTTAGGGGTTGGTGTCGCCGATCCGAACCGTTACCGTTTTTTAATTTATTTTTTATTAAAAAAAGATAATATGTGGACAACAGCGAAGTTTGAAAATTGACCGATAGGTGGCGAGTGCCATTCTACACGAGAGGTTACAAAAGAGCTTGAAATCGATGATAAAATATACCTATTAAACTATCAAGAAAATTATTAAAATAGATTTAAATATGGTGTGCGATATGTGGATCCCAGTGAAGCTTGAAAATAGACCGATTGTGTTTAGCGCCATTCCACGATAGAGTTTACAATGGTAAACTGAACCTATCTGTACCGACATCTAAATAAATAATTTTTATAATTCTAGGAAGGTTTTGCAATGGTAAAATTTACAATAACTAAAATTTAAATGTACAATGTTGAGAGGCAGGACCGAGGTTTGCCACGCTGTGATATACTTTTATAGTTCGAAATCAACATCCAACCAGATGAAATCAATAAAGTTATTTCTGCCGAATACAAATTATTACTAAATCAAAATGTCGATCCTTTGCTGTTTTATATTGTGTGTAAAAATATGATCCACGGGCCTTTTCTCGTAAGCACTGATAATGCAGTTTATTTTCCGCAAGAGTTTCTTAATAGTCTTTATCCATCATGATTACCAATTCATACATTAAAATTAAAAATTTTATGTCTAATGGTGCTTTTACGTAATCTTCAACCACCTAATCAGTGCAATTATAACTAGATTAATAAACTACTGCCATGCGTGAAAAAATCATTGAAGAAATAATGCTCAACCACATCCTAAAATACAAGACCTTATCGATAAACAAATAAAACATTAATTTTTAGTTGAAATTATCTTTACTTATGAGGGCGGGCGAAGCCTCGACGGTTATGCTAGTAATGTTATGTGTTGTAAACAGGAACCAAGGCTGCTTTTATATTTCTAAAGAGTTTTCACCAGTACTTAGTTTCCATACAAAAATTGATGGAATTTCATCGAACTAAAGTGCTGAACCTTGTTATTTATATTGTATTTTTAAACAATTAGATAGAACGATATACCTCCCAGTCCTCTGTATAATTTGTTGGAGCGCTTCAAATAGTGAATTTCGAGGAGGGCGCCTTTTGGTCTCAAACGCCGACGAAACAAATATATGCCATTATAGAAAAAGAGCTTTAGATTGTACACTTTGGTTCCACAATATTCCACTAGTTTTGCCATAGAAACAAAGTTGTGAAAACAGATCACAAAGTGCTGGTGAAAATTAGCCTTAGCTACTTTTTACAACATATAACTTTATAATAACTCAAATACATTTCCTTTTTATTTTTTTTTTTTGACAGGGCTGGGTGTTACTTCACCATTACAATAAGTACTCACTGCATTTGATGAGGTCGTTAGGACTTCTGGAGCTTGTGAGGGGCAGTACTGCACAGACACGGTAACAATTGTTGGTTCAACTAGAACATTATGTAAGTTTGAAATACGTTTTGCGTTAACCATTAAGTTAATAACCTAAGTTTTACTTAAATATTATTCCAAAATAATTAATGATAATTGATTGTCTGGTTTTCCATATCAATAGCACAAACTATTAATGAAATAAAAAATTATTTTCTTCTTTTTAGTTCGGTTTTTATTAAAGCTTGTATTTTTGTAGTTTTTCTAAACCATAATTTACTATCTTAATTTATAGTCATAGATAAAAGATCCCATTTCAGGCAGGTCAAGTTAATACAAGCGGATTACAAAATTGTTAAAATAAAATAACGTGGTTTCATGGTTTAAAGATAACTAAATAATTTATCTACTAATGATGGTGATTTATAATAAGTAATAATGCAAGTTATAACTTATTATAACATTCATATTAATTAGACTCTCATTACGGAGGAGGAGGAGCAAATTATGGAATAAAATCTCGACCTAGATCGAAAATAATATAAGACCGTTATTTGGGTAAATAAGGTAGATTCCATTCCAGTAGGTGTACAACCGACAGTGGTGGAACGAACGAGAAATCGGTCTTCGTTCGTTCCAGTAGCGGAAAGACCAACAGTGTGGACTCTCATTTGGAATGGGAAAAATCAGGACTCTCGTGCCGATCCAAACCATTAGTGAATTAAAGGCCATTCTTTATAAATTGCTTCTATATCTTTATAATTAAACAGTGGACATATTTATTTATCGAAACCTTCTGATTTGTGTCAACATTTACTCTCATCATTCTTGATTAGTTCTTTGGAATTCTTTATATGTAAACTTCATTTGAAGTTCTGTCAATTGAACAGCTCGTTGACGAACTAGAATTTGTACAAACTTAGTTTATCTAGACTTATTTAAACTTGTAGAAATAGGTTCTTTCTCGGGTATTGGATGAATTTTGATAAATATGAATGAAATAGGTAAGGAAAACTTATAATTATCTCTTTCTTAATTTAAGAGTATTAGATCTGTCTTTTACTGATATAGTTAATTTTATAGCAATGGTCTATTAACCTATTTTATTCATTAGTATATCAATTTTAAATTCTATCAAGGTTTTTATCCTCTTTGAATCTGTGCTGTGAAATTGTTTAGCAGTGTTAGTGTACCTTTTGAATTTAACAAATCCTCATACTATGGGGCTAAGTATTCAAGTTTTTAATAATACAAAGTTTGTTTTTTTTAGTTTAAAATTTTGCATATTAATTTTTTCCCTTTTCAGAACTAAGTATTGATGGTGTTTCTGTAAAAGAAGAAATGACTGTTGGAAATGAATCTAATTGTGAGTTTTTAAATTGACTGAATTTTTTATTTATTCATTTATTTATTTTTAATTGTGAAACTTTTATAGAGTAATATGATCCTTACTTGTTAAAGTATGATTAAATGCTTATGTGGTATTTTAAACAAAATAAGGTAATTGAATCTGTTGTGTCGTTCTTTATTAAAATTAAATATCCTAAATTTTAAGAAAATATGTAACTTATTCTAAAAGTTACTTATCAGAACATGTATGTTGACATAGTCTGATTGTGTTTTTTCATCTTTCTCTTTTACTGAGGGCAGATAGATTATAGATCCATAGTATCCTTTTCGAATTTAGCTGATCTTATCTTCCATGCATAAGAAGCCAATGCCATAATTTGCTATCTCCTTACTTAAGTAGCTCTGATACTATTAATTGCTATTTACATTTTACTTTCAATATTTTACGATGGATTAATGTCGATTACAGATTTATCATGGTAAGAAAATATTTATTTTATTTTGTTGAATTTTTAAAAATTTGCTGCTTGTATTAATTGATCATAAAACAAGATGTCTCGGTAAAGTTTAGATTAGTCTTCCAATTAATTATTAAACTATAGTTAAGGGTTACGATTTCCTAAGATTATTAATACTAAACATCTAACTTCAATGTCAAGATTTATTTTGGGTGTCCATGTATAATATTACCCCGACTAATCAATGCTTGGCCTAGTCAGGATACTCAAATTTTTCAGGTAATCAACACAATTATGCAAAGTTAAAGGGCTCTCCCAAACTTCATTTTTGAAGAAACCAAAGCACCCGTAGACGCCTTCATTAAGTTCAACATTTTTTGGTTTCTTCATCTCTTTTAGCGACTTAGTGCTTAACTGAAGTGAAATTGTTAATAGAACTCTCATGATTTTTCAAGTCATTTATGGTTGATTTCCTGATTTTAAATTGTTCGGCAAGGGCAGTAGGCTTTTCATGTTTTTTTTAAGCCCATCAATGATTATTACTTTTTCCACTAAGGGAAAGAACAACACAATTTCTTTTTGATAATTAAATTTGATTAAAACCAAACTCTGGTGTCAGAAAATTCAAAGATAGATTGATAAATCATGTTAAGGGAGTGGAAAGAATGAAAGAATTCCTAGGAAAATTTAATCCAGGAAAGCGAGAAACCGTTATGCATAGATCCACCAAGTGAATTCAAAGAAGCTCTAGTTCAGAGTCTGAACTACAAAAACAGTAAAAAACAATTAAAACATTCGGAAATAAGGTAAAAATATAATATAGAATATTACTACAGCATAGTTTGTAAGAACATTATATATTTAAAATAAAGTAAAGGTTTTAATCTTTTAACAAGCAGAAATAGAAATGATTTTATTGTGTAAAATTGTATAATAAATCATTAAGTCTCTCAAACCGTTATTTAATTTTCAACACATGAAAGTATTTAATTTTTTTAATTTACCCAAAATGGTCTTATTCCTAGAACAAATGAAATTTCATTTCATCATAAATTTCCGATTGTAGATAAAATTTTTATTCTTGTTCTCTTTCTTTTTGTTTCTTTTTAAATCAACCATATTATTATTATTATTATTATTATTATTATTAAAGCATTTGTAATTGTTTTATATTAGTCTATTATTCACTCAGGATTTTTTTTTGTTTTCAGATTTACATTTATTTTAGATCATTTAATTAAATATCTAGTTTGTTTGAAAAGCTGTTTATTCTTATTCTCTTGTTTACCTAATTGCAGATGAGTTTCATCACATGAAACAAGAAACAGAACTTCTGGTCCCAGATGAAGGTAAGAAACACTAAGCTTAGTAATCTTTTGGTATGTACTCTGGCATAAGTAATATTAACACCATGGTACTTAAGTTATTAATTTGTTTATTAATTTTTATAATCTTATGGATTAATGGTTTGGTTTTTATTTTGTGCTTAGTAATGACCTTCTTAGTAGTAATTGATTTAAAATAAATAAATGAAAATACACAATTCTTGAATTTATCTTACCAATGCTCTTCTGTAATATGAGTAGTTCTAATTAGGAAAAACATTAACCAACTTGGGTAAAGTTGAAAATAAGGTTTGTGAGTTAGTATAACAGTTGTATCATCAAGGAATTCTACAGCTGGCTTCCAGGTGGTGTCAAATCATAGAGCACAATGGTTTATATGTAGGGTCATTCTGAGTGGAACGGAACTTGGAACTGGTTTCAGCTTTGAACTGGTTTGGAACGAAGTGAACTACCTAACTTTTTCGTTCCAACTGGAATGAAAACCAATGCCAAAAGAGCTCTCGTTTCGTTCCCTTGGTTTAGATAGGATATAGACGTATCTCCCATCTGATCTTACTGCTCTTGGTTCCCTCCCCTTCCCTCCATCGCCTCGCCATACCACGAGGCATCTTCAAAATAAACCACTTTCTGTTCTACCGACAGAGCTCGGCTACTTCTTTCAGATTCAAATAAATTTGGTTTTTAAGAATCAGAATCGAGCTGAACATGCAAAAAGTCTTGTAAAGGATAGGTTGACTGCTTTAACCTTCCACCAGTCGAGCCTGTTGTATTAAATCTATTTAACAAAACATTTTGACCATTCTACATTTAAAAAAAGTATATGTACAAAATATTACCTGAGAGAATATTTTGAATGTAATTGAAAATATGTTTATGATTAAATAATATAACCAAAGTTATTAGTAAATAAATTTTTATTTACAATATTATGGTCAAATATAATTATTTGCAAATCTAAAATGGTTGTTTATATGATCAATTATTGTGAATGAATTTTTTTGAGGAATGATTTTTACAAATAGAATGTAGATATCCCCTGGTTGCCCCCCCCCCCCCCTCCCTTGTTATCTCCATTAATACCTTCTACATAGGTTTCTGTATTATGATCTAGAACATCTGTTTCCTCTTTACTCAATTCCAAATTTTTATTTGACTGTCCGGTTCTTTTTTTTTTTTTTTTGAAAGTGGAACAGAACGAAAACTGAAACTGGTTCCAATAGTGGAACGAAACTGAATATCTCATTCCGCTTTTAAGTCGGAACGGCCTTTAGACTAAGCTTAGTAATCTTTTGGTATGTACTCTGGCTCTGGCATAACTAATATTAACACCATGGTACTGTAACCATTCTGTAGTTGATCAGGTAATTGTATTATGATTGTTAAAATCAGCTTGTAAACATTGTTAGCTTAGATGTCCTCCTACTGCTACGGCTTTGGTCTACCTCTTCCTCTTTCATTATCTGAAAGTGTGTGTTCTTCCATTATCTTTGTTGGAAGTCATTCTTGATTCATACGATATTCTTGTCTCAACCTCCTTATCCTATCCCCCTTCATACGTGAAACCAAATCTTAGTCCCTATACAGGACTCTGAATTCTCAGTTTGTTTGAACTCTGTACACATTATCGACTCTGGTTGGACTATAGTTCTTTTTAAGATTTTCCTCCCACATATATAAAGATATCTGTCTTGCTGCATTGTATAGGTCTACTCCTCACTGCCATACATCACTGCTTGTTGAAGAACTGTCTTATATATTTTTACTTTGATCTTTCAGGACATCTCTCGGCTTAGACAAATTTTCTCGAGATAAGCATTTGATGGTAAAGAACTTTTCTCTTTTTGTTGTGTACTTTGACTACTTCTTGACACTCTAGGTCAAACGACTTATTTTGTAACTTTTTACATTCACATCTCTTTCTCCCATTACAGCTGGAATGTTTCTTTCACATTTTTAATATCTCTCTGGAAATGACACTGTGCTTCATTCTTCTTCAACTTTTCTCTTCCCCAAGTGATCTATTTTTTTTAGTCCTTTCATAGACCAATCTTTTATATGCATGCTAGATCATTTCAACTAACAAAAATGGTCTGAATTGATGTCTGGTCCTCTAAATGGCATTGCCTAATTAAAAGATGTAGGTAGTTAGGGTACGCAGTTATAGGTACACAGCAATTAAAAATAAATTCTAATTTATAATGCCAACATTTTAATTTACTTACATCACCTCATTAAATCATTTATGTTGTATCTACTTATTAATTTAAAGCTTTTTATATTTAACTATTAATTTGTTGGATTTACTCATTAACTTTTATTTAATTTAAACTCATTTTAATTCCTTTTCAATTTAATTGTTAATTCAATAGTCTTTATGTATTGTCTTCATGGTATTTATATATCCCCTTTATGTTATAGTCTTTTTTCTGATACTGTTATTGTTTTCATACTTTTTTATACTCTCTGCAATTTTGTCATATCTTTTTGTTTAGGAATTTTGTTTTCTTTTTATTCTAGCCCTGATGAAATTTTGTAATGCAAGTCGAAATATCGGCATTATAAATTAACATTTATTTTTAAATGCTGTTTATCTATGACTGCATACCCCAACAACCTACATTTTTAAATACCTCTCAGTCAACGAATACCCCATCAATACCTAATTAAATACATTAAAATGCCTACTTGGTACCAGATATGGTCTGCCTGCGTTGGTACTCCCATTTGGCAATACCCATGTTTCTTTGTGGGTAAAAAATGTATTCATTGCCTCTATTAATTGGATGCACCAAACTAACCTTTTTTTCTCGGTTATATCATTTGTTATGTAGGCTATGATTACCAGTGGTTTGGGCAAATACTGGTTCCGTATTAACATGAGCGTTAAAATCAGCCAAAATCACTTTTATATCAAAAGTAGGGCTAGCATAGAAATAAGAAGGGCAAGTGGGTGGCACTCTTTGCTGTGCTTAACGTATTAATAATATGTATCTTCTTATTTAATTAAAATGTCATAAATTGAACAATAATTGTTGGCAGATTTATTTAATTAAATGTGGGCTGATGCACATCAAACAAGAAGAGATGCTGGTTTCTAATGAAGGTAAGAAACATTATTTTTTATTATTTATGTTTTTTAATGAGGCATTAGATTTATTTCAGTGGGATCAGTCGGGTGTAAAATAATAGTTGTTTTAACAATACTTTATTTTATGCTGATGCTAAGGAATGCTGGACATCATCAAGGCTACAAAACAGACGTGCTAGTTAAAAAAAGAAAAAATATACAGTGGAACCTCAATATATCGAGCTTCAAGGGAAAGGAGAAAACTTTAAATTATTGAGGATTTAGATATATCGAGGTTCGATTTATTGAGGTGAGTTCTGACTGACTTCGATATATAGAGGTTGGAGGTTTATAATAAAATACTCAAATGTAACTATAGAATAGACCATCGCCTTCATATTTAACATCGCAAAAAAAAACCCCGTTATTTTTGTTTTTTTTTATCTATAACACGATAACGAAGCTTTTTTCTAAAAAAAGTCTTCAAATATTAATTGTAGCTGGAACTAGAACCTACATAATGAAAAAAAGAAATCCGAAATGAGACCATTTTTTGCAAAGTTACATTATTGGGAAAAAAATGGAGAAATTGACCAACTTGCCGTCAGTCCCACAGCTCTGCGAAAATACGTTTGTCGTACTCTTTTGGCTATAACTCTGAAACTATTTGTCCGATACAACATTACTTTTTTTCATCTTTTTACTTTCTTAATTCGGTATATGTTTATTGGCTAAAGAAAGAATGAAGAAGAGCAAGCCAAAAAAACTCGATCCCTATGTGCCGTCTCTCGAATGAGAGGCTCCAGGCGTTTTTTTTTGGTGAGTGCAAAAAGGTATATGCTTTATTGAGACAATTAACAATAAACATAGTGCTGCCCAACTTTATTGGGTTGCTATAAACACAGCATACTCATCTATCCAATTAAAGACAACACTGTAATTTATAATTTAGTTATAATTATATAATATAATACTTAATACTAGACAAACTAATAACATTTTTTTTTTTCTTTTTCCCCCTTTTTTCTTTTTTTTTTCCTTTTTTCGCTTCTTTTCTTTTCCTCTTTCACTTTTATTCTTTCATTTTATGTTATTCCCCCCCTAATATTCACATATCTACCACACATTCATATACATAAATGCATATTTAATAACTGTACATTGCAATGGGCCATCCTATGCACCATGTATGTGGTGGTGAATAATTCCCAGGGAGTCCAATATATATTTTCGGCCATTATCACTATATCCCTCACCTCCACGCCAAGGTCCTCCAAAAAGCTGACTCTGATGACTCTGCGAGACCCAAACCATAATCCTTTCATGGAGAAATCTCTATTTCCGAATGTCTCGCGGAATTTCTCTTTGAGGAAAGGGATACATTTTTCATAAATATCCATTTTCTCCATTTCTACTTTACCTGATTGATCGAGGTTATTATTTTCATACCTTACAGTAGGATTCACTATGAGCACTGTCCGTCCGTTCTTCGGAAACGCGACAATATCCGCATACCTCGTGGATCCGTTGGTATCGATGCAGTATACCTCGCCAAAGCAGGTAAAGCCTTTATTCTTGAGTAGCCTTATCAATTCATTCTTGACCCTGTGGTGACGGCGTGTGATCAGGAGTGAGTTGTTGGGACATTTTCCCAGCACATGGGCTGGTGTTTCGGACTCTTTGCCGCAATTGCGACAAAGGGACCCAACCTCTCCTATCTGTCCGCTGGCACCTGGGACTCCTCGCAGGGGTGCATAATTGATGTTGAGTTTTAGGGCGTTGGTCCATTCAGACCCCGAAAGTATTTGTTTTTCACAAATATATCGATTAGCTCTCGGCGTCTCCTTAAAATGAGGTACACCAACGCCCTGCCACCCAATTGGCCCATTCCTCAAAAGCGCCCTCTCTCAGCGACCGTCGTAGAGCTCTCACGCTTCGGTGGCTCTGATCTACACCCAATCTCCTAGCACATTCAGTAATCTCTTTTTCATAATGGAATGTGGACTGGAACAGAGCGTCCGGAACATTAGACAGTCGCTGAGCAATGGACCAGTGCTGCAGAGGAGCCTCCCATTGACAGCGGATCAGTCCTAACCCACGGTACCTCCGCGGAGCGTAGAGCATCGCAGTTGAGGTGTTCGAAGGGAGTCCGACAATGGCCTTAAGGCTCCTGCAGATCATCACATCTATACCATCCAACAACGCAGGGCTGAGCTTTGTAAGGGGTGCAGTCTGGAGAGGATATGTTAATCCGGGAAACACATATTGATTGACAAAATTGAGCTTTTGTTCCGGTTTAAGTAGGCAAGAGGTTACTAATTCATCTAAATTTTTATTTAGTTTCTCTATTGATTCTTCACTGAACCTTAGCTCTCCCGAGAATGTGTATCCCAAGTATTTAATAGAGTCATCTTCCTTTGCCGTGTCGATGACATCTCCATTCTCAAGAGAAAGCGTCGTTGCTTGCATCTCACCCCTATCCAACACAATGCCCATACTTTTCTGTGGATTTACAGCCAGACCAATCTCCGCCAGTATCCTTTGGGTGCTATCTATAATTCTTTCTGCCGCATACTTATTACGTGCAGAGACCGCCTGATCATCTGCAAATCCTGTGAGGACCACACAGTCTTGGTCATCTCTCAGCTTGTACCCGTAGTGTCTTGAGAAATCATGATCACAAAGGTCTTGGTACAGATGATCAATAGCTAAGTTAAACAGCGAGGGAGAGAGCCGCCTTGGGGAACTCCTTGCAGTACATTGATCTGGCTAGTAGAATGAGCTCCAACAGTTACTTTAATTTTGTTTGTGGATAGGAGTGCAGCGATAACGTTTCTCAGGTCCAGTGAAACACCTCTTGCTTCTAACGATCTAACAATGTGATCGTGCCCAATGTTGTCAAAAGCGCCAACAACGTCAAGAAAGACCACCGCACAGTCATTTTTCTTATTTTTTGCGTCTTTTATGACTGCGTCAATGATTCTTAAGCTTACGTGTGCTCCCGGAAGGCCCCTAATAAAACCTCTCTGATTCCTATGGAAGGTGACCTGCTTTCTCAGTTCCTGGTCCAGAACCTTTTCTATGATTCGGTGCACGATAGAGTATATAGTAATGGGTCTCCATGATGAAATATTTTTAACATCGCCCTTACCCTTGTATATTAAGATTGTGCGCCCTTAGCGTAAAGGTTCTGGTATATAGGCCACCTTCAGCATGATCTCCACTATTATCTTAATAATTTGGGATACATCATAGAATTTTATCGTGCGGATTAAGATTACTTCCCCTCCTGACATTTGTTTCAGTTTCTGACTTGTGCGATATGTTTCCTTTTCTGTTTTTTCCTCAATATATTTTTTTATTCTCGTAAATGGTAAAGCATTAAACTCTAGTAATGGCTGGCTTCAGAACTTCAAGAAAAGGAATGAAATTGTTTTTAAAAAAATTACCAGAGAAAGTGCAAATGTAGACAGTAATGTGAAATGAAATGAAGTGTAAAAATAATCTTTATTCTAGGACGTATTGTCCCATAAGAATAACAAAATTATATCATAAGATAGTACAATGGCCTGGCTTGCATATTTTCATACAAAGGTATTTATATATATGAGGAACATGAGACCTGCAAATACAGTTAATTGTAAATAATTGTAGAAAGACCTTCAGTAAATATGATAACATAACTAGGAGAAATGAAATAAACTAAAAAAAAAATAACCATGAAAAAATAAGAAAAGATATATACAAAGAATGAACTGTCTATATGTACAGTGAATGAAGAAAATATTGTGTGCACACAATGGAGTGAAAAACTTTTTGAACAAACAAAAGGATACAATCCTTAGAATGTATTTAATGCTGACGAGACTAGACTTTATTGCCAGTGCTTACCAGACAAAACCCTAACATTCACTGTTGTGTCATGGTAGAAAAAATAGCAAGCGGAGACAGGCACTGTGAAACTAAGGTCATTGATGATTGGAAAAGCAAAAATATGGCAATATATGGTGACTCCACCGGCTTTGCGACTTGATGATGTTGCAATTTGTCTGTTCTTAGCGGTATTACAATATGATCTCAGATCAAAGCTAGGCACATTCACTGGCATGGAATTTTCCAAGTTTCGCTGATAGCCAAGCAAGCAGATTAGTTGATGATTGTATCGGTAGAGAAGTCTTCTGAGTGAACGACCAACCTTTGTGCATTAATAGCGGTAATAAGAAATAAAAACAATGCTGATCAGGAACTTTTACATTCCCGGCACTGCTTGACTCGCTCATATGATGTATTATTATTACCATTCGATTTTCCTTGAGAAGCCCTTTCAAACCATATACCATCTCTGTATTTGGTTTTGGCTTTTAGATGCTATTGGCCCGACTTATTAAATTTTTGATAGAATTTTTTTTATTCCAACACCTTACTGTCCAATTTTCCTATTCCAACACATTTACTGTCACTACTTTAAACTAATATTTTATATACAATCGATAGATTTTGATGACAGCTGACGATTAAAACTTAAATGAACATCATTGCTTCTCTCAGTCAAAAGTTATACTAATTGCAAATCTCATACACAGCAAAATAACCTCAAAATTGTGGCGCTTCCCCCTCCCCCACGCACGATGGCAACTGTTCTCGCTTATCGTAATGAATTCGTTGATCCTTTAGCTATCCAGAAGTATAATTTAATTTTGGATGGAAAGGATAGATTCAAAACTACAACGCCAAACAGTATCCCCCGATTTTGTTATCATTAGGTTTTTTGGATTGCCTCCATATGCCTCCAAATTTCTTTTTTCTATCTCAAAGCTGATTAAATTCGCTAAAATCAGATGCTGTATATGTAAATATATTAAATCCTGTTGCTATCTATCAAACCTATAAGTTTGAAAATAACAAAGATAAATTTGCGCATTGGCAAAAGGGTAGCAACCTCCACAGCACCCCACGGGTGGTCCGAAATTTCACATCCTTTCATACAATAAAAGTTCTCTACCTGCTTGTCCCTTACCTTTTAAGATTCGGGGTAAACTCTGTATTTTGAGTATTTCTAAATATCATAACACTGGGAAGTCGGTGGGCGTGTTCTTTGTCCAGAGGGGCGGAGCTTATTTATCAAAAAGGGACAGAAAAATATTGTCGAGATCAGTCTAGGAGAAGGTCTTTGAGAGAGGCTTGGAGAGCGGTCTGGTCAGAGGAGTTTGTCGGAGATGTCTGGTTCCTGGAGATCGGGGGGCTGGCCTTTCGGCCAGCCTGGGGATTCTCGCCATGTAGCCGCCCGCTTCCCCCCACAACATAGCATTGCCCGTAAGATAAGTCTAGTTATTTGTTATTAAGTTTTAAACCTAAGTTATGATTCTTATTTCTAGTTGTAATTTCTATATGTCAACCCATAATTAATTATACGTTGTTTTTTTAGTTTAACCGTCATCATTCATTTGCATGCCACTCATTATTAATATATTTTGATTCCTCTCCTTTATAATTAACAAACCTTAATCATTGGCCCCACGATAACCTTCTGGAGAAGATATTAGATTAATATTTAATTAATTAATTAGATAAAAATACTCAATTATAAATTGTCAGGAGATTAAGTCCTGGCTGGCATCCCTGTATTTAGATAAATGCATGATCCGGACTGGACACACACAGAGGACATAGCACTGTAAACCACCCAAGCTAGCACGCTAAATTTGTATGTTTTGGCAAAATATGTAAATTATGACAAGTTCAGTAGACTGGTGTGGGTATTTCACGGTGTTAATTATAAGTTACATATATAGGATCTAATAGTAAATTTAACCAGCTTTTAAATAAAAATATTAAATTTTGGATCGGACAAATGGTTTTGGAGTTATAGCGAATAATGTGCCAAAAAAAAAACATGTATTTTACAAAAGTAAGTGATTTTCAGCGTGATAGCTTGTGTATTTCAAGAATTTTGATAAAAATTTCATACATCGGATCTAATTGTAAATTTAACCACCTTCAGATTGAAAAAAAAAAAATTTTTAATCTGACAAATACATTCGGAGTTATAATGATAAATGTACCGAAAACCATGGATTTAACAACAGTAAGAGTTTTTAGGCGTCTGGGATATTATATTATATGGGATATTATAACTCCGAAAGTATTTGTCGATTGGAGGATCGAACAAATATTTGAGGAGTTAGAGCGACAAATACGCCAAAAAACACTTGAATTTTACAACAGCACGTTTTTATTAGCGGGCTGGCATGTACATTTTACGGGGTTTGATTAAAAATTCATTTGAGTCTGGTTCAGGCCGGTAACAGAGACACATCGGTCCCACGTTGGCCTCTCATTACGTTTAGTTTTTTTCATCTGTTTGTGCCCAAATTTGACGCAAGTGTTAAGTGTAATTACATGGACTGATTTATAGAATTTCTAGCAAATTGCTCGAGGATCTTTGCCAATAATTGAAAGTATAGGAAGCGGTATTTCAGCAAGATCGAGTTCGTTATCAGAAGATAGGTATGGACTTGCAGCCCCCCACCGCGCCTCCGGCCAGCTGTCTAGGGAAGCATTGTGGCACTACTGCAAGGTCAGTGTCAATATTCATAGATATGTAGCTGTCATCTATATCATAGCAGCTATACTCCTCTCCTGTCACCGGGGTAGTCCAACTTATTAAGAAAATATTGTACAGAGTTATTTTAATGCTTTAACTGTAGTTATTTTAATGCTTTAACTGTAGTTATTTTAATGCTTTAACTGTAGTTATTTTAATGCTTTAACTGTAGTTATTTTAATTTCTTAACTTTATTTATTTTAATTTTTTTAACTGCATTTATTTTAAGATTTTAACTTTATTTATTAAAATTTGTTAACTTGATGTATTTTAAAATTTAACTTTATTTATCTTAAGTATTGATGACATAGAAGAATGTGAAAGAGGAGAAAAATCTAATTAATTGTTTGCTGTAGGATAAGGTTTTATGATTCCCTTTTATGGTTTAAGTGGATCTTTAGTATCATTAATGATATTATTGTTGTTTTTTTTCTTTTTTTTTTTTTGTTTTTTTTTTTTCTGTTGTTTTTTTGTCGGGTATTGATTTATTGATTCATGTGTTTTTTTGTAATTAGAGGGAGTTATGTACGGATATGAATATGTATATATATGTGTGTTTTTTTAATATTTATCTATTTATTTATTGATTCTTATAGAACAAAATTATTCATTTATTTTAATACATTAATGTCATTGTTGGCACTTTTTAGCAAGTATATTTAATAACCAATGTTAGCAAAGACATTTAGCATTTCTTTGATTTTCATAGTATATGTGCACATTTATGTTGATTTTTTTTTTTTTTAATTCAGGGATCTGCACATGTATGTGTGTTGGTTGCGATTTTCAGGAATTGGCCTAATATGATGCCGGTAACAGATAAACAGAATGATAACAATTTTGAGATTGGCCAAACAGTATGGGTTTCGAGAACCGAAGGGCCTACTCAGGAAGCGGTTGTTGCCTCCGTGATATCGGTGCCTGCTGAAGGAGGAGGTGAAAAAAAGCTTATTAAAGTAGAATGGAGTGATGAAAAAGGAGTGATATTGGGCAAAACGGTTCCTATTGAGGATGTATTAACTAAGCTACCCAAACTAATCACTAAAACCACGGAGGCTGGTGTCAACGGTGAAGAAAGAGTCTCTCATCCTGATGATTCAGTCTGCCCTATTTGTGGCTTGTCATTCAAGAGCGAGAGAGGCCTTGGAACCTATATTGCCAAGAAGCATCCCAGGGAGGCCAATAATAATACGTTAAGAGGACTAATTAAAAAGGTGGTGGGCCCTAAAAATGGAGAGGATGAGATACCTGAAATTAAGGAGGGCATTGCTAAATGGTCTGCCACGTTCAAAAATCTTTGTAACCAAAATAATATGGAAACTGCGGAATTAGATGCAGCGGTCGTTGAATTTCTCAAGTTCTTAAATAATATTAATGTAGAACTTCCAGGCCCACAGCACCCGGCAATTAAATTTTATAAATTAAGAAAAAAAAGAAAAAAAACAATATAGAAGACAAGGGTGCTAGTAAAACTTCGAATCCGCAGAGAGCAAATAAAGCAGACCGAGGGCGGCGGCAAGAACAATATCAATATGAGATGGCCCAGTACAATTATTATAACAGAAGAAAGAAAGTCGTCCAGACAATAATGAATGCTGATGCCCCTAAGCAATGTCCCTTAAAGGTCACCGAAATCGATGCCCATTTTAGAAACCTCTTTGAGCAAGTGAACTCCTGCAGACGTGCGCACCTTGTACATCTCTTTGTTTGTTCTTATCCTCCATTCTTGAATTCCTACTTCAAAAACAGGACCAAATATTTTTCTGAGAACTTTCCTTTCAAAGACTCAAAGCATTTGTAACAGTGGTGGTGTGTCCACGTTTCAGCGGCGTATGTGAGGATAGGTCTAATTAAAGTCATTTACTGCCTTACTTTCATTTTCCTAGATAAGAATGATGATCTGAAAAACCTCAAAACCTCATTTGCAAAATATGCACGATTTGCGGTCATGATCCTTTTGTGCACTTCTATTATCATTTTATTTGCATTGTTTAACTCTGCCCCCCAGATAAATGAAGTTACTGATATTTTCAAAAACATATCCTTCCACAACAAGCTTGTTGGTAACTCATGAATTATCCGGCGCAATGCACATGTATTTTGCAATGCACATATACTAGGTCATGTCAACACCTTGATTCATTAATGTGAGTCAGTCTTGTCTGATTATCTTGGAATGTTGTCAACCAAATTTGAAATAATTTTAAACAAAGTCGGAAGACAAATTTCAAGTAATAATTCGAATTTCAGAGATTTTCCCTCATCTGGCAACAGCTTAGCTGCTACTCTTTAATTTCTTGCCATTGGAGAGTTATTCAAAGCCTGATGTATATCTTAGTTGGTCTGATTTGTTCCATTTGAATATAATTACGAATTTGGAAGAAATGGGTTAGTATTTTCCACTAACCCACCGGATATCAGATTCAATGACACAAGAGTCGATTCACTCCAAACACACAAAGTTGATAAAAATTGTCCCAGTGAGTAATAGGCATTAAATACTCACTCTAGGCCAGGAAGGATGGGTTATCCTAGAGGTACCAGCCTATTCTAGCCAGATTGAGATGGGTGAGATTCATTTTTTGGGGCCTCAAAATTGTAAATATCAATCAATCTCTGTGAAAATTAACCCCCCCAGACTTCTGTACCAAGCTCTGTGAGACTATATTTACTAACCAAGGCATCTTGGGGCCAGTCCTCATTGTGATTATAAAGCTACACAAGCTAATCATTTAAAAAAACATATAATGGCCTGTCACACAGATGAGAATCTCCATCAATGTCTTCACTGTGATTATAAAGCTACACAAGCTAATCATTTAAAAAAACATATAATGGCCTGTCACACAGGTGAGAAGCCTCATCAATGTCCTCACTGTGACAATGGAGCAGTTATTGAATCTGATATTAAAAACATATAATGGTCTGTCATACATGCTAGAAGCATTATTAACCCTTTGCCTGCTGCATGCTTGTGCAGTGGGAGGATACTGTTGTGCGAGATAGTCTAGGCATCTGCAGTGCCCCATGAGCACTGTACTTTTTACGCTTAGTGGTTTCGTTTTCTTTATTTATTTTACATTTCCTATTCATGTTTCCCAACCTCCTTTTCTCTTATATTTGATATTCCATTAGTTCCCAGCATTTATCCAATTGATACTTCACCAGGGATCGTTGATCTCCTTCACTTTCACTTGCACCCGCCAAAAGTTCTAATAAACCTTCATCATAATAATTTTTTTTAGACATAACGCACTTAACTATTCACTACAAAAGCAGAAAATATACTGAAAGATAGGCAGGTAAAGAGAAACGGTACACGGCAGTAAAAAAGGGTCGAAGCAGGTACACAGAAACTTCGTGAAATTGAAGTGATATGCCGAAAGTAAAGTTGTATGCCATCTATTGACTTAAAGAGGCACTGCAGCTTCTATAAACAGTCCACAGATGGTGATAGGAATAGAACTATAATAAGCGTTGGTAGCAGTTTTGCATAAAACCAGCCGGACTCATATAGTAGGCTGCCAAAGAGGATGATGAATGACAGACCGGATGGTACCAGATTAAGAGGAAGGCCTAGAATAAGGTGGCAGGATAATGTGGAGGCCGACCTGAAAAATCTAGGAATAAGAGGATGGCGAAGAAAAGCTATGGATAAACTCCAATGGTCATCTCTTCTGCGTGAGGCCAAGGCCCATCTAGGGCTGTAGAGCCAAGCAATAAATAAAAAAATCATTGTTTTCTTTGTTCCCATCAAGTACATTTTTTACCACGGTGAGTTAAATATATCTGACAGTGAATTGAATGACTTTTTAGAATTTGAAGAAGAATCTAGAAATGACACTTTCCTAAAAAGATATTTGAGAGACTAAGAAAATCCACTTGAGTTTTTCAATGGATGTCAATTCAAAACTGAATTATAATTATTTTATTTATTTCTCATGTTGACTTCTGTTTCACCTATTTACATTTAAGAAGACTAAATATATTG
This sequence comes from Euschistus heros, assembly GCA_003667255.2. Classification (NCBI taxonomy): domain Eukaryota; kingdom Metazoa; phylum Arthropoda; class Insecta; order Hemiptera; family Pentatomidae; genus Euschistus; species Euschistus heros. The sequence goes on from RCWM02000912.1 coordinate 255,002, forward strand.
TTTAACACACTAAACAACATAATCCAAGTTGAAACTCTAGAAGTGATTGTTTACATGTGAGGTTATAGGAAAGAACTATCGATAAATGTAAACTGGAAGTGAAGCATAAGAATCGAACTGGTCAAATACAATTGTATTCAATAAGTAATGCTGCTATTTCAAAATTTAATTCCCAATTCTGCACCTTTATAAAGGCCTTGTATGCCTTACCTCACACTATCACTAATCTCTTAGAAACTGAGTGCTTTCCAGAGCTTATTTAAAGGGCTTAAGTCCAAGCTTTTCAAGGTGGATAAAGGCTAAATGTATCTCCTGGACCAGAAGTTTTAGAAGTCCATCAAATGCTTATAAAAAAATTGGAATATAGTAAAAACTTGAGCTAAGATGGCCCAGCCTGAATCCTGCTTCTACCTCTCTTATTTTCTACTTTATTTCATCTTACAGTCTATAGTTTAAAACAAAATACATGCTTAGGTGACAGATTGATTCAGGCTACTTGTAATTGTTAAAATATTTTGGTTCCCTTTATGGAACCCAGCCGCCACAAACCGACTTGACCTGTGCTACACTGACTAAGTTTGATTCTTACGCTTCACTTCTAGTTTATATTTATCGATAGTTCTTTCCTATAACCTCACATGTAAACAATCAACAGTTTCAACTTGGATTGTGCTGTTTAGTGTGTATATTGATATTTAGTCTTCTTAGTAAATAGGTGAAACAGAAGTTAACAACATGAGTTTCATAAAGGATTAAAAGTTTTATCAATTCATGTTTTCTTATTTCCTCTTATCTAATGTGTAAAAGTGTTACAAAACTTAAAAAGATTAATTTGTACATGGATTTGGTGTTTTATATATTTTTATTTGTTGTATCAATTAAAATGATAAAAATTTCAGTATACATATTTTGTGAATGGATTCTTTGTTATCCATATCACTTATATCCCTAAAGTAAGACACGTTGTATAATTAATTCTATAAGTCTTGCACACCGTTATTTGATTTTCAACACATGAAAGTATTTAATTTTTTTAATTTACCCAAAACGTTCTTATTCCTAGAACAAATGAAATTTTTTATCATCATAAATTTCCGATTGTAGATAAAATTTTTATTTTTATTATTATTATTAAAACATTTGTAATTGTTGTATATTAGTCTATTATTCCCTTGGAATTTTTTTTTGTTTTCAGATTTATATTTATTTTAGATCATTTAATTAAATATCTAATTTGTTTGAAAAGCTGTTTATTCTTATTCTCTTGTTTACCTAATTGCAGATGAGTTTCATCATGTGAAACAAGAAACAGAACTTCTGGTCCCAGATGAAGGTAAAAAACACTAAGCTTAGTAATCTTTCGGTATGTTCTCTGGCGTAACTAATATTAACACCATGGTACTTTAGTTATTCATTTGTTTATTAATTTTTATAATCTAGTGGATTAATGGTTTGGTTTTTATTTCGTCTTTAGAAATGACCTTCTTATTGGTAATCTATTTAAAAGTTTAATGGGGCTCAGATGTGTTTCAAGTGGTCCTTTTTCCCTGTTCTCTCTCTTGTGTTTGAACGTACCCAGAGCCCTTAAAGTTTAATAAAAAAAATTGTGTTTTTCTATTTTGCAACATTAGAAAGCCTTACTTAAATGGACATTTTTACACTTTTCTTATCAAGTTTATTAAATAGTAATTGTTTTAAAATAAATTAATAAAAATACACAATTCTTGATTTCATCTTATGAATGCTCTTCTGTAATACAACTAGTTCTAAGATAAGACCAGTCCCCGTATCTCTTGCCATGCAAAAGAAAAAATTTTTAATTTGGGTGGAGTAGAGCCTCTCTCTCCTTTATCCAGCATTTAAGTCCAGACCTGCGACCTCAAAGTCAACAATAACTCATTTCCTCTGTGGAAAACATTCATTGACTTCAATAAAGTTGAAAATAAGGTTTGTGAGTTAATATAAGAGTGGTATCATCAAGGAATTCTGCAGCTGGCTTCCAGGTAGAGTCAAACCATAGAGCACAATAGCTTATATGATTAATAAAAATCACATAAGCAGTAGAAAAATAATTCTCGATTTTTATGTATAATATGTTCATTTTTTCCCATTCATCTAATGCTATAGTTGATCAGGTAATTGCATTATGATGGTTAAAATCAGCTTGCAAAATCATTATATTATTCATGGATTATATTTGATGTAATAATGATCTTATCCCTAAAAACATAAACATTGTTAGCTTAGATGTCCTCCTACTGTTACGGCTATGGTCTATCTCTTCCTCTTTCACTATCCGCGTGTTCTTCTATTATCTTCCTAGGGAGTCATTCTCGATTCATACGATATACTTGTACCAACCGCCTTATTCTCCTTTTTCTTTCTCTCTTGATACGTGATACCAAATCTTGGTCCTTATGCAGGACTCTGAATTCTCAGTTTGAACTCTGTATACATTATCGACTCTGGTTGAACTATAGTTCTTTTTAAGATTTTCCTCCCACATATATTCAGATAGCCATGGCTGGCAACGAGTATACATCGGGTTTTAGTTGTTTCAATTTTTCATAAGTTTTTTTTCGTCTGATTTAGTTCAAAGTTGACATGCTTGTAGTTCTGTGTGTCAGCAACTGATTTCTGAAATTTCATCAAAATTGACCGAGGATTTTCGATAGGAGAAATTGTAAAGAAATTAGTCTGCTACCTAGGCTGGGCTGCTTATCAGTGAACTGAACTGATCCTGCAAACCCCCACTTCACCCGCTCCAGCTGTACAAGGTCAGTGTCACCGTATCTTATCAAATCACTTTTAAACACTTAGGTATATTTTTCTTCATAATGGTTTCCAATGACGACATAATGAAACTATTAATGAAATGAAAATATCCCTCGAAACTAATAACTCTCTCATAAGTGACGTATTAAAAGAATGTGATCAGTTGAAAAATGCATGCCAGGACCTAGAGTTGAAGAATGCGAAACTCGAAAAAGAAATAAATTTTTTAATGCAGCCAATAAAAAAGAATAATTTTTTAATCCATAATATCCCCTTCAGTGAAAATGAAAATACACTTGATAAAGACAGATTCACGGAGTGTAATATAGCAGTTAACACCTGTTATAGACTTCGAAAAGGACCAATTTTGGTATCACTCAACAATAATAATGTAGTCATGATAAGACCCCTGAAGAAAGAGAAGATGGGAGAAAAGTTTATGCATGCTTAATTAAATTAAAAACTATTGATAGCAATGCTTCTTATAGGAAATGTTTTTTTTCAAAATAAGAGGGTCATTCTATAGAATAAATGAAGTAGAGGACCTAATCAAAGAATCTGAAGGTGATATCTCTTTAGCGTCATCACAGGCAGACCTGCTGCAAACATCTGATGAGGAACAAGCAAAAAAGAAAAACTGAAAATAGATTGGATAAGTTTAAATTTCGAATACAAGGTTCATCTGTCTCAGCAATGGATAAGTTGTCCTGACGGACCGAATCCATCTCCTACGGTCTAATACCAGTTCATGATTCACGGAAAGGACTCGGTATAACTATCCACCCCCAAAAATGTACAAGAATATGAACATCATATCTCGTTTTGCAATATAAATGGTTTAAAAAATTTATTCAAATTTACAGTAAAAGAATGTGATACTATAAGGCAATATCCCATCTTATGTTTCGTAGAGACTTGGGTGATTGACGATAACTTCTCTTTACTTACATGCTTACAGGATTATGCACCTTTTAGCAGTAAAGCTGTTAAAGCAAACACAACAGGGCACGACAGCGGTGGTTGGCTAACCCTAGTTCATAGTTCCATTACTTTAGAATAGAATAGAATAGAAAGAAAACTTTATTCTGGGACAAAGTCCCTTAAGAATAACATTAAATAATACAAAGTAAGATCATAACTGGCCGAGAGGCTGTTAAAAATAAAACAACATAGGTAAAATTAAATACAAATATGTATGAAAAAAAAACATACAGAGAAAAACTAGAAAAAAAAAAAAAAACTATTAATAAAAAGAGAGAGAAAAAATAAATATACAAAATAGATGTTAATATTGTAAAAAAAATAGCAGAAGAGAAAAAAAAAACAAAAACAGAAACTTAAAGAAAAAATAAAAGATAGAAAATCAAAAATTATCATTACAAGAAATCAAAACATTATCATAGTCAAACTATAATTTTTGCTAATGTTTTATGTCTGACGGTCTTAGTAAATAAATTAGACGATTACATACATAGACAATACATCCTTATAATTAGAGAGCATCGGGTTTGAGGGAAAGAAGATGGTGAAAGAGTAGTGTTTCGAATGTTCCAAGGGAAGAAGCATTGCGGATACAGGGGGGTAGGGGGAGGGAATTCCAAAGAGTAGAGGATCGGACAAGGAAGGAACGTTGGAATGCCGTACTTCTATGGGATGGAGTATAGAGATCGGAAAAACGAGATCTTGTATGCAGTGATTTGATAGCAGACTTGAATTTCAGGTTACTGTAAATAAAGGGAGGGTGACGGGTGTTGATAACTTGGAATAGGTAGGAGCCTAGGAAGTACTTTCTGTGGAAGGAGGGGAAAAGCCAATTTAACTCAGTGTAGAGATGAGAAACATGGGAATGTCTCGAAGTTACGAAGACAAACCTAATGAAGCAATTCATGATGCGTTTTAATCTGTCTTCAAGAACCGTCGAGAGCCCGCCATATATCACGCAACCATAGTCAAATTGGGGGAAGATAAGGGAGGATACTAGAAGTTTGCGTGTGGGTAGGGGAAGGAGGGGATGGGAGCGGTGAAATAGTTTTAGAATACCGATTGACCTTCGGGAGATTTGTGCAATATGGGATTTCCAGGAGAGGGTTTGATCAATAGTTAAGCCTAAATTTTCAACAGAGGAATGGAAAGTTATTGGATGACCATTAAGGAATAATGTGGGAAAGTTGGCATTTGAATGGAGAAGGGAATGTGATCCTATGGCAATTGCTTGAGTTTTAGCTGCGTTTAACGTTAATTTGTTCAGATTTGCCCAGGCACAAGTAGGAACAAGTATTGTATATACCAACCGCCACTGGCTTTTTGTCAATATTAAAATTAATAACAAACTATTAACAATTGGAAACATTTACTTGCCCCTGTGCGTGATATGGATAAAATACTGGAAGAACTATGTAACACTATTACGGAAATATTACTCAATTATCCAAACACTTGTTTATTAATGGTGACTTTAACAGTCATGTAGGTGACCTGAATTGCTTGGAGGAAGAAATGTTGTACACCTCAAATCTATACGCTACAAAAACGAACAACCATAAACATGTTAACAACAGACGAGGAAAACAATTGGTGGAAGTGATGGAATCATTAGGTCTCATACTATGCAACGGCAGGACCCTCTCAGACAGACCTGGAAAGTTCACCTGGAAAGTTCACATTTATTTCTAAAGTTGGAAAAAGCGCTATTGATCTAGTGTGGATCAACGATTTGGCACTAGAGATATTAGGTGATATGGAAGTTATAGCCATGCCTGATTTTCTTGACCATTTAGCTTGTGCTACTTCCGTGAAACCACATATATGCTTACCAAATCCTCGACCATTTAATTATTTTGGGATGGAACCCAAAAAATATGTTAAATGGGAAGAGAACAAAAGTGTATTATTTAGAACAAATTTAGCTTGCAGTGAGAAAATTTACTTAAATTCGTATGATGTAAACCAGCTCTGTAAGAATTTCGTTGAATGCTTGCATGAAAGTATGTCTTCTGCCAGCATGCTTGTAATAAAAAACCACCGAAGAAGATAAAGTTTCAGCCTAATCAACCCTGGTTTGGTTTAGAATGCAACAATCTGAAAAGAGAAGTTAGGAGAAAATATAGAGCATTAGTTAAATCCAATTTTCTTCCGCAAGCGTTACAAGACTACATCCAAGCAAGGGATTCCTACAAAACATTAATTAATGACAAGAAAAATGAATTTAGATTTCAAATTATAAAAAACCTGCAGGATACAAAAAACAGTAAACAGTTTTGGAAAACCGTTAATTCCCTGAAACTATGCAAACCCAATGAAAATGCAGTAGCCTTAGAAGGATGTAGCGAATTCTACAGGGCACATTACAGTCAGAAGATCATTCAGATCTTAGAATTCATCCCCACCACCAACTCAATTCCAGAAGATAATATAACACTTAAGGAACTGCAGTTTTGTATCAATTTTTCTAAAAACAACACGATGGCTAAATTATTTACTGGCATCATTGCGAGGAGAATAATGCTATGGGCGGACTCTCAGAATCTAATGCCCGAAGATCTTATCTTATTAATAAGATAAGCAGGATTCAGAAACGGAAGAGGCTGCATTGATCATATCTTCACTCTTTCATCACAAATCTATTTATCTTCGACATAGTACAATTTTCCATGATAAAGGAACAGCAGGTGTAAGCATAGATACCTTACACGAGGTGACTATACTCCTTCTAGCTGATGGTATCATCTTATTAAGTAATAGTTGGCATGGAGCACAGAAAAACATAACAATATTACAGGAGTATTGCAGTAACAATTCTCTTACTTTAAATGTAAACAAATTCAAAACTCTTATCTTTCGTAAATCTCCAAGGCTTAAACAGCTCAAACCGTTATACTGGCATGATAAGATATTGGAATATACAAAAAGGTATACTTATTTGGGAGTTCCCTTTATATCATTCAGAAAATTTAAGCAAGCATGTGAACACTTTACTCAGAAGTCATTAGTAGCATCTGCAAGAGACAGGCCTACTGAAGAAAGGGAAAAGGGACTCTTGGGAAACAATAAAAGCTTTATTTGACTCAATGGTTTCATCAACATTGCTTTACACTTCTGAAGTATGGAGCCCCAATTAACTTGAGGCAATCTAAACGTTCCAACTTAAATTTTTAAAGCGCCTATTTGGTTGGCCCAGGAATACCCCAAACTATAAAGTATAAACAGGAAGAGAACCATTAAGCATGAAAGTATAAAAAAGATGACAAATCTATGGACCAAGCTTGAGTTTATGCCAGAAGAGTGATTCCCAAAACTTTGTTTTAATAGACTTAAATCATTAGACAAGGATGAGCCTGACATAGACAGAAGAGCTTTCTGTTCACCACACAAACGGCTGGATTGTTTCTTACATCTTTTTAATATCTCTCTGGAAATGGCACCGTACTTCATTCTTCTTCAACTTTTCTCTTCCCCAAGTGATCTCTTTTTTTTAGTCCTTTCATAGACCATTCTTTTATATGCATGCTAGATCTTTTCAACTAGCAAAAATGGTCTGAATTGATGTCTGGTACTCTCAACGATACTACCTAATTAAATACAATACATTAAAATGCCTACTTGTTACCAGATATTGTTTATCTGTGTTGGTACTCCATTTGGCAATACATATGTTTCTTTGTGGGTAAAAAATGTACTCATTGCCTCTATTATGTATCATATGTCTTATATAGGCTATGATTACCAATGGTTTGGGCAAATACTGGTTCTTTACTAACATGAGCGTTAAAATCAGCCAAAATCACTTTTATATCAAAAGTAGGGCTAATGTAGAAATAAGAAGGGCAAGTGGGTGGCACTCTTTGCTGTGCTTAACGTATTAATAATATCTTATTTAATTAAATGTCATAAATTGAACAATAATTGTTGGCAGGTGAGCTGGTGCACATCAAACAAGAAGAGATGCTGGTTTCTAATGAAGGTAAGAAACATTGTTTTTTTTTTTTTTTTTTTTTTTTTTTTTTTTTTTTTTTTTTTTTTATTATTGAGGTGTTGGATTTGAGGGGGATTAGTCGGGTGTAAAATAATTGTTGTTTTAACAATACTTTATTTTATGCTGATGTTAAGGAAATGCCGGGCATCATCAAGGCTACAAAACAGACGTGCAAGTTAAAAAAATAAAAAATATATATTCAAAAATAAGGAATACAGAAAATGATAAAATTAAATATTAATAACAATCAATCAATATGTTACAGAAAATAAAATACTGTCTAATGAAATAAAAATTAATGTAAAATATGGGTTTAATGAAAGAAGAGGTAATATAAAGTACTGGTTTATGGTCAATGGAATACAAAGTTAATGAATCTATAGGTAAATATAAATTACAAGTTAATTTAAATGTAATGGTAAATCTTTTGAAATTAGAAAAATAAATGAGTTTAAAGTGTCATGGCCGAAACAGCAGATCATTCCCGTTATCGCTCTGACTTTAAACTGTTTTCTCAATGGTATTAACCTATCTACTGTTTTGTAAACCCGTGTACCAACAGTTTATATTACAGTGAACAATATTGTGATCACATTTTGTCAGGTCAGTGCTTATATTAACAATTATAAGTGAGAAAAGTGGTGCATGTGGGGTACAGACTATCCACGAGTAACAGTTTCTTACTTGTCGGCACTCCAGATTGAGCTAAATATTACTTTTGCTAGTTCTTCCTACCGTCACTGGTAGCTCATGGCGTAGGCTCTGGACTGCTATTCCGTTTTTCCGAGTTCGAGACTCACTCCCTAAGACTTTTTTTTTTTTTTTTTTTATATTCAGAAAATGTTACAATATTTCTTTATTTTTATCTCGTTAATTTTTAATTTTTGTTCGTTAAAATAATAATAAATTAAATATTAATTATTTAATATTTATTTTTGACTATAAAATAGAGTTAGAGAATACTGACTTGTAAGAAGAGTTCGCGATATCTGAAATTAGCAAGACAGACTCTCAATACTTGTCGCAAAGAATGTTACAAAAACGTCATCGGAACGCTGCCCCCAGATCTGCTGGGAATTCACCTAATAAAAAAAAAAAAAAAAAAAAAAAAAAAAAAAGAATAAAGGAAAACAAACACCAGCTCCTACAACTCGCAGTAAATCCACTGCAGCCACAAAAATAGAACAACCACCTATTCAATCCCAACCAGTAATAAATTTGCAACCCTGGAGAATGTTCCATCCGAGCCAGCTCAACAAAATAAAGAATTTACAGAACCTCCACCACCACCAGTTTTTGTACCAAATGTAAAGGATTACCTTCCATTTTGTCAAGAAATAGCGAATCTTATTGGCCAAACAAACTTCCAATGTTTTTCACTTGTTAAAGACATAAAAATTAACACCACCACCAAAGAAAACTATAAAAAAATCATTCTTTTTTTTTGTCCCCTAAAAACTATAACTTCCATTGTTATCAGTTAAAAGAAGATAAAGCCTACAGAGTTGTCTTAAGAGGCCTTCATAATTCCACTCCTACAGAAGCAATAAAGAGAGATATTGAAGAGATTGGCCACAACGTGAGAAACATCTCGAATGTTCTCCATCCCACACAAAAGTTTCCCCTACCTTTATTTTATGTAGACTTAGAACCAGCCAGCAATAACATCGAAATATTCAAAATTACAAGACTGGTATACTCAGTTGTCCGATTTGAGCAGCCTAAACAAAAACCTACAACTGTGCAGTGCACCAGATGCCAAACTCTGGGGCATACAAAATCATATTGTCACCATCCAGCCAGATGTGTCAAATGTGCTGGACCACATGCTACAGCAACATGCCTGAAGACCAGAGAAACGCCCGCAAAATGTGTCCTTTGCGGTGAAGACCACCCAGCAAATTACAGAGGGTGCGTCGTACATAAAAACCATCAAAGGCAGAGACATTTGCAAACAATTTCAAAAACTCGACCTCACAACTCTCAAGAAGTAAGAGTGGGACCTCCGAAAACCCTTCATGAACATAAGGATCAACTTTTCACCACTGAGCCCAAGCCGTCTACTTCATCCACCATCCATCCTCCTCAACAGGGAAAACGAGGGAATCTAAATGTTCCTTCGTCATATTCAAATATTTTAGGAGATCCTCATGCACCACATCAGGCACCTCAAAGCTCCAAACCACAGCCTCCACTTTCCAAACCTCAACCTACTCCTCAACGTCCTAATCAAGACATTCCTCCATATTACCTACCTCTACGTGTGAAACTACCACCACAGAGTCAACAACCAGTTCCAATCCAAACTTCTTCCATAGTTAACCTCCCAACCCAAACACCATTAAAAGTTGACTCTGTTCCTAGTATCCCAAGACGGGTCCAAATCCCTGCTAGCATTCCTAGATACAATCCTCCATCACAGCTCACCGAATCAAATCTTGTCACAAATCCAGCAGACATCAATAACATCCTATCGTCCTTCCTGTCAGAGCTAAAAGAAACGATCGCACCTCTCATTTCACTCCTCACCACAGTCCTTTATCAAGTCCCTTTCCATATTCCACAATGAGCACAAAGCTGGCAGCATCTTATCCCGAGTCTCTACATCCAAAACCTATTCCATCATTCCACCTATGAACCCTACATATTGGCCGACATCCCTCAAAAAACGACCCAATATCCGCGACATATTCATCACTTCCCAGGTATCATCATCCCAGCTCACAATAAAATCCCTAAATGACCTTTCATCTGATCATAGTCCGGTACTGCTTTCCCTGTATTCAACTTCTGTTCCTAAACCCACCCATCCTTCGTTGATTACTGGCCGAGTAGACTGGGACAGTTTTCGATATGATTTGGAAATGAAAAGAGACTTAAAATTTCCACTTAAAACAAAACAAGACATTGATACTGCCATAGAAATACTAACGACAATAATACGCACTAGCATAAAAGATAACACCTCAAAAAGAAAAACATGCAATTCTCTCCAGAGTAATTTGCCACAACATCTTCGCATCCTATTGAGAAAAAAGCGAAAAGCAAGAGCTAGGTGGCATAGAACCAGATATCCGTTAGACAAAAATAACTACACCAAATTGACTAACAAACTAAAAAAAAAAAAGAAAGAAAAAAAAAAAAATTCAAAATTTATATAAATATACTGAAAACCTTAAAACGACTGACAAATCCTTATGGATGGCCACAAAAAAACTCCTGAACTACAAAAATTGTAATCACCCTCTTCTAACTGAATCCAAAACATGGTCAAGATCTGACGAAGAAAAATCTCAAATTTTCGGCCAGCACCTTTTCAATACCTTTAAACCCCATCCTGATATCCTTAACCCAAATCATCTTGAAAGTATTGAAACAAAATTAAATATCCCACTTCAAATGTCCCCTCCTCCTAAAGCATTCCATCCCTCAGAAATATCAAGTATCATCCAAAGATTACCCACCAAGAAAGCC
>RCWM02000911.1:0-266954 GCA_003667255.2 Euschistus heros
TTGCTAGAGTGAAGTGATACTGCGAGAGGTGAGGCCTCTGTCTTTGATGTTTTACTGCCCTAGGGTGCAAAGAGAAGGTTGAACCTTTACACGCTACTAACCGTCTCTCACCAGCCCTTAACGACCTTACGTTTAAAACCGAGGCTTATTGGTATAGTAGGAAGTCTCTTCTCAATTAGAGCTCTTCGCTTTAAGAGAAACCTGTAAATGAAAAGGATTTCTAATGAAATGTTTTCCACTTAGGCTTACATAAAATAGAAGAGGAGAATAAGAAGAAGAAATGAAGAGAAAATAGTTGAAGAATAGAAGAGGACCTACTAAATAAATTTTATTAATATGATATTTTTAAACAAAATCACTAAAGCTTCTATGTTCTATGGGCACATGAGGCGGAAATATTAAACAAGAGGGATCGTTGACAGGATTTTTAGTTACAAAAATATGGGAGGATATACGCAAAGCAATGGGAGAGGAAGTAAAGAAATTCGGATGCAGACTGTCTGGATAGATACACGTACAGGAAGACAAATGAAAGATCTCAGCTGTATTAGGGTGAGAAAGGAAAAGAGGCACAAAGTGGTCCGAAGAACAAGAAAAGAGATGCATTCGAGGTCATCATGAAATTGCAGGAAGTCAAGATCCCGTAAACTGCTTAACCAATGATATTCGGTCTGCAATATCAATGAAAACGAAACAGGATAATTCTCATTATACATTTTTTTTTTTTATTAAAGACTTTTTTAAAGAACTTTTTGATCATATGTCTCCAACCAAAAATAAGTTGGCTCCATGTTTGCTGTCCAAACCAGTCTCCGGTCAAACATTCCGCTATTCATCATTCCTTCCATGACGTCCTCAACCCAACTTCTTCTAGGGAGACCTTTCTTCCGTTTTTCTTTCCTGGCTCCATTCGAAAATTCTTTTTGGCCATCGCTCGTCCTCTCCCATCCTCTCATAAACATGACCAAAGCCGCTATAGCCTCATAGTCTATACAGTGTAGGAGAGATGCTGTCCACCTGTTCCACTCTGCGCCTAATTAAGTGTTTGGAACTTTCGGAATCCACGATACTGCGCAGGAACGTCTCCAATATCCATTTCTATGGCTGGAAGTAATTTTAGCCAGGCTCTCCTATAATAGACCAGGACTCGACTGAATAAAGTAGTATCACTTTCCAGGGAACGATTTCATTAAATTATTTTTTTGTTGGTTGTTTGTTAAGAAGCACCAACTTGCTCCATAGTACGGAATTAAAATTTTACTTTGTTATTCTACCGTTGTGAATGCTTCGTTCCATGAATCAATCTCCGTCCCGCTCCTGCATCACTCACCCCTAGATATTTAAAATTTAGCGCTCAGATTCAGGATCCCATGAATCTATGGATAGTTGGTTCTCTTGTCTGTTAAAAAGGCCATATAATACGGGCTTATGATACACTTGTCTCCTTGCTGACTTCTAGCCCCCAGCTTGAGTACACCTGGAGAATCATAATACCATCGGAAAGTATTTAAAAAAATTAATAGTGCTGCTTAGAAGCAATAAAATTACAAATGAGTAGTTTATCGAAAGTAAAAAAAAATCAAAGTCCAGGCTGGCCGAGAGCCCTAACTCGATTCCAGATCAAAAGCTAAGAAAAAAATGTATTTATTTAGAACAAGGAATCAAAGCAAAGAAACATGTTTTTCGAAAAGGTATATATTTACGTTTGGTTAGGATAAGTTTGTACAGTTAGTTTTTTGATATGTGGGTTTAACAATAAATTAAGTAGGTAAAGTAGTTCTTAACTGGTGAGTTTGATTTACGTGCACATTTATACAAAAATGTCCACAAAATAACCTCTAAATGTTGTACTGGAACTTTGTTATTAATGAGTCCACACTAGAATAATATTAATAATACATACTATATTATTGTTATCGATATTATTATGATATTAATGTTTTATTATAATAATGATAAAATTATTATAATTAAATTTTGTTAATAATGAGTCCTCTAGTGCGAGACCTGTAGTATTAAAAATTTAATAGTAATTAATCCATATTATTTTTGATATTAGTGAATAACAATTTATTAGTGAATAATAATTTTTACAAGAGATAACGGACGGTTACATTCTTGAAACCCAGTAAAAACATGTACCATGTTAAAATCCATCTTTTCTGATAATTCACAAAAGATGTGGTCAGTTTTAGAAGATAAGTCAAATAAGAATAGTTTTTGAACGATTGCTAAGTTATACCTAGAATGTTAATGAGGATATAAGATTAGATTATTAATATCCACTATTGACGTTTATCCTTGCTATTTAGTGTTTTTTTGTCGTCATTCTAACAATAAATATATCAAAATAACGCTCATAATAGTCATTTAACAGCAATATATCGCTAAAGTGCAGCTACCTTTGATTAGTAGAGAGCTTTTTTTTTAGTTTAGTGAAATATATAAAATTTTAAAATTTCGAATTACCGAGACTATTCTACAAACATTTCTTTTAAGTCATGCCAAAAGTGGCCACTATGCTAACGTTCAGGAAACAACGGAATCGTGTCCAATGGTTGCACAAAAACGACCGCTCAACCGCCAGGTTTTTTTCCCCAGTTAAGGATACAAACGTTAGCTAATAGTATGTTGAGAATGTGGTGGATATAACTTTATATATTGACAATTTAATTGTTAAATAATGATGTATTGAACAAACATTTCAATACCCAGCGGTTGTCAGAACAGTGGATACCGAAATATGGGCGCCCCGTTTGTTAACTGGGTTCTAGAGTACTAGTGATGTTAATTTTAATAATGCTGTAGCTAATTTATTCGGCAATCTATAGGTTTATCAAAATATAAGTCGTTATAATAGAAATAATTATCAATATGTACAAAATATAGATATTTATAAAAAATTAGATACTCTGGCCTTTTCTACTAAAAACAACATGTAAGACAGAAAGGGATGGCAACAAGCCAACAGGTCAGACATGATCCTCGAAAGTTTTACACTCTAATATTTAGTGCCCGATCCCACCACCATGACATGGAGAAAAACAACAAGCGCGGCCACCATCAACATTTCAATCAAAAATATTTGAATATACCGTTTGTGAACATCTATAATAATCACAAAGGATTTTGAGGAAAAAATACGGAAAGCAAATTCATATATATATATTTTTTTTTTTCAAGATGAATGAAAATATATAAGGATGACATAGTGCTATAATCAGTTTTGAAATGATCGTTTTATGTTGATTTAGACATGGTTGATTCAGGAGGTTCTGTTTGTGGGTCTTTCATTCCTACACGGAGTCAAGTTAATAAATTAGTTGAATTATTTAAAGAAAACAATTCTAATTTAGAAAAAAATAGAGATAATTTCAAGCACAAATGCCGAAATAAATCAAGGAATACAGCCTTTAGTATTAATGATTGGTATTAATAAAAAATAATAAACAATTTTACTATTACCATAATTTTAATATCTGTCGCAAATACCAAAAGAACAAAAATTATTGTTATGATTCTCACATAAACACATAGGCATTATAATGTAATAAATTATTTCAAATGTTGAGTTCAAATACAGTGGGAAGTATCGGAAGATTTTGAAGTTAAAACGGGTTTGAACGTCTCTCACCGATAGTGTTCAAGGCCTAAATGAGGATAAGGAAATCAAGTGAAAATGGTCGGTTTGAACGGTCCACGTCGGTTTGAACTACAGAATCCTCAAAAATGCTGTAGACATTGCGGTTCTCGGAAGAAAGAAGAGGACATAGAGATACATGCTCAGACTATAATAATAGGATCAGAGTAAATCGGCCTACATGTAAACGAAGAATAAAACAGGTACATGATTGTAAGTCGAAATGTCTACTCAACTGATATGATGACAAAACCTGGGTAGACGGGAAATCATTCCTGAAATTAGAAAAATTTAAATATCTAGACTCTATCATAACATCAATAAATGATCAATTGACTGAGATAGACCAGCGTTTAAGTCCAGTATCCAAAGAAAAGTCATCCGTAAGAAAACCGGAACGATTTGGACTGCTAAGTCGATAGATATGTCATGATTTGAAAGCAAGGAGGTTAAGATTTGCGGAGCATGTAATGACATATTAGTTGGCCAGTTTATGTTACACATTAATTCTTTATAATGTAACTAAGTTACAGCAAAGAGAGAAAAAAATAACTTATATAAGTCTTAAATGAAAATTTTAAAATGTTTCAAACATAAAAAAATAATATGAAATTTGATTCAGATAATATAAACCGATATGCAAATATTTTTATTTTTATATGGCCTGTTTTATCTTAAACTGTTTTTGTTTTTTTTTTTGTTTTTTTTTTGTTTTTTCTATTTGAGGCGATCCGCACTATCATTGTTTGCTCTGCCTATTCATCTATTTTCATGATCCCCATGTGGTCTCTTGCCAAGTGCTCTGGTATTCATGGTTGTGCAGGGCCCTTCTAATGGTCAGCTTCAGGTTTACACGCACTGCTCATCTCAACTACTTTGCGTTGTAACGCATGAAACTGTCAAATGAGTTCCATCGTCTTAATCATTCATATACCATATTATATATTATATTATACGATACATATTATATAATGAACATGCGTAATGTTTCTGTAAATATTATTTATTATTTATTAATTCCAATTTAAAATTAAAATTCCTTTTACTGCCAGTGTTAGTACTTACAATATAAGCTAAAAGCCCTTTCGCAATCCGATTTATAAGTAAAACAGTTTCAGTAGACGCATTTACGTCTAAATAAGGTCCGAAAAAGAATATTTACGTAGTAGAACTTTCATGAATAATTTATTATAAAGAGAAACGTGAAGTAATTATTCGACACAGGTACGGTACACGTTGTTTTAAAAATAATTAAAAGAATGTTGAATTGGTAGATGAAATATTAGTCATAGAAGATTTCTAAAAATAATATGTTTACTGATTTCTACACCATTGACATTATGCTTCCTAACTGAATGAGGGAGATTATAACACTGCTTCCTTTGGTGGGGGACAATAAGGTTATAAATTATTTAAAGGTAACAGGGGTAACCTCAAAGAGATAATGAATAATCAATTTCAGTAGAACCTCACTAATCCGACCCTTAAGTTGCCAAGGGTCAGGGTGGACAGGTCAAGAGGTCGAATTAACCAGAGTTTTCAATGACGCTTATGTTTTTCCTAGTTAAAAGTGTATTATACGTAATGTTATTAAAAGTTAAGGAAATAAGAACGTAAATTATATGCACCCGTAGACTAATATGTTTGCATAGAAATGTTTTAGCCAAATAATTATGTATTGAAGCATTGGCAATCATAACACTGAATTGTGTTTGATTTATAGCGCACTATCTCATTTTTAAAAACTGAGTCTATCATACTTATTAGCGTTACTTTTTGTATAGTATTCATATCGTATCACATTGTTATTGAATTATTATATATTTCATTTTAAATATGTTTACGTATCTTATTTATATATTATTGTACTATGTATCGCATTTATTTTTCATTGTAAATTTTTATTTAAATTGTTCTTTAAAGATTTTTTTTTTTAATCGTACTTATATGTATTGTATTTTGTAACGTATTTATATTTTCTCATTTCTTACTTTCTTTTAAATATGTTAATGCAATTGTATATCATTATAACTACAATTACATTATAAATATCATTTAAACAAACAAATCAGGTTGTATGCAAAATGCATGGAGCCAGATATATTATTTATCAATTCAAAGCCTCTTCCATAGGGTTCCTACCGAAGCACAGTGGGACCAATGACCAATCTAGGAGGAAAAAAGGTTGAATCACTTAAACAGACCTGATTTACATAAACAATATAGTTGAAAAAATGTAAAATAAAACCACCTAAGTCACAACCATGAGGAAAATACTATACAGTAGTGGTTCCGATTTTTAAAAAAAATTTGTTGTTAAGGTTTAATTTTTCACCATTCATTTTATATGGATCATATTAATTGAATAAATATAATAAGTTAGATCGTTTCTAACGATTATATAATAGGTAATTATTTATAGTCATTACTTTAGAGTAATTATTTTTAATTATCTTAAAAAAGTAATGAATGAAAAAACACGTGAAGCTGGTATCGTATAAATGAGATGTTTATAAATGAGATATAAGCTAACGATTAAAAAATATCAACAAGATTGTACAGAATGCTCAATTGAATAAAAGAGAATCAATTTTAACTAATGTGGCCTGTCGAGTTAGGTACTACTTACATCCTTGTTTTTACTTACAATTAGTAATCCCATAGCTAAAACCAAAGAAACCTCTGATACTGCTCTATAAACATCTTCCGTTCACACCTAATACGACAGTTTCATTAATTTCAATTACACCTTTTTTTTCTCCTTAGTAAAAAAAAACTAAAATTTTCTGATTTTTTATCTAAATGAAAATTCAATATATACAGTTTATGCATACATACATCCATTCTTATGTATTTTTGTATATTGTTACTTTATAGATGAATGTAATACTATTTTTTCTTATAAAAATGATTTTCTCAATCTGCTTGATGTTCGGAGTCAATAAAATGTAATATGACTTTCCGGGGTTTTCAAGCCTCTTGTTATTTCGTTTTAATGTTCGTAACTACCAATTTTAAATATCTCTACAGTGCAACTGAAGATATTGGGATAATATCCTCTAATTTTAGTGTTTCAAATATAGTAATATGTATTAAATCAAAACCGTTACAGTTTGGCCAAATATGAAATAACTCGCTTCGCGAAATTGAAAATTCGTTTTCAGACAAGAAAGCTGATAAAAGCAGCTAAATGTTTCATGATTATTTCATATACCTTCTAAAAGACCTCTACCATGAATTTCAGAGAGGTTCTTTTGGAGTACTTTTAAGTAATAGATTTTTTTTAGTTAATATATAATAGGTCAAATTATTAAAAAATTATTTTGAGAGCGGCTTACTGGTATAGCGATCGTCTATATTCACTAATTACAAAAGAATAATGAAAAAATATCAATAGGATGATACACAAATTTATATTGAAAGAATCAATAGTTTTAACAAAGTTTGACCTGTTGAGTAGGTTCTTCTACTTTGATCGTTGTTTTTACCTTGAAATTTACCTCCTAAAAAACGGAAGAACCTTTAATTATGTCCCATAAACTACTTAACAATACACCTATCACAATAGTTTCATTAATTTCGATTATGACTTTATTCCTCCTAGATTGGCCATTTGTCCCGCTGTGCGTAGTACGATAAAAATAAAAAAATAAAATATCTTTCAATTATCTTTATATATAATTTTACGGTCGTGTTAAACATGTATTGTAATAGTGACTTAATTTTTTTTTTCAATATATTGAATTTTTGCTCATATTATTATTTTTTTGATGTTTTCATTTCATTCATATAATAAAATAATTTTGAGATATTTTTTTCTATACTGTACATACAATGTTTTCTATTTATCACCTACATATGTAATTACTTCGAAAAACATCCCTCAGATATTTCTTAGGTGAATATAACAATATTAATAACAATAATTTTAGATACTATACCAAATATTTTGTGTATGAACTATTACAGTATATTTACAAAGTACAGTAATATCGTGATAAATTATTACTTTATTAAGTCCTTCTCGTTAATAATCAAATATTATACAAAGTTTTTACTCCTTATAGCCGTTCCCTGAAGGGAGGTTGCTCTAACATCCCGGAGGGACCAACTCCATTGGGAGTCAACTTGGTCATTGATTCGTGCCACTTTACCTTGAGCTATTCTTGTCCAGTTATAATAGGAAGACGAACTTCTGGGTTGCTAACATTTCTATCCAAAAGCAAAACTACAAATGGATAAACCATCTAAGGCATTAGAGATGAGAGATGGCCACGTAGTCTCAATTACACTATACATTACAGGTAAATAAGCAGAGAATGATGGCCATCAAAATGGAGGGAGAGAAATATTCTCTAAAAACTAAGTGGGATTCTTCAATAAATTTACTTTTTTTTTTCTTTTTCTTTTTTTTTATGTTAGCTGTATGATATTCCATTAATCTCTGTTGAACAGATCCGCTACCTAGGACTCCACTTGGGCAAACGTCTAACTTGGAATCCACATACAAGACTAAAACGACAAGAAACTGCCCGTCGTTACAGACTACTTCAATATTTACTAGACAAACGTTCAAAGCTCCCAATTAATTACAAAAGACTCATTTACATGACTGTGATTAGATCTATTTGGACGTACGGAGTTGAGCTTTAGGCTCTACTAAGCCATCCAATTCATCTCATATCCAATCCTTACAATCCAAAATCCTTCGGAAAATCCTCAATGCTCATTACTTTGTGACCAATAAACTTATTCATAAAGATCTTAATGTTCTATATGTTGCTGATTTAGCCCCAACCAGATACCAATCCTTCCATAGTAAGCTCCATAACCACTTCAATTCACTAGTTTCCCAAGTTGCTTCCTCCTCCATCCCTGATAATCCTCCGAGGCGTCTGAAAAGAAGATGCTCTAGAGACCTTTTAGTATAGATTTTATTGAAGTGCTGCTAGTGAGCAGTTCTTCACAAGCTATTTACATGCCATTGTATTCACTGTCAACACATTTACTTGTTGTATATTATTTTGTACAGTTGTAAATTTCAATAAATGAAAAAAAAAAAGAAATAAAAAGTTAGCTTTACGCTTTTTCCAGTTCTCTTGGGAGCCTTCTCACTGTTTAATTTTGTTTCTATAGTTCGTGTTCAATTTCTTCTTTGTTTAATCCAATTTCTTTTAAATCTGCATGTACATTCTCAAGCCAATTGGTTTAATCTTTCAAAATGTTGTTCAATTTCTCTTGTTAATCTGCTTGGACTCATTCTAAGGACTACATTTGTAAATGCCTTCAGAACATTAGTCTCCATTTTCTGATATCATCTGTTATTTTTTCTACATTTTTATATACTTCTGTGTTAACTTAATTTGAAAGTTTCGCACATCTTTCTGTTTCCTAATATATTCCTCACAACCTTTCTTTTCTTTTTCCCGATTTCTTCATTTGCTTTTAATGTTTCTAAAATTAGTGTTTCAGCAGCATATAAACATTATGGCCGAATTATTGTCTTGTAATGACGAATTTTTGAGTTTCTGGACAATGATTTGTTGTTGTAAACATCTTTAGTTGAGTAGAATGGTAAGTCCATCTTTTGCAATCTCGCTTGGTTAGCTTCTTTCTCCCCTCCATTCCCATTTCCTCTCCATTCTCCATTTCCTAGTGTTTCTTGTATAAGCTTCTGTATTTCTTTGTCTACTCCATATTGTTCTAGTGTTTTGAATAGAGTCAGTATGTCTATGGAGTCGTATGCTTTTTTAAAATCTACAAACGTACACCAATAACCTTTAGCTCTTTTAGTCCTTCCATAAAATTTCATCATTATCATTCTTTATTACATTAAGTGCCCTCAGAACATTGGTCTCCTTTTCCTGATTTCATCTGTTATTTTTTCTACATGTTTATATACTTAATTAACTGTTTATATATTATTAACTTAATTTGAAAGTTTCGCCAATTGTTCTGTTTCCTAATATCTTCCTCACAATCTTTCTTTTTATTTTCCCGATTCTCCATTCTTGGATCATTTTTTCAAGGACAAAATTTATCAAAACTGGGGATAGTCCATTGCCTTGCCTAACTCCTGGTTTACTCTCAAATGGGTCTGATATTTCTCCCATGGATTTCACATTTGATTTTGTATTTCCCAGTGTTTCTTGTATAAGCTTCTCTTTTTTGTCTATTCCAAATTCTTCCAGCGTTTTGAACAGTCAGTCTATCTATGGGGTCTTATGATTTCATAAGATCTACAAACGTACACCAATTCCTTTAGCTCTTTTAGTCCTTCAAAAAAGTATAAAATTAGGAAAAAATATTTTTTTCAGTGTGTAATTTGCCTTCATGGTAGACCTTATTAGAAAGGCACTTCGGAACTCTCCATTCAGTGCTCGTTCAATTAAGGCTTAGGAGGGTTCTCTATATCCGTCGATTTAAAATATCAAAGGTCCAGAGATATTACCGAAGAATCAAATACAATATGATCTTTGTCCTCGAAGGAACAAAATGATTAATATGGTGCATAATAAAACAAGTAACACTAATCTATTACAGTTAAAAAGTTGACAGTTAATTTTGAATAAATTGAATTATTTTGTAAATATCGACTTCAATCAAGCAGTATGGTTTATTTTAAGCATAATGGTTTTTTTTTTTTTTAAGAGATGAAAGCAAAGAATATCCTTTAAACAGACCTAAAACATAACACTATACGAAGTCAATCTCCTTGGGGTAAAGACTAACTGACTATTTTTGAAACACGATTTGATTTGTAAACCCCTGGTCAATAGATAAATTGTTGTCACATCAAATTTCGCGACATGCTTCCAGCATTTTCAAACCCTATTTTTTCTTCTTTAAACCCTCCTTCAATGTCGAATAACTAAACTCCCGTCTAAAAATCCTCCTTCAATTTCAACTTATTCATTTTTTTTTATATCAATATATTGAAATTTACAACTGTGCAAATATATACATCAAGTAAATGAGCTGATAGCATGTCAAAACTTGAAAAGAACTACACATCAGTAGCACTTCAATAAAAATTCTACACTAGAAGATCTCTAGGCCATCTTGTTTTCAGACGCCTCGGCGGATTATCGGGAATGGATTGGGAAGAAAGTTGAGAAACAAATGGATTTGAGCTTATTATGAAAGGATAGGTATCTGGTTTGGGCTAACTGAACATTCGGGCAACATTTGAAACATTAAGGTCTTTCTGGATAAGTTTATTGGTCATAAAGTAAGGGGCATTTAGGATTTTTCGAAGGATTTTGGATTGTTAGGATTGGATACCAGATGGATTGGATGGTTTAGTAGAGCCCCAAAGCTCAACTCCGTACGTCCAAATAGGTCTAATCACAGTCATGTGAATAGGCCTTTTCTAATGAATTGGGAGGTTTGATTTCTTGTCTAGTAAATGTTGAATTAGTCTGTAACGACGAGCAGTTTCTTGTCGCTTTTGTCTCAATTTATTCATTTATTTCTATTTTTTTCTCTCTTTTTTTATTTATCTCCCTTATTTTTTTCCTTTGTTACTCTCTTAATCTCAATTTAACAGCACCACTAAATTTAATATTAATCTGTAATATTTAGCACTGATGTTTTACTACCTTTATTCACATACCGGAATCGGCGCTTGTTCTTTCTTTAATCTTTTCTTAGCTTCTTCACGGCATTCAAACATAAATTATTGTGGTTAACGTTGACATATTCAAGATGAAAGATACCTTGAAAGGCTAACTCATCAAAGATAGATAAAACTCCCAACCCGCTGAAATGGAATAGCTTAATCCAGCTTAAATCATAGGAGGTACTCAACCTGACAATGCTTGTTCAAATGAAATGAATTATAGGACTTCAAATTAAACAGAATAGAATTTCCTGAATCTTAATTATAAAATGTTGGTAATTTACTTCAAATCATCGAAAGAGACATAAAGCATTGGCTTTTTTTTTTCAAGTTTTTCAAGAAAGCAGGCAAAATTACTTATCAACTACGGCTAACCTAACAAAAAAATATCATTTCATCGGCATATCAACTTCTAACAAATAATGCTTCTTTTTTTTTAATTCTTTTTGTAGAGGCAATTCTGTGGTTTGACAGACTTCGTGTCTTCTCTGGAGAATATAGCCGCTTCCTGGTTTCAAAATCGCGGCGAAGAGATCTCTGACGCCGCGAAAATGAAGACGACTGACGTCGGGCCAAATTTCAAATGTTTAAACCACTTAAACGAAAACTAAAACTTTTAACAACTACAAACATGGAGGCACTAGCGAGGAGACAAGTTCACTCAGAAGAGTATTAACAACAACTATAGAGACACTATCGAGGATTAACCACAGCAACAAAACAGATGTTACAAAAACAAATGACGAAGTACCTGATTACAAAAAAAAAGGTTGAAAAAAAAAATAGATTATGAGAAATAAAGCAAAACGCTTATAATTGCCTTAACATACCGCCCACCAAAATGGGGAGGAGTTTCCCATTTTCAAAGATGATCAAAGGGATAAGGGAGTTAAAGGAAGAAGGAAAAAGAAAAAAAAAAATAAATAAATAAAAAATAAATAAACAAAATGAACATACAATTGTACAATAATTATTCAGAGGGAGTCATTCCGGTAAGGGAATGACTTGGTTGACGGGTCGCGTAAAGACGCCGTCAGCAGTGCGGAAAGTCACCCACCCGATATTGCCATCAGGATCAGGATGCAAAGCGGGGATGCGAGCCGAAAATGGGAGTTCAGTGTTCTGAAGTCTGCCGCCCACCCTGAGAATGCCGACTTCGTCGAGGAAAGGAGACAAATGTCCTAAACAGGGAACAGGTTTATTCGACAGGAGACGGATTCGTTCGGTGAAACGCGAACCCTCTACAAGACGCACAATTACCAAAAAAGATTGTTCAATTTCGGAGGTGGTTAGTGGACCTTGAAAGTTCGTTTTCGATTTTGAACGCGCACGGTAATTCAGAGCAAAGCGCATCATCCAGGCTACCACACGCTGTAGATGTAAGCATGAGGAGAAACGAGTTATGATATATGGATCAGCAAGGACACTATTGGTAGCGAAAAGCACATGTCTAGTGGATAACTCAGGGATAGAGAGCTGAGGGAGTAGATAGTGGGGCAAACGGTGGAGGCCAACTTGCTTGAAAGTCCGACATAAGTGGAGGGCCATATGACCAAGAGAGAGGACTCAATAGGCTCAGACAGCAAATTAGGGTTCAGCCCTCGAGAAACCATATCGGCTGGGTTCAGAGCCGAACTGATATGCGACCGAATGGTGCATTTACCGTTGAAGGGTATCACTCTGTATACAAACAGATCTTCAGAAGGTTCCCAATTTAAGCCCAAAATTTTCAACGACTTGTCCTCGTCATTCAGAACCAAAGGGGATTCGCAATGTTCCTCAGGGAGATCCTCAAGAACTTGAGGGTGACTTATAGACCATTTGCGTAGCTCAAATCCGCCTAAGCTTAGCAATTTGGTTAATTGTGACCGCAGGAAACTAGCAGACTGGACATCATTAGCACCAGTTATTATGTCATCGACATAAGTTTGATTCATTAAGGCTGCTGAAGCCAAGGGGAAAGCGGAACCTTCAACTTTTACAAGCTGATGCAGCACGCGCATGGCCGGGAACGCTGAAGGGGCTAAACCGTATGTTACGGTATTCAGCTGCGCCTCTTCGACTAGCAAATTGTTGTCCGGGGTCCAAAAAATGTGTTGCAGGTTGCGATCCTGTTCGTGAACGAGCACTTGACGATACATCTTTTGTGCGTCACAGCACAAGGCAACTTTAGAGAACCGAAAATTTAACAGGACGGCTGAAACATCAGATTGTAACTTAGGCCCCTTCAACAGACGGTCGTTTAAAGAAACTCCAGAGGAATCAGGGCTTGAGGCATTAAATACCACACGCAATTTGCTACCCTGATTGTTAATTTTGGTTACCACATGATGCGGAACAATGTATGAAGAAGGCGTAGGAGCCATAGGCATGTGGTTGAGCTGGGCGTACTCCTGCATGAAATTATGGTATTCTGAAGCAAACTCAGGGGTCTTAGCTAATCGCATTTGCAAATTTAACAAGGAAGCGTTTGATTTGGAAGAAATGCTCTGAACCGGAGTAGCATCGGGCTTCATAAGCAAGGATACGGAGTACCGTTCATCCGGCTGTCGTTGGTGAGTGTCCCGGGAGAGCTGCTCAGTGAGAGTGTCAGGGGATCTTCAATTACGGGTGCATGAACATGCTCGATTTCCCTGCATTTCGAAAGGTGCTGAGAAAGTTCAGCAGTAGAAATAAGCGACGTGATGCTGTTTGAGGGAGTCTGGGAGTCCATAGGACCAACAATTGTCCAACCAAATATAGTGCTCACAGCAACGGGACCATTCGGGTGCTTGACAATAGGTTCAGGGGACAATAACTGTGGGTAGACGTCAGCACCTAGTAAAATTTCAACCCGGTCTGGTCGGTGGAAGGTTGGGTCAGCTAATTGAAGTTGAATGAACGATTGAGGAATCGTAGGAGGCAGCTCAGCAGTTGGCAAATGCTCGACGATATTGGGAATCACCGATAAATTCGCGCTAACGTGCTGGGTCGAGTATGAGGAGACTAGGTTGCACGATACGGTTCCAGATGAGGTTGACAGCGAACCGCCTATTCCACTTACCGAAATAGGAGCATGATTCACTTTAAGACCAAGTGATCGAGCCAGACTTTGTGAAATAAATGATCTTTGGGAGCCAGGGTCAATGACCCCTCGTATTGGTACATAACCAAGAAAGCTATTATGGATGCGAGCTCGAAAGGTACCTAGCATGTTAACAACAGAAGCTGGGGCTATTTTGGGAGTTGAAGAAGTGCAACTATAGGAAACAAGAGCATTAGCAGTAGTTGGGTCGGTCTTTTCATGTAATGAATTAGTGGGAACGTTGGCATTAGGCTGGAGAGGAAGTGAGGAATCATTTGAACGATCAGGATGCAACAGCGTGTGATGATTCCTGGATGAGCATCTACGGCATGATGCCGTCGAAGGGCAATCGGCTTTCAGGTGTGAACCAAAGCAATTGAAACACCTTCTATGGGTGCGGAGAAAGGAAATCTTTTCTTCCCTTGACACTGGAAAAAAGGTGGGACATGAAGATAAGGAGTGACCCTTATGACAAAATAAGCATTTGGAAAAGATTTGTGTGGAGGCTTTTTTTTCATTGTTGGCTACAATAAAGGATAGTTTAGAAGTACCATGAGATTGAGGTTTATTAGAAGATGAGGAGCTGCTGGCAGGGTTGTGGGTGGATGAAATTTCTATAGTTTTTATTTGATGCTCCACGAACTCTAACAGTTTATCATAAGATGGGATCGCTGTGTCGGCTTGCTTTTCTTCGAAAGCTCTTGCAGTTCTTGAATCTAAATTCCTGAGGGATAATGATAACAACAAAAAGTTTGCTAAATCGCCAACCTTCAAAGCTTTGATGGCTTCAATTGAGTTTTGATGGACTTGAATGAACGTTTTTAGAGCACTCAACGAGTGCGTGGTGGAGCACTTATAGTCCAGAATTTTATTCAAATATGTGGTGGCGATACGGCGAGTGCTTTGATATCGGTTTACAAGAGCTTGGTAAGCCAAGGGGTAATTTTCAGCTGTTAACTGAAAATTTTCAATAACAGCCAGAGCTTCATGGGAGACCGATGTACGTAAATAATGGAACTTCTGAATGTTTATCAATTGAGAATTCTCATGGACAAGAGAATTAAAAATGAGAAAAATTCGCTCCACTTTTCAATATTGCCGGTAAATGTAGGAATGGTAATGGGAGGCATGTGCTGGGTAATTTTGGGTGGTTCATTATTAGTGGATTGTATGTTTTCTTTTTTTATCAAGGGAGCAGGTTCTTGTTTTTTTAACTTATGGTATTTGGCTTGAATTGTGAATAGAATGGTTCGAAACGAGGATGAAACGTGTGTAGTTTCAACGGTATCATCGGGGTCAAGGTTGTAATTTAATTCAATAATTTCATCAGTTAGTGTTTGGAACTTCTTTTGGAGGAATAATGAATCATCATAATACGAGCGAACAAGATCTATATCAGATACGGTCGAATTCTTTATCTCATCCCATGATTTGGTGATGTCGGCAAAAAATGTTTTGACGTTTGGTTTCAGCGATTTTCAAAGCCTTTAATATTTTTTCGCGAGTTTTTTGATCCATCGTTAAAGTAAATAATTAAATATGGGGGGGTAGCTGAAATGTAATATGACAATTCAAATTAATTAAATCAGAAAGGTTATGATTCGAATTAAAATTGAAAACCGGTAACGAAAAGTGACAAATGTAATAAAATCAAAATAAATAAGTAAACAACAAGTGAATAGGAAAATAAATATATTAAAACAAAGCCAAGGATAACTGTATTAATGGGATTCAAAAAGGATTCGATCCGAAAAGAAATCGAAAATCAAAAGCGTGAATAAAATTGTAAAATAAAAACAAATACAAACAAAAAGCAAAGAAAATCAGAATTTTCGATTGATAATATGATCAAAATAAAGAAAAATGCAAAGAACGTAAAATGAATAGGTTTGATAAGGTTACAATTTACAATGTATCTTCGTAAGGTTACAATAGATAATTTTAAGGTAGCAGTGGCTATACTATGTAAGGCTGTGGATTCTAACGAATGTTTCGTAAAATTAATCAAAATGGCTACCTAAAAAACCGACGCCGTTTGTGAATTTAAGAAGGAAAAATTAATAAATTAATTAAGTAATTAATTTTATTCGGGAGCAATAATTAACCTTATTGTTCAAGAAATACTCTAAACATACTTTGTGTGGTTTAAACATTCGAAATTTTATGTGGCCCAAGAGGACCAAAAATATGTAGAGGCAATTCTGTGGTTTGACAGACTTCGTGTCTTCTCTGGAGAATATAGCCGCTTCCTGGTTTCAAAATCGCGGCGAAGAGATCTCTGACGCCGCGAAAATGAAGACGACTGACGTCGGGCCAAATTTCAAATGTTTAAACCACTTAAACGAAAAACTAAAACTTTTAACAACTACAAACATGGAGGCACTAGCGAGGAGACAAGTTCACTCAGAAGAGTATTAACAACAACTATAGAGACACTATCGAGGATTAACCACAGCAACAAAACAGATGTTACAAAAACAAATGACGAAGTACCTGATTACAAAAAAAAAGGTTGAAAAAAAAAATAGATTATGAGAAATAAAGGAAAACGCTTATAATTGCCTTAACACTTTTTTTTTATATATATATTAAAAATATTTTACAAAAATTCCAAAAGTCTATAATGTACATATATTTACATGTGAAAGATCTTCCCTTAGGCCTATTACCTAAGCATACATACAAAGAAAATTTGGGAGCCATTAAAAGCAGACAAGGGAGAATTCAGAAACAGGAAAAACAAGGACCTGTAAAAAGAGAGCACGAATGAAAGGATGTCAGATTCAATCAGGAAAAGGAGAATCAATTTCTTTGGTCACATAACGAGGATGAACAACAGGATTACGTAACAAATTTTCGATCATGTTCATAAGAGCAAAAATGGAAACCAACGGATTCAAGGAATTAAGAAACATATGACAAAGATAGGTATAACAGATAACAGGTAATACAAGACAGAACAGTTTTCAGAATACTAAACTTTAAGGGTTTCAGAAGGAGGAAAAGAGAGAAAGTATTAGCATCTGGACAGAAGAGAGAAGGAAACAGCAAAGTGAACGGATGAAGAACTGATTGGAAATCAAGAAAACATTTACGGAAATTATTACTTATGGTTACTTCACGCGGTCCTAGGCGATCAAAATCGAGAAGAAGAAGACAAGTAAATAAGGAAATAAAATACAGGAATATTTAATTAAAATAAAATATAATCAGAATTTTTTTTTTTTTTTAATCGATATAAACGTCAGGTTATGTCTACTATATATAATAATGTCCAGTATGTTTGAGGGTTTATATTTTCAGTCTTGTCTTGTGGTAGTCTCCTGCTTTCTATATGATGGGGTTCACAGAATTTGATGTAAGGTAAAAGACTTTTTGATTCTGTAAGTTCGTGTACTGTTTGAATGAAGGTAGGTTTAACTCAAATAACATATTTGAAATTTTAGTGTACATTGGATAGTTATACTCATGCATGAATCTGGGATAACTTCTAAGTTTCTGTTGTTAGAGTCAGAGGTACAGCTTCAATCAGGAGCGGAACATGTTAATACTGGCCGTATAACTATTTTTTTAAAAGATCAATACAAAAATACTTGACCTATCAAGGATGTTAGTAAATAAATAAAAATTCAGATACTGAAAATGAAGAATCAATAGAAATGACCACTCTCCATCGTCATTCATAAAATTATCTACACAAAGCATGCATTTATAAATTATTACAAATTAAATAATTTATAAAATAATAAATTTCAAGATATATTTTACAAAAGGATGTAAAGAATGAATGATTCCAGTGAGACATTGTTGTTGATGGGTGTTCTTGGACAATGGTGAAGGCATTAATTCAGGCTTAGCTGCATTAACGATACAATGAATGAATTATAACCAACTTGATACTAATTGCTCTAACTCCAATGATTAATGCAAATTTTGTAAAACCCCTCTTCTCTAGATTTATAGACTTTCTAATCCAATTTAATCCTCAAAAGATTGTTTCAAAAATACCTTTTATTAAAAACTAGTAAGTGTCAAGTTATGAATAATTACAGTAGGTTTTTTTATGAGTAAATAGAAAATGTTATTTTTTTATAAATTTATTTGACAACATTTTTATCATTTTATCCAAAATTTATTAAAATCACGTGTTAAAACTTAATGAGTTGAATTCGGGAAAATCTAGAAGATAAACATTTACAAATAAACCAGTGTTGCCCTTCACTGTGAAATTATAAATTTATCAAAATAAAAGTTTGTTTTACTATTTAAAAAAAAAAAAAAAAATTCCGAAATCAATGATATTCTTTTAATACATATTTTAATTTTTAATGGAATACATTCATAATAGTTATGTCCATACGAATTGATCTTTTTAAGTTTTGCAAGCTATACACATTTGCTTGTCTGTTTATTTGGACTTTACGTCCTTATTTTAGGGTTGGGCGATAGTCAATAGTTACTATCGATATCTCGATAGGCTATGCATATCGATATATCGATAGGCTATGCATATCGATGGTCACTATCGATAGTGCCGACGATCGATAGATCTTTTTTACTAATTTCAACTTTTGAAACATTTGGAATTATGCTGACCTGTCTCTGTCCAGTGTCGAGTTCTTTTGAAGTTGAATTAGGAATTCCTAGAGCTCAAGTGTTCTCTCAAAGATTAAGCCAAAGGAAAGAAGAAATGCTAGTTTTTCGTTCCGGAAATATTTGGCTCAAGGAGCACACTTGACTTATGAAATTAACTATTTCGTTATTTTTCTTTTCTGAAGATTTGATTTGTTCATTATTATTGTAACCATATAAATTGTAAATACCTTTTTTAAAATTCAAATAAATTAGTTTTTTTCTCTCATCTTTATGATATAATCTTATAATTTTTAATCCTGCAAATTTCAAATAGTAAGTAGATAACTGAATTTAATTATATTAGTTGACATTCTTTATTGAATAGCTTTGGGAAAAAAAGAAGAAACTATCGATAGCAATCGATTGTTTTCAACCGATAGTATCGGCCTATCGATAGTGCTAACTATCGACTATCGCCCAACCCTACCTTATTTACTCCACCTTAGGACGAGTTATCCTACAGGTTACCAACCTATTCTAGTCATGGTGGGAAGGTTAAGATTCATTTTGTGGGT
Organism: Euschistus heros; assembly: GCA_003667255.2. NCBI lineage: Eukaryota > Metazoa > Arthropoda > Insecta > Hemiptera > Pentatomidae > Euschistus > Euschistus heros. Next base: position 19,476 of record RCWM02000911.1, read on the forward strand.
CCGCCACGGAATAAATTTTAACCCACCCAGGAGGGATTCGAACCCACGACCTTCAGTACCGAGCGCGCTAAGACACTCGACCCAACTCGCTTGGCCATTGAGTCCCCTATGCACATGTTTCATTTGCCTAATAAACGTAGGGGCTTATTTAGTCTATTTATTGAGATATAGAAAAACAAGTTATTTTTTAAAAAATAGCTTTATTTGTGTTTTTTTATCTTTTATCATTTAATTAATGATTTATTTATTTTTTTTTTTATTTATGTTTAGTTTTGAATTTGTTTTATGATAGACGAAAAATCGCCTATTATGACGAATATTAAAATATACTCATTGTCAGTTAAGAGCAATAAGTACACATCAATTTATAAGAAAATTAAAGGAACAATATAATACAATATAATTATTACACAAAAGGTAAATAAATAAATGGATTCTAAAAAACATATACAATTAGGATAAAGTAATTAAAGATAAAATAAATCATTAAATAAGAAAAAAACGAATTCATATTTTCACTACAGTTTATCCCTTCAGTTTGTTAGATCGAGCAGAGTTCCAGGAGATTCCAGTGAGTCCCTCTATCCACGTCACTGGTTCGTGAGCCAATACAGGCCGAGAGAGAGAGACGTAAACATTCTGGAACATGAAAGGACAAGCTGGCCTAGAGATCTATGGATCCTAGAGAAATCTAGGTCAAACGCAGCGCCTTATAATCGTATTAAAAAAAAAACGGATTAAACTCTTTGATCGAACATTCTTATCATAATGTCATCAACAACTAGATCGAAAACTAAGGTAGCTTCCTTATACAGACTCGTCGTCTGTAGATTCAGAGTCCAGTTTATAGGTAGTATGCTTTTATATTGTAGTTTTTTATTAATTATTTTTTTCGGATAAACTATATTGTTTTAGAAACGTTATAATTTCATTTGTTTTGGCTTTATTACCACCAAGCATTAATGGAAATTTTCTTTTAAACCGTACTTTACTGAAAACAGTGAAAATACCTAAGTTTTGCGAGCAGCGGCCTTCCTCGAGAAACTGATTGATATTGGAGTCAAACAAGATACACATTTCGTTGAGGTTTCTCACGTCGTTATAGGATAACCATGTGTTTGGCAAGTACGGCCAATCCTATTTATTTAATTATTTTCTATTAAACAAATTTAAAAACAAAAACAAATTTAAATAAAATTATTGTTTTTTTTTTAAATTTCGTATAACCAGATTTTTCAAATGCATTATTATTACACACGCTCACACACACACACACACACACACACACTGATACTTTAATTGTTCGAAGAAAAACTATATTCATTGGTATCTACTCAATTATTTTATAATTGTAACATAGTTATTTTATTTTATAATTATTGGTTATTGATATTACTATAATGTTGTTATCATTAATTAGATCGATAAGTATGCGGTGTAAGTAGCAACCCAATGAAGTTTGGAGTCAATTAGGATTGATGAATTAATTGCCACTTCTATTGTTTTATTAGAAAACTAGTTTGGAATTCTAAACATTCATCTTTAGTTCTTAGGGGTAACTAAAGAAGTGTTTAGTTACCTCTAAGACATCTTTATGTTAAATACTGTTTAGTTACCTCTAAGACCTCTACATTAATCTTTAGTTACCTCTAAAAACTGAAGATGAATGTGTAGCATTCGAAACTAGTTTTCCAATAAAATAATCTCAATAGAAGTGGCAGTTAATTCATCAATCCTAATTGTATTGATCCTTCTATACCATCATAGTGTACCTCAAGTAAGTTTTGAGTCGATAGTTTTTAATATTAATAAAGCATTTCTTGCTATTATGTTTTAATGAATTAGATACAGTTTAAACTAACTGCACTATGGTTCTCATTATGTTTTTTATTTTTCATTTTTATTTATTTTTTTTTTTAATGAATAGCGAAAAATTTCTTGTATTTACTTAATAAAATATTCTTTTCAGCATCCGTTCTGAGCGTTACTGATACAAAACTGAAAACTGATATGCAATTTCTTTTTTTTTTTTTAACTTTTTTACGCAAATTATTTCCTAGAATAATTGTTTATGACAGAGGAAATCTAATCAAAATATTCTAAACTACAAAACTATATGTCAGTTTTCCTTCTAAACAAGCGATATTTAAAACTCGGTGAAACCAGTTATATTCTCGAAAGACTTTTGTCTATTCGGTTAAGTTCTGGAACCCAGCCTTTTGAGGCTAAATGGATAGCGGCTTGAAAATATAAGCAGCGTCCAGTTTAGAAATATGAAATAAAAATTATAAATAATAACAGCTGACCACGATGCTCTTCAGGTGTTTCTAGTTACACAAAAGACTTACATGGAACCCTCATACTTGACTCAAAAGGCAAGAACTTAACAGACGCTTCAGCCAATTGTATTGACTAATAAATAGGACATCTCATCTTTCCATTGAAAACTTCTCATATACAAAACCTATTTGGACTTACGGACTTGAACTGTGGGGGACAGTAAAAAAGTCGAATATCAAACGCATTCAATCCTTCCAATCCAAAATCCTCCGAACTATAGTAAATGCTTCTTACTATGTTTCCAACAAAACCCTACATAACGATCTCAATATACCATGCGTCCTCGACCTTATACCTCTTAAATTTTCAAAATTCCATCGCAACCTTTCCTTTCATCCTAACCCACTAGCTCAATCATTATCCGCGTCCATTAATCCCGATAACCCCCCATGCAGACTAAAACGGCAGTGGCCCCGAGATCTTTTGTAAAATTACTTATATTGGAGTTCTGGCAATGGCCAGCTTCTCCACTCATGTCCTGGGTGAATGTTATAGCGCTCTCACTTAGCCTCCACTGGGTTTTTTACACCAGTGACGCAGCTGAGAGAGAAGAGCTGGGATCTCTCTGTGCCTGGCTTGTCCCTTCAAAGTGGAGGGACGGGTCTGGTGGGGGGATCCCTAGGATGAGTGTAAATTGTAAATAGAGTATAATTGTATTTTTACCTTTGCTTTATATTTTATTTTTACTATTATATACTTTTTTTATTTTTTATTTTTAGTTTTACTATTTCATTTTGTATATAGTATATTTTATATTGTTTATGTACAGCATAGTTCTTTTCTTTTTCTTACATTACTTATTTACTTTATTTTAATTTTTTTTTTTCCTCTTTGTACATAATGTGTGAATGTGTACGCCATCTATATTACTTATCACCCACATTTGTAGCAGATTATAATAATTACTCAATAAAAAATTGAAAATAAAAAAACTTTTAAGTGTAAAAAAAAGGCTTTTTTGACACTTATAATTCTGTTGGTGTTGCTCAGATCGAAAATTTGCCTGATATTTTACATCTCAGAAATTAAATGGAGAATATGTTTTTTTAATATAGCTTTTTTACTAGGACCTAAGGAGTTTGGGTGAGTGGAAGGAAAAAAAAAGTCACGTTTTGACACCCCTATTTTTTTCTCAACTTTGTTTTGTTATTGAATAATCAATAATTTTTTACTTAATTTAAATAATTTAAAACCATAAAGGTGAACGAAAAACAAAATAGAAAACATATGAGGATCGACGGTCAAGGAAGTCCCTAAAACATAGTTCCATGTTAATCTTTCCTTAGGCGACAAGCTCAAAGGGGACTTTTCTTTCAACATTATCATAGTTTTTATAAAATGAGATCATATTCAGGTTATTAAATACTATAAAATACATCACGGTGATATCATTCAAAAAGATGTTCTCCTTATCTTCAGTTGATCGTTGTTATTAGGATAGTATCAAGAAAAAAAAAAACTCTTGTACGTCAGTGGTTCCAGAACTTTGTACGATTTAATTTGTCTCTCTGTAATTTGTCACTAAACCGTTCATAAATCATGCAAATTTACTCTCAAACAGTTGAAATTAGTAATTCTCCAATTAAAATCCCATTGGAAACTTTAGCTAATGAGCGTTCGATCATAGTCATTGCCAGAATACACCTTACCTCTGTCCGATTTAACGAAATATTTTTGACGGTCAAATATTCTATTATTCCAATCTCTTCTACCGGGCAAACTAATTTTAGTTTAATTGAAAATGGATTAGCTCTCTCTCGCAAACGCCGCGATACAGCTTCACAAATCTAACGAAGTATTTTTAACCTCGTTTTGAATATTCCGAACTAGAGAGTTGTTTTTTTTTTTTGTTTACCATCCGTATCGTGGCGATGTTCTGTATAAGTATCTTGTTTGCAATAAACATGCGTATTTTCGAGGTTTTAGTAAATGAGATTACATGCATAAATAATCGCGGTCTGTTATATCTGTGGCACTTTTGATAAATATGTGCATTTTGTCGGTATGACACTGGACGCAAAACTCCGATGAAAAGAACAGGTTAAAAAAAAAAAAAACTAATACAACTCAATTTGAGTTATCAAAAGTTGTATTGGCTCCTAGGCAGTCAATCCAAACTGTCTGTAAACAATAAAATATTAATATACAACCAAGTCCTGAAGCCAGTCTGGACATATGGAATCCAGCTGTGGGGATGCACGAGTAATCCAAAGGTTTCAAAATAAAGTGTTAAGGGGCTTCTTAAATGCACCTTGGTACATCAGGAACGATGGTCTCCACAGAGATCTTCGGGTGCCAACCGTGGATGAGGTAATCCAAAAATACGCCCAGTCACATCAGGATCGCCTGCAAGATCACGTCAACGTCGATGCCGCCCATCTCTTGGACTTCAATGCACTGGTGAGGAGGCTAAAGATAAGGAAGCCCCATGACCTGATATAGGGTCTTGTGTTTTACATTCAAAGTTTTGAGATTAGAAGCTTTTTAATTTTCAAAAATAAAACTAAATTTTATGTATATATGTTTTAATAGTGTATTTTTATAAATATTGTTAGAAAAAAATTGCTAATGAGCTCGTAATATATATATATATATATATATATATATATATATATATATATATATATATATATATATATATATAAATTTATTTATTTATTTTATTTTTTTTTTTTTTTTTTTTCTGTGGGCTCGATAGACCTTGTAGATCCTTGGCCTCCTCAATATCTAGGGCCATTGCTTCCGCTTCGTGTCATGTTCGTCTGGTATCTCTAAGATAAAAAGGGCCCGTTTTTATCAAAGATTTTCTGTGGCTGATTAAGGTTTCTTAATGGTGAGGATTTTACAGGATAAGGTTATTAGCCCTACGCCTAACCCCCAACCTGGAGGACCAGGCGCTATGTCAGGCACAGGGATCGCTCACCTCCCTGTGATTTCCAGGGTGAGGACTGTGTGCTGCCCCCAGGTGGGAATCGAACCCACCCCGTATTAGCCTGATTATCTGGTCTTATCTGGATGGCGGCCACCCATCCAAGTACTGACCACGTTCGACAGTGCTTAACTTTTATTATCTACTGCACATGTCTCAGTCTACTCGGCTACCCTGGCCCCTGATTGTAATATAAATAAATAAATTTTTTTTAAAAATGTGCATTTTATGTTCTGAGTGTTTTAGTGAATTTCGGGTTATGGGTGTCACTAGAAAGTCATTTTTCCTCTGCGTTTGTTTTATTAGACTTAGTTATATATTTTGCTTTGATGAATACAAATCTTTTTAGAAAAAAAAATGCGTTTCCTAAAAAAATTTTTTTTTTCCTTCAACACACAAAATGCACTTAACAAACTATTCACAAGTGCCATAGATATATCAAACTGATTCTTATTAAGTATCTTGTTTGATGATTCATCTCAGTATTTTCAGAAAGTCCGGTTCTTTGCAGCTGTCGATGCATAGATTTGGATGGCTGGATAAGCTTAAGCTAATGAAGATTCACGTTAAGGTTTCGTCCCCTTATTGTAGTTTAGTGTCTGTGTTGACTGATAGTAAAATTTTATTCTGAACTTTTATCCAGGACATATGGGCCCCGTCACTTATAGTCCCAGGTAAGCCACTTACTAAACTCGTAAGTTCGTAATATTGTGTGATTCCCTACATCAACAGGTGAACATGTTTACTGTCACCATGTCAATGTAGCATTCGACTTGTCTTGGTTTAGCATTGATATCCGTTGTTAACACAGTTTTCGTATATTTATTTTGTAATACTAGAGTGGCTTACTTAGTGATCGAGTAATGATATTGATTTCGTCAAACTGAATAGAACGCAGTTAAAATTTTTGTGAATATTACTATAACAATATGGGACCAGAATTCGATACAATAATGTTGATTCTTAGGCAGGTTTATCCCACCAATTTTAATTTATTTTTCATGTTTTATATTTATTATTGAGCTGGTGGACACGTTTGAAGCTAAGAAGACGGTCATCCTGTGAGATTTTGCTCCATTACCTTTTCAGAGACTAATCCCCAAAAAAAAATCCCAGTCATAACAAGTAGGTTTTCCAGTAGTACAGGATTCAAGGAGGGGTACTTTTGTAGCGGGCATTGCCTTATCTATTTAGTAAATTGATAATCGCTTGTCATTATTTTGTCATTGTCAGCAACTGGGTTCTAGTATTTTATTGAAACTCAGAAGTTGTGAAATCTTCAAAAACTATAGCATGAGATATTCGGGTTATAAATATAAAAATAGATATAAAATTATATTATTGTATTAAGAGCTCGACAGGTGATTGTAGCTGCCCCTAACCTTCTTATTTTTTTTATTTCCGTTTGTGTGTTTTTTTTTTTTTTTTTTTTTTTTTTTCACGGCCTAATAGATTATTACAGAAGAAATTTCTTGGGGAAAAACTGTTTTATTAGCCGCCACTATTCTGCAATTTAATTCCTTCTCTTTGATTAAACATTTTCTATGGAACCAAGAAACTTAAAGCTGAACATACGCTAGAACGAATATTTTCCCACTATGTAGTGTTTTAGCTGGCATAGGGGATTTTTCTTTTTTAGAACAATAATTTTCGTTTTTTATTTATTTGTGGAGAATGCTTCTTTTTCTTCTGCTTCTCTTTCCAATCCTTCACAGGCATTTTTGATAGCCTTGAGGAACAGCCCAACCAGAACTATATGATTAACATACCGAGTAACTGACACATTTTACTAAAAATAGTGCCTGATTGAATAGTGCCTGCTCTTTTTACTGTAATTTGAAGAGCAATGTTAAATAGAAGTGGTTATCAACTTGTCCTAAATCCTGATTTCAATGCAAAGGGTTGGAACAACATCCCATTTATCTCTTAACGTATTTCTCAAGATACCCTTGTTAAATTATACATATATGTGTGTGTGTGTGTGTGTGTGTGTGTGTGTGTGTGTGTGTGTGTGTGTGTGTGTGTGTGTGTGTGTGTGTGTGTGTGTGTGTGTGTGTGTGTGGTGTGTGTGTAACATTGTTTTAACGTGATTTTATTCTTTTATTACAAAGGAATTAAATTACACGTTCTTTCTAACTAGTAATTATAACATAAAACACTTTAAACAAGATAACATTAAACTAACCAAAGTTATTCACACTCTTTCTCTCTTATCTATCTGGTCGTTAGCTGACCTATTCCATCTATGTTTTAATTAGAAATCTCACACACATTGAAGTTTCAGCAGTGTTGTTCTCACCAACATGGTAGCAAACTTACATACTTTTAGGAATTATAATATATATATAATATATATATGAAGGATCGCGTTGGGGGGGGGGGGGGGGGTATGATGACTGATTCATTTCAGCTATATTTTGTTTCCGATCTCCCATATATTACATATACTATATATTTAATATTTATTACATATGTTATATCCACCACCTATCACCTTGATATTTTTTTAATATAAAGGCTGTTTTCATAATTTGTTGTTTAAATTAATTTCAAAACATTTTTTAAAAATTCTTCTTTTGAGACTCCTCAAAGTATTGAAGGGAATCGAAGCATGTTGGGTAGGAATGTAGTTCATCGTAACACATCAGTTTAAAATTGATATTTCTGAATGAATCAGTTAAAACTCTATTTCTATTTGACTGGAAAAAACAGTAGATCGTGGATACATCTATCTATAATATACGCCTTTTCTATATTTACATTTTATAATTAAAAGAATCAAATTACATAATAATTGTTAAATGAAATTAACAATTAATGATTATTGGAAAACAAAGTTGAACGAAATTAGGGGTTTCAAACATGACTCTTTTCATTAAAAACCATATCGCTCCTAAAGGATGGAGCCTTGCAACAAATGTTAGGTATACAACAAAAATATTCTCCATCAAATTTCTGATAAGCAAATTACCGAACAGAGCAACATCAACGAAGCAATAGCGTGTCAATTTTTTCATTGTAGAGGGTGAAAAAAATGTAAAAAAAAAAAAACAACTATAAACCCCTAGCCAAAAGATATACCATGTTAAAAAATCCTAGTAGTTTTACAAATTTGATACAGAAGCTCTGAAAATGAGAACGACATGAAAAACACATTGCTTTCGTACTACATATGTAGAAGGTGAAATAACATTTAGAACACATACAATTTCCATGCAAATGTAAATAAGAGAGAAATTCATAACGAGGCTAGCCAAAGTTGTGTTGCGTCCCATTAGCCGGGATGACCCCAGGCCCCCTATTTCTGAAATGAACTTCACATTAGAATGAAGTCCTAAAAACTGGAGTACATTCGGATCCAATCAGAGAAAATTAGTTTCCTGTAAGTGTCATTATTAGAATTGACAAAACCGTGTCAAATTATCGGGTATGTTTCATCAGAATAAAAGTTTAGTAATATAGTTTCATACCAGATATAAAAGACAAGAAACTGCTTGTCGTCTCCAACAAGTCCAACATTTACTAGACAAACGATCAAAGCTCCCAATAAATTACAAAAGACTTATTTAAATGACTGTAATTAGACCTATTTGGTTAGCCAATATCATTGTAGTATATATTCTAGCACCGTCCTCACCACGCATTTATGGATGACACATGTGTGTCATCACTAAATAATGATACCTTCATTGCCTCACAAACACTCCAATCTCATGTCATCAACCTTCAAGAATGGTTTCAAATTAAAGAATTATGATAAATCCAAGCAAATCCCATTAAATAACCTTTACCTTTCCTCGTAAGCCTGCAACTTCTTAACCTAGAGTATCCTTTAATGATATTCCACTGATCCCTGTTGAACAGATCCGCTATCTAGGACTGCAACTAGACAAAACTAACAGAATACTACTCGTCGTTTTCGACTTCTTTAACAGTTACTAGACAAACGTTAATAATTACCGATTTGCTAAAAAAGACATTTACATGATAGTTATCAAACCTATTTTGACTCATAGAGTTCAGCTTTGGGGCTCAAATAAACCTTCTAATTCCTTCCGTATCCAATCCTTACAATCCAAAACCATTAATGCTCCTTACTTTGTTCCAAATAAAATTATCCATAAAGATCTTAATGTTCCATATGTTGCTCATTTAGCCCAAACCAGATCCATATCATTTCATATTAAACTCTATAACCACATACATCCACTATTCTCTCAACTTGCTTCCCATTCTATTCCCGATAACCTAGATGTCTGAAAAGAAGACCTAGAGACCTTCAAGTGTAGAATTTTTATTAAAGTGCTACTGATGAGTAATTCTTTTCAAGTTTTGACATGTTATTGTAATCATTATTAATACATTTACTAGATGTATATATTTTTTACATTTCATGTGTAATTTTAATATTTTGAACTTGACAGTTAAAAAATTATGATTCTGACAGAATGAATATGATTGCCAATGGTTGCTATTTTTGACACATTGGGATTTAGGAAGTAACTCTATATCTAGTGTTTTATCCAATGTTCACTTATGGATCAGAAATGGGCCTTCTAAAATTCTAATGAAAGCATTCTCACATTTGAAAGAAACAAAAGTTCACAGTTTCAGCCCAGAATGAAGACAAAATAGACATAGACCCTTTCTAAAAAATTGGAGAATGCAAAGTAACCTGCAATAAATGTGAAGCGTATACACGGAAGAAACTGAGCAATTGCTGAATTTCAGATTAAGGAAACATACATGACATAAAATGAAGGATTTCTGCTTCACAATACATTTGAATAATTATAAATTCTCCAAAAACTTGGAATGGAATTAATGACCATGTAGAAATAAACTATAATTAAATATTCATGTATCATTATAAATAATAAATTTTTTTAAAATCAATCTGAATTTCTGTTTAAATGACAAAATTAATATTCCCAATAATCCTATTTTAAATTGGTTTCCAGTAGGAACAGAGAAACCAATAACCCTGGGGGTAACCCTTAAGCACCCTCTATTTAGTTGTAAGTACCTTGCCCCTTTACAGGATGGCCAAGTTTTAAATATTAAATTAAATTATGTGTAATTCAATAATTAATGTGTAATTTAATATTTTGTACATTTTGTAAATTTCAATAAAAAAAAAAAAATGTTGAAAAATAATGTCAATATGAATTAATATAAAACTTCAACATTATCTATATCACTCATTGACATCACTTAGTGCTTGGGCTTGAAATGATCTCAAGATTTCAATTAGGTGACCTCACTGTTTCTGCTATGAGTTTTTTTTTTTTTTTTTTTTTTTTTTTTTTTAAATAAAAGACATTCCAAGAACTTATATAAATTAAGTAAAATATAAAAAGAAAAAACTAAAAACGAAGGGATATATAGACGGCTGTAGGCAAACTGCTGTAAGTTATCTCATATAGGTTGATGGTACTCCTACGTTTGGTAGGATTTACGCTGCTCAATCTCCATAAAAATGATGTAGTCTCCATCTTAAGATGATGCGAGCCGTGCCGTTGGACTTGGACCGGCTCGAGCATATTTCACTTAAATCGTTCTCAGTTCGGTTTTATTGCCCTATCTGCCCGCCTTGATTTGATCTAACCAAGAGTGTAATATCTGCTATCGCTCCGTGTCACCATCCATCTATCGATAGCTCTAAGTAAAAATTTGCCTAGCCAAGAGATATTAATAGGTCGCTTCAAAATGCACCACCAGATTATTGTACATTAATTGTCAGTAAAGGAAAAATGTACATCAGATCAAAGAGAGTGAACAAAATTAAGATTTTATAAATCTTTTCTTTAAAAAAAGAAAATTTGAACAATCCACTAAAAATCCAACCCTTACAATCCAAAATGTTCCTAAAATGTTCGACATGTTGCTGATTTATCCTTATATCCACATATGCTGATATCTATCCTTTCATAGTAACCTCCATACCCACTCATATCTCCGAACTTGCCTCACAGTCAAACCTCCGAGGTCTCAGAAAATAAAATGGCCAAGAGACCTCTAATGTAGAACATTTATTGAATCGTCACAAATGGGTATTTCTTTACATGTTTTTGACATGTCATTGAAATTATTTTCCTCAAATTTACTTGTATATAATTTATACAGTTTTAAATATCAATAAATGGTTTGTTTTTTTTTCTTTCATTTATTGATATTCACAACTGTACAAAATAATATAAATCAAGTAAATGTGTTGATAGTGTTTACATTGAAATGTAAATAACTTGTGAAAAACTACTCACATAAAAATTCTACACTAGAAGGTCTCTAGCCCATCTTCTTTTCAGACGCTTTGGAGGATTATAGGGAATGGAATGGGAAGCAAGGTAAGATACTAGTGGATTGGAGTGGTTATGGAGCTTACGATAAAAATATAGGTATGGATAAGTTTATTGATCACAAAGTAAGGAGCATTTAGGATTTTTCGAAGGATTTTGGATTATAAGGATTGAATACGAGATGAATCCATTTAAAAAGCATTCCTAGTGAAGCCCCAAAACTCAACTCCGTATATCCAAATAGGTTTAATACTGTCACGTAAATCAGTTTTTGATAATTAAATGGAAGCTTTGAACGTGTAAATGTTGAAGTAGTCTGTAACGACGGGCAGTTATTTAGACGGCAATAAGCAGCTGAGAAAATTGAATTGTAAGGACTTGATATGATAACAGAGGTTGATTGGATTTTTACAGTTGGAGTGGAAGGAATAAGAGAATGGGGTAAGGATTTATGGATAAGGATACAAGAACCTGCATGTACTGTTTCTGGATGGTCTCATAGATAGTGAGATAGTCACGTATGTGGAAATGTCCGAAAACGGAATGTTAGGCCATTATGTATATAAAAAAACAATTTTATAGGAAATTTAATTAGCTTTAATTTTTAGTTGAAACATATTTTTCTAGAGTCCACCGTTTTCGAGATATAATCAAAAACCCAAAAAATGGGACCGTCTCACCTCCCCTCCACCGTTAGCATACTAAATAATAAACATAACATACTAAATCACCCCTCTTGGGCGGGGACTTTTAGTATGTTCACCTTCCAACTACTCCTAACGAAGCTATGAAGAAAATTTTCGCATATTCCATAGACTCTACAATGTGTTTATTGACTGGACTATTGACCTTGTTAGATAGTGCTGTATTCAAACATGCGAGAAAATTCAGGGCTTGGCTAGCCAGTTAAACTGCCTCACCAATATATATATATATATATATATATATATATATATATGTATATATATATATATATATATATATATTAGTGCACGGTTATTAATATTACCACTCACTTAACTCAAAGTTATTGTCAAATTGATCTAGCGGTCTTAATGATACTATTTGATAGATACGAAAGTATAAAACTGGTTAATAAACAGCAGAAAATGTCACAAACACAGAAAGATTCTAAATGTAATTTGTAGATGCGGCTATCTTGTCTGAGACTAATACATAATTTAAAAAATATATATTAGTCAATGAATGGATAAACAAATTTTTTTGTAAGTTATACTGGTTTAATAAGTATAATAACACTAACCACAACTAAACGATTAACAGCCATTTTTAAAATGCTTAATAAATATTATGATAAATACACACAAATCGGCGCTACAACTCAGAGCGAGTCAAGGCCTCCTTTAGCATAAACCGGCTGTCATCTCGGTGTGTAGCAGAAGGTTTTTGTGTATGTATCTTATAATTTTTTTCTCTGTTTTTGGAAAACGTGCCGATGTGTAACGATTTTTTTTTATTTATTTTTTTTATAAGAAAAAATAAAACAAAAGTTAACAATTTACTTTACTCAGCTTAGATAGTTAATGTTTTAAATTGTAATTTGGATTTTAATCACGCTGAAAACTACATTGTGTTAAGGAGCTTACATATGCAATATAAAAAAATCTTAGTTCAATTATAAATAAAAACTTTTATATTACATTTCAACATTTTTTAATTATATAATTACAAAAAAAAAACAACACTTGGTTGCCTAAGTTATTTGGTCGGTAGGTATTTTAGTTATCATTTTTTTTTTTTTTTTTTTTTTTTTTTGTAAATATCCTGATCTTTATTAAAGTTAGATAATAATTTTTTTTTTTTAAAGAAGAGACTATACAAAAAAACAAAGTATTTTCTAAAGAACCCTCAAAACTACTTCCTTTTTTTAATTGTGTTTCTTTTTGTTATATCCGAGTTCTGTAACAAACCGACTTTTTACCCACACCAACGCTGCTTTTCCTTGAATGAAACTATAACCTTACAGATTATTAACACCCGCTAAGTCTTTCATTTCATTTGAAACGTTTGCAAATAACGTTCTGGCCGGATTTCTCTGCTCTGATTAAAATTCTGAAGAGATTCCAACAAAATGTTTTGATTACATTCCCCCTACCCCCAATTTTCCTTAAAATTAATTTTAAAAGCAGCAATAAATTAAATTACACTTGTAAACATTTACACGAACTACCACTAATTATAAAAGTTCGTAAAGCCTCAAACAAAGCTGATGAATTAGAAGTTAAAGTGTTGAAGACCAAGCAAATTCGAAAAATAAAATTAAAAATTCACAATGACTCCATTTCAAAGTAAACACTACTTCTTTGATGAGTTTAGACATACTCGTATTTTGTTAAGCCATTTTAAACATTGACTAGGCTAGATACTAGGAGTTTATGTAAGGGAAGGAGGTGAAATATTTTTAGGATACCAATTGACCTTCGGAAGATTTGTGCAATATTGGATTTTTAAGAAAGGGTTTGATCAATGGTTAAGCCTAAATTTTTAATCTCTATTGAGGATTAACGTAGGAAAGTTTGTGGCATTCGATCGAAGAAGAGATGGAGTCCTATAGCAATGGCTTGAGGTTTTGCTGCGTAAAACGTTAATTTGTTTAGATTTCCCCTGGCACAGATTTTATCTAGGTCTTCCTGAATTTTGTAAAACGCAGCGAAAAGCTTGGATGGGGGAAAGCAAAATTTGGGAGTCATCAGTGTAAAGATGTCGGGAACAATAGTGAATTGAATTGGGAACATCATTGATGTAGGAATTAAAGATGAGAGAGGAAATGCTCGATCCTTGAGCTACGCCTGGCTGTATAATGAGAAATGAGGATAAGCCTTGGTTAGGGGTGGCAACTGACAGGGTTCGGGGGAAAGAAAATATTGAAACCAGAGGAAGGCACTATTGGAAATGTCCAATGATTTTAATTTTGAAAAGAGGAAATATTGGTCTAAGGAATCAAAGGCTTTGGAAAAGTCTAAAAGAATCAGGATAGTTCTTTTTCATCCACCGCAGCCTGGATGTTACTAGTAATTTTGATGAAAGCGGATTGTAGTGAGAAACCGGAACGGAAACCAGTTTGAAAGGAATGGAGTACTTTGGAATTTTCCAGAAAATTGGAAACGTACTAATCTATCTAGAGGTTTAGAAAAGTTAGAAAGATATGGCAACTTCATGGAGATAGGTATGTTAATTATTTCATTATTTCACTGTTATTATTAAATTAGATGAAGTAGTGATTGAATTCATTTGGGGGCTTTCTCATACTTAAAATTTACAAATTTAATGATTTGCATATAATGTTCATTGCGTCCAGAAATAAGTACTGTATTGTGCTCCTTCTAATTTCTCTAAGGATATTCCTTCTTCTTTACTGGAATTCACTGCCACTTCTATCAATCCGTTGTAAACTATACCGGGTTTTGGTGCCTTGAATCAATAAATAAATATGATAATAATTAAACTCATATAATAAACAGCATTAAGGGTAAATAAACTAATTATAAATAAATTAAATTATTCTAATGCAACAGTAAAAATAATACTAAAAAAAATATCAACATGATCGAGAAAAACATCATTGATCTTTTGGTCTGCAAGATATTCTAATTCAGCTTATAGGATGAAACTTTTTATTCCCTTCTGATACTTTTTAAATAGATCCTTTCCTGGAAATGACAAGTTGTCTATTTTTAGAATTGCCAATCTATTAGGTTTAGTGTATTGTAAAAAAATAGGGCAGTCGTAAATACCATGGTGAAATGTCTGTTGTATTCGTAGCAGAAGTTGCAATTCTAGAAGATTGAAATATATTATGAGACTAAATAGTAGCGTATAATCATAGATCACGAAATAACAGTGTAAACTTTTTTAATAATTCATAAGAATTAAGTAATCCTTTATGATAACTAGGCATTAAAAAAAAAAAATAATAAAAAATAAAAAAAAAAAAAAAAAAAAAAAAAACTTGCCCCCTTGACCGTCAATGCTCCTATGTTTTCTTTCTTCTTTTTCGCTCACCTGTGATTCGGTTTTTTTTTAGGAGATAAATTTTATAATTTAATATTAAAAAAAACTGTAATATTAATAAAAAAAAAAAAATGCCCTAAACGAACCTAAGATTACTGTAGTCCCCTAAAATAAATTACCTTTTTTTTTTTAAACAGTTATTGATTGTCTCTTCTCCAGCCTGGCGACAATCTGTTAGTTGAATTATTATAATTGTTTTCAGTCTGTTCATGTTTCTCATCCTTTACTTTCGCTTATTGTTATGCTAGACTTATTTTTATCTCTTTATGTAATTTCTCTTTCTATTTTACCCTTTTAGTTACTTATATTTTCATCATATAATTTCTTTTTACATTTATTCCTGTATTTATACCTTGCTATTACAATAAAGACCATTAGTGAATCTGTTGTGTGAAAGTACAAGGCGTGAAAGGCATGGAAAGGGAGGTCTAAAACCGGCGGCACCTCCTGTTCAGATTTTTATTTTTATTATTTTAGTTAGGAGGTCTCTCATCCAGCTCCTTTTTAGCCTTCTCTAGGTGTTAATAATAATACCTATTCCTTTTTTTTCGTAAACATTCATATTTCAATGAACAAAAGTAGTGGGGCAAGGATAACAACAAATTAGAAAAGATGAGTGAGAAATAAAAAAAACCTATTTTTTTTTTTAATATATAAGGGTCCAAAAACGTTTTTTATATTTATTTATATTAAAAAAAAAAAAAAAAAGTTGTTTTTATTCCTCTCTCATCATTTCTATCTAGTCTTTGTCCGTAGCCTGTAAATGTTTGCACAAAAAAATTCAATAGGTATTATTTTGTTATTACTCTTTAATTATAAAAATTGTATTATTCATCTAGATCATAACAACTTAATTATATAATTATAGGAAACTCATTTATAATTACACCGTCGGAAATTCTCTATATTTGTTCAAAAATTCATATTCTATTATCACTCTAATTTATTGTAGTGATTAATTTCATGGAATCTGTAAAATTCAATAGTAAATCTCGTTAAGATTTACACCTGCACAGCCTCAAGATGAAATATCTTGGGTTGCTTGGCCAATGGTTGGAGGAGGTTTTTTGACTTTAAAACAACGATACTCCATAATGTTTATTTCATTTATTTTATAATTTATTTTCTTTCCTTTAATTTTAAACAGAAATAACTGTGTATATTCTGCAAATAATTATATTAAGCATAAAATAATCACAAAATAATAATAAAAAATATTATATTACACATTGCTCTTCAGTGTGGCAGATTGTTATATTTATTTATAAAATAAATAAGTAAATACTCATTTGCTGATACTATATAAGATATTATAAGGAAATATACCTATGGTCCCTTATTATACAACATGCATTTGAATCGAAAGCCTGGATCAATTAGCTCCCTCAACCATTGGAGATAGCCAGCCAAAGGCCAGGATTGGTCGAATTAGATAAGGATCCAATTAGGGAATTGCCTTCTAGGGATTTTCAAGTAAAATATTATTGAATCTTCATATATATATGTTTAGTAAGGTTCTTGAGGTTCAGCCAATAAATAAAAAAAACTATTTTGGTGACGTTTCGAGACTATATTCTTCTAATAACCATGCCCAACAGTGAAAAAACAGTTCTGGGAAATCCCCTTCTAACCTTGTAACTGCTTTTCAAAAATTCCCTAGGTCATTTGTGAACTAGAATTGTTAGAATTTAGTTAGTACCATATCCACCAGTAACATTGTAAGTAGTTTCATACTCCTCTATATTCTGTAATTATATATATTTTTATTATTCTAGCACATGTTGTTATATAATTATATTGTAACAAACTTTATGTTTTGAAATAACTTGTATAACTTATATAATTTTATTGTAACCTGTTTTTTCACTGTAGGGCATGATTATGAAAACAATATAGTCTCGATACGTCGCCAAAATAGTTGTTTTTATTTATTGACTGAACCTCAAGAACCTTACTAAACATATATATCAAGTTCAGTCAATAAATAGAAAACAACTATTTTGGCGACGTTTCGAGACTATATTGTTCTCATAATCATGCCAGAATATAGAGGAGTATGAAGCTACTTACTATGTTACTGCAACTGTTGAATGAAACTATTTACTGTTACAATGTCAGTAACAATGTAAGTAGCTTCATCCTCCTCTATATTTTGGCATGATTATGACAACAATGTAGTCTCGAAACGTCGCCAAAATAGTTGTTTTTTATTTATTGACTGAACCTCAAGAACCTTACTAAACATTTAACCCATTCACTGCGGAAATGCAAATGGTTTTTTTTGTCTCCCTCGGTTTTTTTTGGTTTTTTTCAATTTCACTTTTATTTATTCTAAATTTCATTGCTGTTGCGTTAATTTTAAATTTAAACTGAAATATATGCGCGAAATTAAATTTTTTTCGGTACGTTATGTAATGCTCTCCGACCGGCAAGAATGTTTGCCTAAACTAAGCCCGCATAGCACTCGTTTTTTGGTGCTAAAAAAGATCGATAAAAATTTGGCTTAAAAATGTAAAATCTAATTTAAAAATGTAAAATTATGTATTTTATAATATGATTATATTGTATACATAAAATATTTATGTCAACATTATCATTTTCGTTTTTAGAAGCAAAAAAAGAAAAATGTTTTGCATTCAGCTAATTATAAAAAAGAGAATATTAAAACGCTTATTTGAGCCATTGGAAAAATATAATTTATTAAATAAAAATACTATATAAAACTAATACTATTGTTTGTAATTTACTATTCCCACAATATTTAAAATAAATTTAGAATATTTATGAATAAACATTATAAAATATTTACAACTTATTTTACGATAAAAACCTATAAATTACTACTTACTATAACTTACTAACTAAAAATATTAATATATTTACAATAATAAAAAATTAACAAAAAAAATTTAAAAAAATATAAAAACGTATTACACGATTGTTTTTATTTATTTAAATTAAGATTCCAATATTAAACACATTGAATGATAAAATTATTTACATTTCAAGTGCATATTGAATGTACATTCGAAGCTCTTAAAAGTACAATAACCAGAAACGGTCTTTTTCTCTCAATAGTGAAAACCCAACTGAGGGTCGGAGAAAAGGTTTGAAGCAAATACGACGATCGGAGCCTCCACCAAATTAGTTTGAATGCTGACAGACGGTAGCATTAAATAATGCTCTCCGACCGGCGTCATAACTCACGTAGCATTATATAATGCTCTCCGCGTTGAATGGGTTAATAGTAACAGTCAAGAAATTTATCCCATATATATATATCCTTATCTTTAGTTTGTGCTTAGTCTCCAGAAATTTAAAAATAAGGATACATATATTATGTACATATACCATGACCTATATTATGTATGAATGCGAAACGTAGTATCTTACGTGCCTAAAAAAGGATCAACATACGGAAGATTTTAGAAGACCCCCCTCCCAATGCAGAACTGCGAGAGCTTTATCCGGAAAGGTCGGGGATACACATACGCACAATTGTATGCGACTACTGCACGTTCTATCTACTATTCGTTAAACGGCATGAGTATTTGGTAAGTGGTATGCCACTAACTGGCTTGCTAGTAGATCGCACAACATTTGGTTTTGCGTGCTAGTTGAGTTGCGAGTGATGAAGTGAGCATTCGTGGAGAGTCCCTCACCTTACTGAAACCTCGGCGGGAGTCTATCTGGCTCTTTATCTTTGACTGATCGCATTTCAACGACTAGCGAATTAATAGTAATATTAAGTGTACCAGTTCAAGCATCTAGCATGCAAGATACTCTCTTATTGGCATCTGTATCCCCTGCAGGCATTTCTAATAGCACTGTAACGGGAATGTAAAGTCGTTAGATTTATTATTTGACTAAATACCAAAAAATAAATTAAAGGAAAGGAAAGTAAAGGAACTAGACGTAGATGGAAGGATTGCGATAGGGCAGACCTTGAGAATTTGAGTTTTGGTGCGATGGGTTGGAGGAAGTCCGAGATTGGTGATGTCATCGAACCTTCGGGTTGCTAAGCCTTTCATTTATTAATTGATCTACTTGATAAATTTTTACAACTAAAGAAAAAATATAAATCTAGAAAATATGAAGAATAATGATTCTAATAGAATGTCAATAACTTTTAAAGTCATTCCTATAGGAACCCTGTAAGGAATATTGGAAGGTCATGTGGCCATCTTCTTTTTATACGTAAAAGATCGATTTTTTATACGTAAAAGATATAAATCGATTAGGAAGCAGGTAGGGAAACTAGTAAGTTTGCCTGATTGATGACTATTATGCAAGAATGAGAATCAGGTTCCGGCCAAATCAACATTTCATAAATTAAGACCATTAAGGATATTTTTTTCTTCTGGCGTAATTGGACACGAGATCAGTGGAACCCTATGTTAGACAAACACCGTAAGTTCAATATTATCGTAATGGAGGTTTGGCATTTAAAGACACTGGCAGAGTTTGTCCAGTAAATGTTGAAGTAGTCGAAAATGGCGAGTAGATCCATGTAGTTTCAATATTGGATGTGGCTTTCAGCGAGGGTTGGTGTCCAAATAGAATACATGATAGCAGAATCTGCCCAAAAGTCCGGATATAATTAATTGGTACCGTAGAACAGTGAGACTTACGTTAGGTTTAGGAGACTTAGAAATAGAGTTTCAAGAAATTAATATAAACGCAGTGAATTCTTGTCGATGAATGTTGGATGTTATAATTTATAAATAAAGTAATCATTATGTTTAACAAAAAACTAATGTTATCGTGGTAAAAATAATTTAACGTTTTTTTAACTTTGTAACTGTTTTTTAATGTATAACTGGGATTATATATTGACCGTTTAGAGCTTGATAATTAACACTAATCTTAAATAACAAAACACTAATTTATAACCAATAACTGAAACATGTTTGGACAGTTTTGTCACCCCTGTTACCGAGAAAAACATCTGCTGTCGGCTTAAATGTACCTAACCAACATCTCTTTTTAGATCAACTTCTATTTATCTTTTAGTTTTATTCTTTTTTTCACGAGCATTATCATCAAATTTTTTGACTAACTTGGTTATTTGTAAATTAAAGAAACATATCTCACTAACTAAGCAGATATTCTGCAGTTATGAATTAAATAAAAATTAAAAAAAATTACCATTAGCACTGACCAGTGCACGAGACTTTAGTGCTTTAATGAAGATGGAAGGCAATTGATGGCCATAAAACTCTTCATTTATAAGCTAGAGTGCCAGAGAAATTGAGAATACCATGGACATTGAGGTTCTGCGGACCATAATGCATTAGATGGTAATTAATCCGAATGATAAAAAAAAAAAAAAAAAAAAAAAAAAAAAAAAAAACCTGAGCACATTTGTATTTTATTTAGTTGTTATTTTTAATGTATTTTTGATTTTCTGCACATGTTTTTGATATGATAACACTGAGCGATAAACTGTATTTTAATATAGTGTTAAAATAAAACTGATGTAAAGAGTAGAGAATTTGAAAAAAATAAAATAAAATTTAAAATAACATGAAAATATAAACATTGGCCTTTTAAATTCATTGAGTGTACCATTTTTTAAACTAAGGTGTAAAGAAGCTAACACCTATGTTGTGACCTAATGGCGCAATTATTGATAAAGCTAATATTTTTATTTACTAATAAGAGTAAAATAAACGGAAAGTATCATTATGAAAATTAAATTTAAATACAAAAAATATGTATGTATTTTTAGTTTTATGAACGAGATAAAATAATAAACAAGTTAGTCCAATAGCTCCGTCAGCGAAATGGTTGTTACACAGAAGGGTTATCCCTCTATTCTTAAGGTATATATATAAATATATATATATATATATATATATATATATATATATATATATATATGCAGGGTGGACTTTCTCTTAGTGTAAAAAAAAAAAAAATGGGTGAAACTAGATCAAAAATGTAGCAATATGCCGCTGACCTATCCTTTCTATTCCAATCTGTTGCAGATATACGATAAATCAAAGACTTTTTTGAGGAAACCATGGTTTATTCCATAAAAGCTGTAATATCTCCATTTTGCATATTTTTAAAATTTTGACCACATTTTCGGATTAAGCATTAAATTATCTATAAAGGCAGAGTACACGTAACCTTGAATTTTACAAATTTGGGATCTAAAGAACAGCTTGATCTTTGCCTTATTTGGGGAAGTTACAATGTCTTATATTACTTCAACGCTCACCGTTTTCGAAAAAACTATCCAAAAAACTTTCACAAAAACTTGCAAATTTAATCAGCTTTCGAAGAATATGTTAAACGTAATGATATTGTTTCAATTTCATGGAGAAATTCACTTTTGAAACCGAAAAAACATGGTGTTCTCATATGGCATACAAATCAGTTACCTGTGTAAATAAAACATTATGACAATCCCTTAATGAAAATGTCCATTTTAAAAATAACAAACTCTTCATTGGAATAAACAGCAATGAAAAAAAATATTGTTTAATAGAAAATAAAGGAAAAATGTCAATAAAACGGCACCAGATCAGAGGATCTTAAGTAGACTTATTTATTTATTATTATTTTTTAGGATTTATTTTATTAGATTTTCAATGTAATGTTTAAAATCCAATGATAATGAACATAGACCTCAATTTTGCCGTTAGCTTCTGAATGCAGATTGTGTTGAATTTTATGTACAGATGAGTCTGTTTTTACAAATATTTAAACAAAATGGAGATATTACAGCTTTTATGGCAAAAAACGTGGTTTCCTCAAAAAAGTTTTTAATTTATTACACACACATATATATATATATATATATATATATATATATAACGGATTGGAATAGAAAGGTGAGGTCTGCGGCATTTTGCTACATTTTTTATTTAGTTTCATCCATTTTTTTTTTTTTTTTTTTTTTTTTTTTCACTAAGAGATACTCACCCTGAATATAGTACAAATCCCATATGGTTGGGATAGATTACATGTTTATAATTTTATATCAGTATAATTTATAACCACTCAGCAGAAAATAAACAAAACTACAAAAATGAAAAGAATAGAATAGTATTTTTTTTAATCTAAAAGAGGAGCAATCTTTTATTTTTGATCAATATATATTCATAAACATTATGTTAAAAGTTAAACCTTTGTAATATTTTATATACCCTTTTCTTGCGTTTTAAAACGCGTGGACCGCACACTTTCTTTGTTGATTGAATTATTGGTCTAATTCGATTCCTCTTGGCCTTATTTTACCACAATAACTGTCTATACCATTAACAATAAGAATTAACAGCAGTGGTAAACTTTAGAGCAGGGTCCTGAGATTTTCAAAAAGGTTTAATTCTTGATATTGTGATGGCCATTCTTGCAAACGAAGCCTACTTTAGTCAAACCATATTTTTGTCACATAAGGAAATAATAAATATTTTAGGTTTATTGAGACTTCAAAGGCTCCCTAGCTACCTAGCTAAATGCTCAATGTAGCAGTTGTCACAAAGCATCCTCCAACCATTGTACTTCCACGCCAAAATTTCATTGTTTCATTAACATATCTTTCACACGTAATTGTCAATTTCGTCCTTTCCAAATCAATTCATTCCTGTTATATCCAAATCTAATAATTTAGTTAATGAACAGATTTTTTTGGTGACGGCTAATCTTAGAAGGGGACATTTTGACTTGTAACTCAAAATTTAATGCCGATTTTCGTGTGAATAGTAAGGACCTATAATAATGCAAAACTACCGCCAATGAGAATTGGGAGTCTAGAAAAAAAAATGAAAATCACGTTTTATTTTTTTCCTCAGCAGAAATCATTTTAACATAAAATTATCGTTTTTCATACTATTTGAAATAAAAATACTTTCGTTATGCTCAAGACACAACCCAGCTTAAGGGTGCTCAAAATCTTTTAAAAAAAATAACTAAAGTTCAATAAAATCCGCATTCAGTGTGATATTTTTTAAAAGTGGACTAGGAATGTGTCTGATGTCTCGCACTTCGACACAATTGAAATTAAAACAAATGAAGATTTATTTCAATTTTCAGATCCAAAAATATTAATTTTAAGGATTTCGACACGACTTTGAAAAAAATAACTGACTTGGTTTTGCGAATACAAATAGTGCGAAAAACGGTTTGCGGAAGAAATTAAGCAATAGTGCAATAATTTTCAACTTGAATGGAATGCTACAAATAGATCATTAGAACCATTTTTAAGAAAAATCACGGATAGCTTAGAAGAGATCTAATTTTTCCAGAGTTATGTTTTCAAGAACTTCCATCTTCATCCCCTCCAGGTAATCCTACTAGATCAAAATTATTCGAGCAGTTGTCAGTAAGAAAAAATGGAGAAGAACCCAAGATTTCAGAAATTGTTCTTATGAAGTGTTTAATTTAGTCCTTAACAACGAATTGTTAAGTGTTAAACAACGCATTGTTTAAAAACAACCTCTTCAGAAGTAAAAGAACTTATACCTAATTGAAAAATAAAAAAAAACACTTGAATTGTTTTCAATATATATTCTTCCAGCTAAAAATTCTCATTATTAAATTAAATACATCGATTTTTTTTTTTTTTTTTTTTTTTTTACTTGTAGATATATTTTTGTTTACAGTTTTATTTATTTTTTTTTTCGTTTCTGAAGTTCTATTTATTAAAAAATAAAAATTTACAAAACATACGTTGATATTATGTGTTTACAAATCATTACAAACCACAATGCTCTGTTAAGCAAGAGATACATAATATGTTTGTACACATTTAAAAGTCATCCTACCCGTTATATCGCAATTGGCAAAATTGATTAAATCGATGATCATGAGGCTCAATAGAGTATTCGATATGATTTAAAATGACACCAGAAGCAGTACTCTAGGACCAGTAGAAACGGAGATATTAAAGAATGTCCGGCAAACCCTATCACTCGCCCCACTGTGCGACCTCTTGTTGGTTTTTTAAGTCTATCAGTTAATAGTTTTTAACCTTTGGCCCTCTTAGCAATCCATCTTCTATCATGACAAGGCGCGCTTCTTCTGCGTTGATGTAGATATCTTCAAACCGTCGAAGCATCCGTTGTTTTCAAACCGCGTTAAGAACCTGGCTAGACAGTATTGAACAAGTAGCACATTGCTTTAAGCTATTCTGATTTACAACCTGCTGTATACTTTTAGTCTTCCTTTAGAAATGGACGTCTCCATGCGCAGTATCGCGACCTCAGAAAGTTCCAAACACTGAAATTAGGCAGAAAATGGAACAAATGGACAGCATCCTCTACACTACATAGACTATGAGGCTAAAGTGGTTTTTTGTAAGGAAGAAAGAGAATTTTTGAATGGAGCCCGGACAGAAATCAGAAGAAAGGTCTCTCTAAAAGACGTTGGGTTGAAGGCGTCATGGAAGGTATGATGAATAGAGGAATGTATGACACAGACTAGTTGGACAGCAAAAATGGAACTAACTTATTTTTGGTGAAGACATATGACAAATAGTTCTGAAAAAAGTCATTAATAAAAAAAAAGTAACAATTGACTTATTTTTCATTTCTTCTTATTGTTGATTAAATCGATTTATCATTTACATCTCGTCATTATTCATTTTATCAATGATGTGGCTGAAACGTTGTTATAATTAAATAATGCGTTTGTAATTTTAACGTAATATAAATTAAAAACTCAAAATCTGCTATTGATTATTCGGTAACAAAACGCAATAATGTAAATCCCCTTTGAGAGATCATTTGTAAAGTAAAAGACGAGATGTGTAAATGCCTTAGCTGTTGACTGCGGTTGGTGTCTCTCCATCTTTATATACTTGAGTATCTGTGACTAAAGGCCTCATTTGTCACTCCAGCCTGTTTTTAACTCTGCCTCCAACAAAAGCCCTACTTTCACGAAAATCTATGGCGGCGGCTTCATCTTTTTTTATCCTAATTTATGCCACCCTCTACAGGAGGGTCGTTTGAATATTTGAAAAATAGATTTTTTATCTTTCCCTTCACTCTTTTATGACCGTGTAAAAGAAAATGTGCAAGTATATTACCATGTTTCGTCAAGTATATAATAACGTTATCAGACATTAAAAAAAACACACTATTTTTTTTTTTTTTTTTTTTTTTTTTACTATTTATTGATATTCACAAATGTATACAAATGTACAAAAAGTAAAATTGAGAAAAATGCTTACAATAAAATGCCAATAACGTGTAATGCCAATAACTACTCACTAGTGGCACTCCAACAAAAGTTCTACATTAGAAGGTCTCTACTAAACCATCCAATTATCTCGTATTCAATCTTTACAATCCAAAATCCTTCGAAAAATCCTCAATGCTCCTTGGTTACTTTGTCACCAATAAACTTATCCATAAAGATCTTAATGTTCAACATGTTGCTGATTTGCCCCACACCAGATACCTATCCTTTTATAATAAGCTCCATAATCACTCAAATCCATTAGTTTCTCAACTTGCTTCCCACTCCATTCCTAATAATCCTCCGAGGCGTCTGAAACGAAGATGGCCTAGAGACCTTCTAGTGTAGAATTTTTAATAAAGTGCAACGGATAGGTAATTCTTTTCAAGTTTAAGCATGTTATTATTATCGTTGTCAATATATTTACTTGATGTACAGGGTGTCCCAAATTTAAATGGCAAAACTTCAGGAACTTATAGGGGACCGAAAAACTAAGACAAAAAGTCCTTTAGAGATTTGCTCGTTTTTGCTTAGTTTTAGAGAAAATCGCAAAAAAAAAAAAAAAAAAAAAAAAAAAAAAAAAAAAAAAAAAAAAAAAAAAAAAAAAAAAAAAAAAAAAAAAAAAAAAAAAAAAATGTTACAGGTAGCGATTATCACCTTTCAAAGTTTGTCAGGCTAGGCAGTGAGATATGTAAACACCTAATGTTATCCTTTACATTCTTTTATTTGTTTACATTTAGGCTTCCTTCAAGGATTATAATTCCTAAATCAACATTTAGTCAGTTACTCAGATATTTTTGTGTGAATTGCATCAGCCACGATGCCGCATACATATTCTAATGTTGAATACGCTGATATGATTTTTTGTGTATGGTTTCTGTAACGGTAATGCTTTAGAAGCGGTGCGGGAGTATGCGCGCCGATTTCCAAATAGAAGAGTGCCTAATCGACGAGTCTTTTCGTTAACTTTTAATAGACTACGAGAGACTGGGTCATTCTTAATACGTAATGAAGGCGACCAATTCCAGGCAGCAATAAGAGCAGATTATCGGAGAAGAAATTGTGTCCAACGCCACTTCGATAACAATCCTGAGACTAGCATCCGAAGAGCATCTGCTGCATTAGCAATATCGCGGCAAGCAATATGGCGAACTTTGAAAGGTGATAATCGCTACCCACACCATCTTCAAAAAATTCAGGACTTATTACCTCAAGATTATGTCAAGAGAATGAATTTTAGTAACTGGTTTCTTGACAAATTTCGCGATGATAATTTATTTCCATTAAAAATTATATGGACCGATGAAGCTACCTTTACAAGAGGAGGAATTGTTAATCAAAGAAATTATCATGAATGGCCTCTTGTAAATTCCAGAGCTATTAGAGAGAATAGGTTTCAGCATGAATTTGCTATTAACGTTTGGCTTGGAATTTGGAACGGATTACTGGTGGGACCATATTTTTTACCTGGAAGACTGAATGGTATCACATTTACACATTTTTTGGAGAACAACTTTTCTAATTATTTAAATGGCATTCACTTACAGCAGCGGATTGAGATGTGGTTCCAAATCGATGGATGTCCAGCTCATTATAGCAGAGTTGCTCGAGCTTGGCTGGATATAAATTATCCACAACGATGAATTGGACGTGGAGGAGTAGTACCTTGGGCACCCAGATCACCTGATATGACACCCATAGATTTCTTCGTATGGGGGACCTTAAAGCAGAAAGTTTATTCGATGTCAATCGACTCAAGACAGCAATTAAGAGACCGAATCATAGATAGATGCAGTGCACCAAATATCTTCAGAACAATGTTTAGCTGCAATTTATCAAGTGAGTGCTAGATGTAATGCTTGCATTGGTGCAAGAGGACAACATTTTGAGCAATATTTACATTAAAAAGAACATAACCCAAATTTCGATAAATGTATATTTAAAAAATTTGGGACACACTATACAATATAACAAACGTATTTATAAAAAACAGTTCAAATAAGCTGTTTTATTAGTGTCAGTATACTTTATATGGTAGTAATGTTGTTTCGTGACCGGTGAAACAATAACTAAACAAAATGAGATTATAAGTTTCATTTTACTTTTCCTAATTGAAATATTTCTTCAATAACTAGAACTTAAACTTAGATACTATTTACTAGCAAAAGCTTCTATTTCAACATAAACTAAATTGGTTATGACAAAACCAAACACCTCAAAACCTCAAAACCAGTCCAAATCGGTGTTTAATAAAAAGATTCTTTTTAAATTTCAAAGTATTTATAATAGAAGTGTTTATGTTCATATTAAATACAACCTCCGACAAAAAATGCGTTTATAGAATACACCAATTATAGCAATACCAAAAATAACAATTAATTAAACAGAAAGAGAAATTAATTATGAATAAAGAGTAGATTATGGTCAACTCCTTTTCATATCAGGGTTCCCTAGAAGTGTCTCCAATAAAGGAATTAACTTGAAAAAATAATTATCTTAAAATTATTTGTTTTAATGATAAACGAAACCAACCTCTCGTAAATCGAGAGTTAAAAATAACTTTTTTTTCTCTCCTGAGGGCAAAATTAGATTTTCTGTCTGAAAGGCTTCATTACCGCTTCAATATGGATATATTTATTACTTACAATTTAATTTGCGTTTTTGAAAAACCTCTAATTCCTCATTTTAAAGAATAATAATGCTTTGTTTTACATTCAAATATTTAATTAAAAAGGTTTTCAGTCCTTTTTTTTTCTGGTAATAATTTAATAACTATCAGAATCGCTTATGGTAGTTACAATGGATATACAAATATTTCAGATATTACCACAATATTATACCACTTAATTATATTATAGAAAATAAAAAGATGATATGGATGACAATGGATCCATTCATACAAAAGTAAAAAAATATATAATAAAGAAATTATATAAAAAATTAATAATAAACAGCAATGCAAACGATATAATAAAATGTAATAAATAATAAAATAAAATAAATTATTTTAATAATTGAAGAAAAAAATACACTCAAATAGAGTAAAAGAAAAATAATTAAATATAATAACACTATATATATATATATATATATACACATATACAATATTTACGAGCATTCCAGAAAAACCCCGAACCAAGCTTGTCCCTCCACTATTGGAAAGTAAGCCAGGCTCAAAATAGCTCTCTCAGAGTAACAGAATTCAGTGGAGACACAGTCGGTCGTGACTTGCGTTGAGAAACTGGCCATTGCCAGAACTCAAATAGAATAAATGTTTACAATAGACCACTGGATATGAATGAACCAGAGGGTTGGGATGGTTGAAAATGTTTTGGTGGAATTTTCAGAATTTAAGGGGTATGAGATCAAGGAGAAAAGGTATATTAAGACAATTATTTAGGAAACATAATATGAAGCAATTATAATAGTACGAAGGACTTTGAATAGGAAGGATTGAAGTCCTTTACTAATGGTTTAGTAAATGAGGGGTTCGTTTTCAACGGAGAGGTGGAATGACTTATTTAATAGTTTGTACCATTGGCTTAAGCCTCTGTTATGTTCTTGCCTTTTAACACTAAACCTACTGACATTTCATGTATACCTATTTATACCACAATTTCTCGGTAAAAGTAATAATAAGAGAGAAACGGGTATTGAAAAAAATACTTTATATATATATTCGTTGATAAAAAGGGTAAAATCAAAAAGCAAAGTGATTAATGTTGTTTCCAAGAACTTCCGCTGAAAAGTTCGAAAAGGGTCATTTGACCCGTCATAGTACGTTTAGTGTTAAATCTGGTGTAAGAATTATATGTAAGTATTTTATCTAACAAGGGGACGTTTGGAGTTGTAACTCACAGATTTGAATGCCGATTTGTGTGTGGGTAGCAGGGACTTATAATAGTGCAAAACTAGAGTTATAGCCGCCAATGAGCATTAGGAGCCGAGAAAAAAAAAATATGAATATCACGTTTTATTTTTTTTTCTCAGCTCTCAGTCAAGATAGAGAAATGTTTTTTTCAAATTTAATTGCAGTTATGTATATTTTATTTTATTTATATTTTAAAAAAAAAAAAGTACTTCCGTTATGCTCAAAACACTACCCGGCTTTTGGGTGCTCAAAAACTCTAAAAAAAATGACAAAATTCCAAGGAAATCCGCTGCAAATCAGTGGAAACATTTTTTCATGAACAACTGACCTCAAATATAGATTTAACGCACCATAAAACCCATATATGTGAAATTTTATCAAAATCGAAAAATATTGATTCTTTTACCCCTTTCGAGGAGGTTAAAATTTTGAAGTTGAGATTTCATCAACAATTTCTAACGACCATAACAACTGCTGCGTTCAGCCGATTACAGTAGTAATAGCATCACTAGAATCAGCATACATTCTGCTTTTTATCCATGTATATAATATTGGGATTACTTCAAATTTTAGTGGACAAAAACTGATGTGAATGAAAAAATCCGAGGTCAGCTATAACTTGAGATATCTTAATAATGGAAAATCCAAAATTTTAAAAGTAAAAAAAAATTATTTTTGATTTCGACAAAATTTAGTATCTACGTGTATTTTGAGATGAGGAATCTGAAAATAATATCAGTTTTTAGTTTAAAAATTTTCCTTGCCCATATTTTCATTTCAAATTGCATTGATTGATGAATAATCTAAAATTAATATTAGGTTTTGGTTAATAAAAAACTCCACTTACCTATATTTTTTTTTTTAAATGGTCTTATTTGAAATTTATTGTGCAAAACTTTTTATACTTTTAAAACTTTGTATGATTTTAGAAGGCAAGATGCTTTCAATTTCTGAAACAATGTAAATCATTTGTGCTATCTTATAGATTTCGCCACCATAACTGCTATTAAACGTGAAAAAATCATTTCTCTATCTTGACTGAGAGCTGAGAAAAAAATGAAACGTGATTTTCATATTTTTTTTTTTTTTTTCTCGGCTCCTAATGCTCATTGGCGGCTATAACTCTATAAGTCCCTACTACCCACACACATATCGGCATTCAAATCTGTGAGTTACAACTCCAAACGTCCCCTTGTAAGTACAAGCCAAGATAACATTGGGTGTCAGCAATGGGTAGTGAAATGTGATTGATTAAACAGGAGGGCAGGATGTCCGGTGGAGGTTTAAAGTTACGTGCATTTAGTTTACTTTAATCTGATAAAACTGTGAAATAAAAGTAATTTATCTTTACATATGGCTTTACTCTTGCAATCTGATTGGAATGATGAATTAACTGATTCATTAGTCCCTTCAACTGCTCGACAATTAGCCCTGACTGTAAATGGCCGTATGTTGCACAACAAATTTCACCCCACTTCTTCACAAATATATACTTGGCCAGTTCAAAAAAAAAATTATAATAATTATAAATCTCTAAAATAACAAACAAAACTGAAATAGGATTATCAAAACGATTTTCTAAAATATTTTTAAGGAAATGTTTCGTAAATCTTCATCTAATTGAAATTCATAAGCAATTTCAATCCTTAGAAATCAAAACGTAAGGAATCCTCAAAGAATATAGATTCTCACACACCCCTACAAATACACACATACACCTTTTTCAAACCGTAGATATTCAAGTAACATTTGCTATCTATATTTATCACCGATTTATATTAATTTTAATTACTGAAGACACCTTATTTGTTTCATTTTAAATATCCTTATAAACTGACCAACACTATGTTTCACTAGAATTTTTCTTCTATATATGTTTGATTGGAAATCTAATGAAGCATCAAATCTGATATATTTAATTCATTACATCAAATAGCAAACATTCTTATTATTTAAAAAAATCTATTTTGTATCTAAAACTTACCAGAGGCACCTCAGCAATTTACGAGTATGTATATAAGTAAGTGGGAAAGTAATTTATCCGTTTTAAATGCTATAAATCAACGTTTTGCTATCCAACTTTTTAAAGTTGCCAAAGTTTAGTTTAGGCAGGGAGTCGTGAATTTTATTTATTTTATTACTAACATTATTACCACATTGTTGTGTTTCAAATTAATTTTATAGTAAATTTAAATTTTCGTCAAATCATTAACTATTTAATGACAAACCTTTATAAAGATTAAAATGATGGTTTTGAAATTATTGTATATTTATACATTATACCTTCCTGTCGCTTCAACATCGGTGGTTTTTCCTGACTTGAAGAATAGAGGGCGGATAATTCATAGTCTTAACAATTAATCCCACCATAATAAGGCTCAGATTCGAACTTATGATCATCTGAATAATTTTCTAATTGTAAGTGGAAAATCGTATTTTAGGATAAACGCAATTGAAAGTTTGGATTTTTTTCACACCATGATTCGGATTGGCTTAATCATCTCTGTATAACCTTATAGCATTGTTCATTGGACACAGATAAAGAGAAAAAACTTAGCTTTCTGGTAAAATCGAAATTAATAGCCATATATATGATAGATAGAATAACATTATTATCCAAAATTATAATAATTTAAAAATATTATTTATTTTTCATTTTTATAATTACCAATATACAAGATATATTTAAATGCTTTTTTTTTGTACTCTGTTTAGATTTGGATTTGGTTAAGCAAAATTTCATTGATCGTAAATTATCAACGTTAAAAAATAAAAAAAAAAGAATTGAAAGTCAAAGGATTTCATGGAAAATAATTCCTTTAAAATATTCAATTAAGTTTGTTCGTACAGCCTGTAAAATGGAAATTAAATGGAAAATAATAGCAGAAACCTATAACTGAATAAAACATGACATTAATCAATTGAAAAGAGATTCCTCCTGAAGTGATTCATTTCAATAACGAAAAAAAAACGCGATAATTAGAAAAATATTCACGTTTCTTTTAATTAAAAGTTCAAAACAGTCATTATTGTGAAACCTTTAGGTAAGATGGTCTTTTAACTTTTTTATTCCAATAATTATGTACGCAGTATATTAACTAAGCATAAATTTAATATTCATGTTAATGGATAAAGCAATTATATATCAAATTAATTATGTATCACAAATTAATATATGATTCCCATGCGATACTTAACCGATCAGTCAGAGTTAGATAGATACACAGCTGAAATACATCTTTTGACAGCAATGAGAATCAATAGTGCTGGTACATGATTTATCTAACTAATTACATTTGAAGAGGTATCCAATATCTTTGTGAAGGTGGCACCCCGATTATCTGATAAAATGTTGCAAATCCCATGCAAATCCGGGAGAAATACCTCTAGACCAGTGATGGGCAAACTACGGCCCGCGGGCCAAGTGTGGCCCTTCGGGCAAGTCAATCCGGCCCGCAACATGGTCACACACAATTATACTTAAGACATAATTAATTTTCTGCAAAGCTAGAATAGAATGATCATTTTCTTCCCGTTGCGTTCCAGATCTTCTACCGTTGTACCATTTAAGTTGAGTGTAATGAGATAAAGTCAAAAATAACGTTTATTAGTTGTAAAACTTTGTTTTGTCCAATTTTTTCGGCCCGCCTAGATGTTTTTCTATTTTATCCGGCCCGCCCAGATGTTCTTCTATTTAATCCGGCCCTCCCCTTAAAAAGTTTGCCTGTCTGTGCTCTAGACCATATCTTATAAGAAAATAATATTTCAAATGAGAAGGTAGTGTAGTGTTATTAAAATTTTTTTTAGAAAGATTTTTTGAAATTAAAAAAAAAAATTACTCGAAATCAAACGCTCGGAAACACTAAAAAAAGACGCATTTCGCTGGCGAAAATCAAATTTGTTTGAACGCTTAGCTGATTCTGACGACTTCGTGGGTCTGTTTGTTGCTGCCAGTAGAAACATTCAAATTCGACATCTGGTGTTTATTATTTAGGACGGATTCGTCCAAACCAGCAAACGTATTATACAGCGCTTATATAGTTATTATTTTATATCCAATTCGGAGCATTTACAACCTGTTCTAGATCTAATATAAGCTATTCTAGAATTCCATTATAACGGTAGCATTTCAGTATATTTTTATTTATATATCCACTATAAAAATTACACTGAAATATAAATTTTAGGAACTAGGCTAACAGATTAAAAGAAGTAGTCGAAAATAAAGGCTTGCCTACAAGGTATTGAACTAGATTTATACTAATAAGTAGTAAAGTGTATCGTTTTGATTGTAAAGTGATATTCTTCGTTTTTTTTTTTTTAATGAACAAAGTTGAATATATATATATATATATATATATATATACAGGTTGAGTACCTCTAAGTGTAAAGAAAAAAAATTAGGTGAAACTAGATAAAAAATGTAGAAAAATGCCACATACCTCAATTTTATATTCCAATCCGTTGCAGATATACGATAAATCAAAGATTTTTATAGGAAACCACGGTTTTTACCATAACAGCTGTAATATCTTCATTTTGTTAAAATATTTCTAAAATGTTGACCACTTTTTCGTATTTAGCATTAAATTTCCTATAATAACAGAGTACATGTAGCCTTGAATTTTACAATCTTATGACCTAAAGAACAGCTTGATCTTCACCTTATTTAGGGAAGTTACAATGTCTTATATTACTTCAACGCTTACTATTTTTGGAAAAAACTGTAAATCTAACAAAAACTTGCAAATTTAATCAGCTTTCGAATAATATGTAAAAAGTAATAATTCTGTTTCGATTTCATGAAGAAATTCACTTCTAAAACCGAAAAAAAACATGGAGTTCTCATTTGACATACAAATCAGTTACTTGTGTAAATAAAACATTATGACAGTCCTTAAATAGGAATGTGCATTTTAAAAGCAATAAAGTTAAAAACCCAATGATAATGAACATAGACCTCAATTTTGTCTTTAGCTTCTGAATGCAGATTGTGTTGAAGAATACCACTTTTTGAGGTGACTTTAATGGACGGAAGATAGTCTGTTTTTACAGGGGAAGGTATTAATATAAAACATTGTAACTTCCCTAAATAATCTGAAGATCAAGATGTTCTTTAGGTCATGAGATTGTAAAATTCAAGGTTACATGTACTCTGTTCTTATAGGAAATTTAATGCTAAATCCGTAAATGTGGTCAAAACTTTAGAAATATTAAAAGAAATTAAGATATTACAGCTTTTATGGTAAAAACAGTGGTTTATACCGTGAGTGAATTTCAGATTTTGTTTCTTGTTACCATTTAAGTTTTTCTTTTTCTTTACAGGTTGTGCCAATTCCACTATATTCCACTGTATTTAGTTAAAATCTAAACATTCGTCACATAGAAACGTTCACGAAAGATCCGTAAGAAAAGTATTTGTCCTGGCAACCTTACAAATTCTAACTTATTCTCTGTGGCCTAAATTGGACAGTCTAATCATAAAAAATAATTATTTCAAAGCTATTGGAGGATACTAGTTTCAGATCTGCCAGGATCTGGCGATTTTTGACGGTCGAAGGATAGTCAATTTATTTCCCGTCAAATAAATATTCGTCCTTCTGAAAAATGCTTAATATTTTCGTTTTAAAAGTACACATTCTTCCCGTTTAATCCTTTTCACAGAACAGGTAGTATCAAAGGATACTACTTTGAGATGATTCCAAAAGCCTCCCATCTTGCACATAATTAAGAAACAAAATCGGTTAAGGACCCCTGGATACTGGATATTTTCTCTCAACGGTTGAACTTTTACGTTCATTTTCAATCTTCCGAAAATCTAGTCATATCAATAAAGAAGTATCTGTCACAATACAAACATTAAAAAGAAAAAAATATCATATTGAAAAGGTTTTTTTTTATTTGAAAAATAAGATAATCCTATTAATCATCCCTAATGAGCGCATTTCATCACTTATCAAAAAAAGCCATTAGGATTCTTGGAGATTTTCCCAAAAAAACACTGATCCGGCACGTGTTGGATTGTCAGATAATGTATAGTGGTTTCCTGGCATTAGGTTAAAAGGTAAAAATAAACTCTTTCCTGCGAAGGGTCATTAGCAAACCATTACTGCAGCTATAATTCATTTTAATATCCAACACATTTAATGTCCTGTATTTATAATCAATTACTAAATTTAAATATAAATATAAACAGAGAATTATGATAAAAATGTGTTTCGGAAAGCAATATATTGAAAAATCAAATATATCAACATATAGAAACTGATCAAAGCAGTGACATTTTTTACAATTGAAACAAATAAATAAAAGGTAAGGGGAAAAAAACCCGGTAGTCCACTTTTTGTTGATTTTAAACTGGTGAAGCCATCTGATAGGAAGAATACTTTAATTTAATGTAATGGGACTCACGCTAATGAGGAGTTAGTCTTTGATCTTCGGCAAACTATCAACCTCCAGTCCTATCTTTCTTAACTTATTTATTTAGTTTATTTAACTATAATGTATCTATTGTATG
Source organism: Euschistus heros (assembly GCA_003667255.2). Classification (NCBI taxonomy): domain Eukaryota; kingdom Metazoa; phylum Arthropoda; class Insecta; order Hemiptera; family Pentatomidae; genus Euschistus; species Euschistus heros. Next base: position 55,652 of record RCWM02000911.1, read on the forward strand.
TTAATGCAATAGTTTTTTGGTACTGGAGGCTCTTCGAAATCTAACCTTGTTCCGATTTATTTCCGTTTTAGCCTCTCCATTTCGAAGAGAAGGTTACACGCCTTCATTTACACTCACCCTCTAATTCCATTATCAAACTAATATACCTTCTGATTTTAAATTGAGAAATGTTTCAACATATTATCCTTAAGGACGAAAAACTAATAAAATCGTTAAATTTCGCCATCCTAAAACAGCAACCTCAAGGACGAAAACTAATTCCGTGAAATGGGGTCACATTAGTACGGTGGGGTAAAATTGGTATACAATTGTTTCTGTGGTGAAAGTTATGTGGAACTATTATCCACATAACTTTCATTATTAAAAATCGATAAAGTAGTAAGGAGGGAAAACAGCTGAGTGCCTAATTCAAAGCCACTGGGAAGATACTTGTTTTCGCCGATGATTTCTGACCGCCGAAGAATGATTCCATCCCATAAATTCAATTTTAGTTCTAAAATTATTTTTTTTCATTTTCATTGGGCCCAACAAACAGGGCCAGGATCTAACGGTTTTTGATGGCCGGATATACCACCTTTTGTTCTTTTGAAAATTGATTAAATGTTTTCTTTATATATATAATTAAAAAAAAAAAAGAAAAAAAAAAACCCTCTCTCCCCGTTTAAATCCTTTGGATTTTGACTGTTTTAGTCAATGTCTAACATATTTGTTGGGAGGTTGGGGATTTATGAGGGTGTATATTTTCGTTATATATTTATTTAGCACAACAACCCGCAAGGGAGTCTTGGCTTGCTTCAACAGCAATCGCCAGGTATCTCTATCCTGGAATCCTGCCATCGAATCCCTTACTCCGATGGACCTAGAATCTTCTGCCGCAAAGTCCGACCACTTGGGTCTGCTACCTTTAAACACTAAACTGGGTCTCTAACTCTGTGCCGGTCGGGCATTTGTTCGGTTAGAACTGATTTATCCGATATCCGTGCAAGGTGTCCTACACTCCTTAACCTTTCTGCCAAGATATCTACACTACCAGGCTCATTATAGAGACTATAAATTTCTGTGTTACTATGCCTTCTCTACTGTTCGTTTTCATAGGTGGGCCCGTATATTCTATATATAATATAAACCTACATATAAATACAAATATAAAAATTCGTTATATAAACCTACAAAATATTCTATCAGGTATCAGGTATTCTGAAAATATTAATAGTCGAGCTGACGACGCTACTCATAAAATATTATATGGGTGATTTCAATATTGCGGGACAATTCCAATAGAAAAAATGTTCATTGCATAAAACATGTAAATTGTTTCTCTAAGGTGTGTGAAATAAGTCTGTGAAGTGGACATACATAATCTGCAATATTTCTAGATACATTAAATAAATAATAACTAATTAAAATCTAGGGAGTGAGTTTGGATCTAGGGAGTGAGTTTATTAACTAGGGAGTGGAAAAATATCATATTTAGTACATTTAAGAAAAGAAATTAATGAGGTATGTATATTATAAACTTGGGGTGTATACATGAATTACCTTTTCAGCCTTTTAGGTACATACTGTCAAATCTACTTTAAAAACTTCAAACTAAACTTTAAAAATACTAAAATAATATAAAATTGCAGTTAATAACGACAGTTCTATTAACTTTTAAACAATCAAAATACATTTGTGACTTACATTGTACCGAAATTTTGAAATCACCCATATAATAAGTAAGTTCATGATGAATTATATTATATAGTTGTACTGCATCACAATATTTCAAACACGTCCATGGTGGAATAGGATTTTCTGAACTTTCCAGAACGCGTTCCTTTTTGCTATTTTAACTATGCTTTAAAAAATCATACTACAAAGTTTATTTTATAATATTGGTTTGTTGAGCTTCGGGGCTCCACTAAACCATCTAATTTATCACATATCCAATCATTGCGATCCAAATCCTTCGAAAACGTCTTAATGCTCCTTACCTCGTCACAAATAAACTTACCCATAAAGACCTTAATGTTCTTTATGATGCTGATTAAGCTCAAACCTGATTCCTATCCTTTCGTAGTTATAACCACACTAATCCTCTAGTCGCTCAACTTGCTTCTCACTTCATTCTCGATAATCATCCGAGGGGTCTAAAAAGAAGATGGCCCAGAGACCTTCTAGTGTAGAATTTTAGTTGAAGTGCTAAGTGATGAGTAGTTCTTATCAAGTTTTTACATGTTATTGTAATTCATGTGAACACATTTACTAGATGTATATAAATTGTACAGTTGTAAATTTCAATAAAAAAAAAATTATGATTTTCTTTCAAAAGCTATTTTGTGCAGTAAAAGAATTCAGCTGCTAAAAACATTTATTTTTTTTATTTTCTAAAATCTTATAAATAAATATTTCCTCCATTCACAAGCCAGTTATAGTAGATCTCTGTATCAAAGTACTCATCCCAAAACTCTCTAAGGATCGTAGTTTTGCAGGATTTTTTTTTTCATTTTATCAAGTTTTACTACTGTATAAAACAAAATTATAAAATCATTATTTATTTCTGATAAACAATGATACATATTATAATAAAAATAATACAAAAATTCTTGGCAAAGTAAATGCCACAATACTGGCAATATCCTTAATAATTTTGGAGCAGTTTACATTATGAAATATTTGATGAATTTTATGTACTTAATTCATAGATTTAAAATATATAATATAACACTGAACGCTCATACAATTTTCAGTAGATATTTGACCCTTATAATTAACTTAATGCATTAGAATAAAATTAAATCAGGAGAACCAGATAGAACTGGTATAGATTTTGAAGAAATGGGTAGAGTAGAGGGGAGGTATAGCCGTTAGCCACTCAATCACTATGAGTGATATCTTTGCCAGTGACTTATCTCACCAGATCTTTCTTAGAATTCTCTTACCCGTGTTGAGGAGTTCTTTGGCTTTTACAACCAGATAGAAAACATCAGTTTTTTTCATAATTTGTAAAGTTACTTCTCCTGATATTAATTAGTAATTATAATTACTGAAGATTATTCACTTATTATCTTTTACTATTTTAATTGGCGTGAACATTGTGGTAATATCCCGAGAAATAAGTTGTTTAAGATATTCATTTAACGTTCATATTATAAAGTGACATCCCTATTGATCCTAGAACAATAATATTAATAATAAAGAAAAACTGAAAAAATAGCCGTGTATATATATAAGTCAGGGTCCGAAGCCATACAGTATTAGAATTAATCCTTAATAGAATAAACAAACAATGTAAACTGTATATAAGCAGCCGCATAAGAGCAATAAAGTTAGTTGTTTTCCAACAGTCATTGCGTGTCTTTATTGAGCCTTTTTATTCTTTTTTTTTAAGTTTTATTTCCCATTTAATTTAACTTATATACATGTGTGTGTGTGTGTTGTGTGCGTGCGTGCGTGCGTGCGTGCGTGCGTGCGTGCGTGCGTGCGTGCGTGCGTGCGTGTGTGTGTGTGTGTGTGTGTGTGTGTGTGTGTGTGTGTGTGTGTGTGTGTGTGTGTGTGTGTGTGTGTGTGTGTGTGTGTGTGTGTGTGTGTGTGTGTGTGTGTGTGTGTGTGTGTGTGTGTGTGTGTGTGTGTGTGTGTGTGTGTGTGTGTGTGTGTGTGTGTGTGTGTGTGTGTGTGTGTGTGTGTGTGTGTGTGTGTGTGTGTGTGTGTGTGTGTGTGTGTGTGTGTGTGTGTGTGTGTGTGTGTATGCACATATGCAGGATAAAATATTCCAATAATTACCAAAAGTTATTTAGAAAAAAAGGAACAATGCAATTCATACTTATATATAAGCATAAATTGAAGTCCCAGTAACTAAGTCTATTGAAAAGAGGAATAATAGGGAAAATTCTCAATTTAGAATATTAAAAAAAAAGGGCTTAATTTATGGGTATTTAGGTTCGAACTTTAGTACGGCATAAATCGGTATCGAAACTAGACTTTTCTAATCTATTGGCAGTTTGAGTAACAAAACATTGTTGAAATTTTTACTTCTTACATTATTTTATTTGTATTTTGTTACAAAACACCGTGTAATAGTTGATACTACATCATCAAAACAAACACAATATAAAACGTCCCAATCACGCTTAAAAGTCCCAATTGAAAACTCACGTACGTACTTACAAACAAGATCTTTCGTTTTTACATGAGTGATTTTCGCCATTTCAGGAGAGCACAAAGGACTGGGTAAATTATGGTAGGAAGAAGAAAAATAAGAAAAGTGAAGTAATATTCCAAGCATTTGAGCTGAACAGTAAAGAGAAATTAATCCAATTAAAATGCATCCAAACAAATCTCACCAAATAACCTTTACCCTTCATCATAAACTTGCTACTTCTTGTCTTACAGTATCCTTTAATGATTTCCATTAATCCCTATTGAACATATCCACTACCTGGGACTCCATCTGGACAAAAGTCTTACTTGGAATCTACATACAAGACTAAAACGCCATGTGTTTCGACCTCTTCGATATTCACTTGACGAACGTTCAAGCCTTCAAATTCATTTACAAAAACGTATTTACATGACACTAGACCGATTGTGAACATATAGAATTGAGCTTTAAGGCTCCACTAAATTTTACAATTCTCCCTCTTTCCAATCCTGACAATCCGAAATCCTTTACTAAATCCTTATTATGTCAGAAATAAATAATAAATAAATAAATGTCAACTATATTGCAGAATTGGACGAAACGAGGTAGCGTCACGAAGAGTGCAGACACCAAACAATACTCTAATTGAAACCAATAATCTATCCTATACCATCCTGATCTTTTCATGACCAGCTATACCCACTTGAATCTACAACACTCCCAACTTGCTCCCCAATCGATTCCCGATTAACATCCGTGTCTGATAAGAAGGTAGTTCCGTTACAAGTTGTTGACATGTCATTGTAATCATATTTCCACATATTTACTGGATGTATATATTTATCAATAAATAAATACATTTAAAAAAAGAAATATTAGAGCGTGAAATAAAACAGAATAAAAAAAAAACTATAATCAGAGAAGCTAAATCCTCTGAAAACTAATATTCTATACAGGATAGTTAAATGTTTTATTGTGGCTAAATATTGAATATACAATATGTATATTCATATTGTTTATTACTTCAATAAATACCAAAAAACTCGAATTTAAGCTGATTTGAAATATAAATAAAATAATCAAATTATAATTTATGAAAGAAAAACCTTATACATATAATTAAATGAAAAAATTCCACGCAATAAATATTACAACAATAAAATAAAATAAAATATTCATGTATAAATCAGAAGGGCAAATTAATTGATATCGATTGATCTGAATTAAAAGCAACAACCACTTCCAGTCACGAAGAGTGCAGACCCCAACCAATACTCTAATTGAAACCAATAATCTATCCTATACCATCCTGATATTCTTGATATATTCATTTCTTCCCGAATTTCCTCATCTCAAACCATTATCAAATCCTTCTTCTCTTGCATTCGAATCTAGTTCCCAGACTTTTTACAGGCCGGGTAGACTTCGACTGATTTTGATACGATCTTAAAAATAAATTGGACCTGAAAATTCCCCTTAAAACAAAATAAGATATAAACATAGCAATAGGCAAATTTACATTATCAATACAAAATAGCATAACTAAAAATACTTCACCTCGAAAAAATCCTAATAGTCATCAGTATAACTTACCACAACATATTCGCACCTTATTAGCAGAAAAACGCAGAGCAAGGGTGAAGTGGCACCGTGTAAGATACCTATCAGATAAACATAACTACAACAATTTAACGAACAAATTAAAATTAGAAAACAGAAAACTTAAAATCCAAAGCGTACAAGCCCATACTGAATACCTCAATATTTCAGACAAGTCATTATGGATAACGACGAAAATATTTTAGATATCCCTAACCGTCTCTCAAACCTGGACAAGATCGGACAAAAACATATTCGAAATTTCTTTTTTGGTCACCTCTTTAAAAATTTTAACTCCCTATCCTGACGACTTCAATACTTCGTGCTTTGAATGTATTGAAGCGGTACAAATATCCCCCTGCCAATGCCTCCTCCTCCTAAAGCATTCCATCCTTCAGAAGTATCAAACATTCTCCTCAGATTACCATCCAACAAATCTCCTGAACAACACCTTATTAAAGCCCATATCATAAAACACCTACCTCGGAAAGTAATCCTATTTCTTACATGTATGTATATATTTATTTTTATATATATATATTAATTTATTTGAATTTAGAACTATACAAATATGTACATCTAGTAAAAGAGCTAACGATTACAATGACATGTAATAACTTGAAAAGAACTACTCATCAGTAGCACTTAAATAAAAATTCTACAGTAGAAGATTTCAAGGCCATCTTCTTTTCAGACGCCTCGGCGGATTATCGGGAATGCGGTGGTTAGCGAGTTGAGAAACTAATGGATTTGAGTGGTTATGGAGCTCACTATGAAACGATAGGAATCTGGTTTGGGCTAACTCAACAACATGTGGAATATTAAGATCTTTATGGATAAGTTTATTGATGACAAAGTAAGGAGCATTGAGGATTTTTCGAAGGATTTTGGATTGTAAGGATTGAATACGAGATGAATTGGATGGTTTAGTGGAGCCCCAAAGCTCAACTCCGTACGTCCAAATAGGTCTAATCACAGTCATGTAAATAAGTCTTTTGTGATAAATTGGGAGGTTTGATAGTCTAGTAAATGTTGAAGTAGTCTGTAACGATGAGCAGTTTCTTGTCGCTTTAGTCTTGTATACGTATATAAAATGCTATAATCTGCACCACATATTTACCTGATTCTTGGAAATTATCGATAATAAAGATGATCCCAAGCCCAAAAAGCCACCCGAACCCCCCATCCTCATATCAACCAATATCACTCTTGCCTATTACAGGCAAACTCCAGGAAAAGCTCATTCTGAAACGCTTGGATCCCATCCTAGATTCCAATCATATCATCCCAGACCAACAGTTTGGTTTTCGAATGTCACACTCCACTATCCAGAAATTTCATCGCCTTGTGGACGTTGTCCCCTCAGCATCTATACGCGGAATGTACTACACAGAGGACATATGGAGTTAAGTTTAGGGGCTCAACTAAACCTTTCGGTATCCAATCCTTACAATCTGAAATCCTTCAAAAAATCCTTAATGCTCCTTAGTTTGCTACAAATAAGCTTATCCATAAAGATCTTAATGTCCTATATGTTGCTTATTTAGTCCAAACCAGAAACCTATCCTTTCATAAAAAGCTCCATAACCACAAAAATCCACTAATCTCTTAACTTCGCATTCTATTCCCGATAACACTCCATGGTGTCTGAAAGAAGATGGCATCGAGACCTTCTAATTTAGAGCTTTTATTAAAGTGCCACCAATGGGTGGTTGCTTTAAAAGTTATTGTCATGTTTCTGTATTCATTGGTAAATGAAATAATGAATGAATAGGTAAATGAATAAATGAATATACATAATAAATATCCACCGCTCACATTCCAGTAAAGGCTGAAAAAATAAGCTGAATAATGGATCTTCAGAAAAAAAAAAATGGGTTAGGAGAAGTTCTACTTTCCGCATGCCTTTCATGCCAGGTAATTGAGAGTTTCATCAAATTCTCTGATCGTTAATCGCCTTGACTAACAGAGATTAGTAAAGATTCAAAGTTAAAAATAAAATTATATATATATACATGAAGGGGTGTTAAGCTAGAAGGGGGAAATGTCCCACCTAAGTCTGCCTCTTGCTTCTCTCTCTCTCCAGTTTTCACGCGTTTATTATCTCATCTTTCCTACGCTGGTGCTGTCTTCTTCTGCTTTTAATTTCGTGTCCAGGACTCCACTCTGTGCTTATTCTCGGCCTTTGTATTTTTTAAATGAAATTTTACTTAATTAAAAAAAAAAAAAAATAGTGATGAATTTTATTTTATGAATTCAGTTACTTCTACAACTGACCATATTGCGCATGTATTTATGAAAAGAAGTCAAAAATCTGTTTTCTAAGTTCAACGAAATACTGTTATTCATTATCAGTTTTAGGTGTTTACGTCCTTACATATTATTAAGGCATTTTAATACAATTTTCAAGTAATTTTAAATTTACGATATGTTTAACTGATAAGATTTAAATCCATCCGTAGTTTTAATTACGTCTTGCATTTGATGGGGCATATGTATAATGTTATTTAGAATAAATACTTGAGATATGTACCGCAAATAATGCAAAACTGTAATTAACCGTATTAATTTAAAATTTATACATTTTAATTGTTTTTTGGCTGGGGGTCTATACATTATTGATGTAACGTTTTTTTCACTTTCAAAACTGTAACATTTTGAAACGCACTAGCTCTGTTGCTGTTGCTTTGATCGAAAATTTGACGGCAGTTTCCTAGTCAATATTGTAATGAAAAATATTTTTTGTTCCATAACATTTGTCGCCAGGACCTATCGCTTATGAGCTATATTGATTCGAATAAAAAAAGTCACGTTGTAACGTTCTTTCACCATCGAATATGTAAAGTTGTTTTCAACAACCTTACGCGTTTTAGCTCTGTTCATGTTGCTTGGATCAACAATTTAACAGCTATGGTCAGACATTTAATGGAAAATATATTGTGTTGTATAATATATGTCACTTGGACCTATCGCTTAGGAGCTATATTGGTTTGAATGATAAAAGTCGTATTTTTTACTTTAGCCATACCTGTTACTTTTCTAAGTAACATGCGATCTAGATAAAATAACAGTTGCTATGAGATAACCTAACTACCATATGACCATTTATATTCATTATTACATCCTAGTTATCATTTTTAACCTGGTTATTTGAAATATGAATCTTTTAAAACTTAGCAAGTTACTAAAATCAGAAGAAATAGCTTTCCAATACCTACAGAGATGTGGATTACTGCACAGAACGAGAAAATGCAGAAGAGGACATTTTATGAAGATTTGTTTTTACAAAAATAGAGCTCCTTTTATATGTGTTTTTTTTGAGAAGTTGGAGGGAACAAGTTGGTGCATTTAAAGGAACATGGTTCAATCATTGTAAACTTCCGTTAAAGAAATGTATATTGTTTATATACGCCTGGGCTAATGAGTACGCAACCACTAAAGTTTGTAAAACAGGATTAAATGTGTCTTCGAAGACTATAACAGACTGGAAAAATATGTTAAGGGAAGTTTGTGCCATGGATATATTACAAAAACCTATGATAATTGGTGGTGAAGGGTTGAACGTTAAAATAGATGAAAGCTGTTTTTCAAAAAGAAAATACCAAGTGGGGAGAGTGTAGCCAAATCAATGTGTTTTCGGAGGTGTCTGTAGGGAGACAAGGGAGGTTTGTCTTGATGCAGTGCCGAACTGATCAGCAGCAACATTAACGGAATGCATTAAATATTCTATACCCCCTGGTACAACAATATACTCCGACTTATGGAGGTCTTATAGGCGGTAGAAAAAAACATATGTTCTTCACTAGTATTAATTTAATAATAAGATAAATCACTGTTTCAGGAAAAAGTAACTGTGAGGGCTAAAGTAACTGTGATGGCTAAAGTAAAAGACCCGAAACCGCTGTTTTCTCTGGACATTGTTTATATTAAATAATCATTGATTTTTAATTTAATTTAGATATTAATTTAAGTGATTTGATCCTTTTGATTTTAAAATGTATATTGGGAAAATCATTGGACTAGATTGATATATCCATCAGCTATTGCTTTTCCCAGTCAGGGGAGAATTGAGTTTTTATTTTTAAATACTTCTTGCTTTTATTTAATAGATATTATAATTAATCCTTAAGCGTTTCTTATGTCGAAGTCAAAGAATCTGTGGACGTAAACAACTAAAGAAAAATGAAACTTGTAGTCGAGAACATGATAATAACTACACACTTATTAAAATATTCTTTCCCCGTCAGTTGATATAATGCTCATCTAAAGAAGACTCGATGAGCGGTGTACGATAATAAAATTTTCAAAAACAGGGAGGAGGAGCTGTGATTTGGACTGGAACTAATTTAGAAGCCTGGACTGAGTTAATTTTTATAAAGGGTTCTCTAACAGCTGCTGGCTAGATAAAGCACCTTTTTTGAGGAAACAAAAACACCATAGAAAAAGCTTCAATCTCATATTTTAAAAGGCAAGCATGTAATACAGTAGTTTAATTTATATTTTTGTTTATCATGATAACATATTGCTATGTTTCTATACATTTGGGGGTTTATCAAATATGTTATCAGTACTTAGGTGTATACGTCCTTAGTCACACAAAAGCCATATCTGATCTATCTGATTGATTGAAATTCTGTCGCATATTGTAACCAATTCTATTATTACTTATTATACGAGAGATTAGGGAAGGCCACTGGCCCAAAGTACCGGTGGCAGGGCGTGGCCGACCTGGGCCAATGACTAGGTCCGCTGCTACCGCTTCTCCTACCTGAGTGTAGGTATTGGACATCGAAAAACAACAACGATGTTTTGATGTTTATTATGACATCTAAAAATGAAATATCGAACACTATATGCATCGATCTTTTTTATATAATGTAAGCCAGGCTGTTAAGTTCACCATTAACTAACTTTAGTAATATGATTGATATTAGTTAAATAAGCGCCAGACAACATGTTTTAAAAAAATCGATGTTTTTCTTAACTATATAAAGCAGGATTATTAAGTTTACAATTAAATTTGACTGGAAACATTAGTGATTCTTATATCTACTAGAAGATAAATGTAACGGTTAGCTATTACTAATTCAAGTTAATAAATAAATTATATTAATTAAATGACTGTTTAACAAAGTATTAAAACCATTGATATTTCTGATATTTATTGTAACTAGAGTTATGCCATTTATATGGCTAATATAAAAGCATCATTGTTTGATGTTTGGTTGGAGGCTTATTGTTAGGGTTACCTTTTAAATAATTGGTATCAGTAAAATATGATTAAGGAATTGTTTGTAAGCATCAATGTTTGCGATAATTATAATGTGTATTAAGTAGAATGAAAACATCGATGTTTTCTAAGAATTCGTTTAACACTAATTTAACCAACATAAATTATTTAAAAAGTAATCCTAACATTAGCCTGGAACCTGAGAAATAATTGCTAATCTGCATTTAAATAGTTCAAGAAGAGATTTCTAAGAATTCGTGGCACACTATAACCTGTACCCGTCGGCAGCAGGAAGAACTTCCCCGCGTCTCCAAAACCCAGTTGCCTTCCGTAATCTCCCGTACTATAGTGAAATTTAGAAAATTATTATTTTATTATTATTATTATATTATTAGACTACATATTTATTTTTTTATATTATAATTTGATTTATGCAAGAAATGAAATGTAAGAGACTCTGCAGAATTCATTAATATAAATTTACTTATTGATCATCAAAATTTACAGTATAAAACTTAATCCTGACTAATTACTTACTATAAGTGCTAAAGGTCTAAGCCGGAATCGCAAGGTCCTTCCATCATGGTCTTCCTAGACCGCTCATCGTTCTTCTAGCATTAACTTCTTCCTTCCTAACTCTTCTTATTTCTTAGGTTAATCTTTTATTGTGTATACCCTCATTTTTTACATCTAACTTCTCAAATTTTACGGCTCGATATCCGTAGTCCGAGTACTTTTTCCAGGGGATTATATATCCTTTTGCAACCCACCATTGTTGTCCTTTGTGAAAATTAAATTAATCATTTTTAAAGGGGCACTCTTTCTCCATGTTTAATCCTAACATATAGAGGTTGGAGACAGTTTTTTCCACTCACCAACAACAGCCCCTTACCGTCGAATGTTTTTACTGTAAAACACAGAACCTTGGCGGTGGAGGTCAAATCGTATGCTATGTCTAACGAATGTGTGAGGCAAGAACCAAAATTCAAATGTTTAACGGAAATAGAAAGTGTCCTTTGTAAGATACAAAACAGTTTAATTAATTTTTAAAAGGACAATCCTGCAACCGTTTAAAATCGTCAGATTCTGGTATATATTAGAATAGTATCCTTTAGTGCCTTGGAAAAAGGATTAAAAGGGAAGAGGTAATATCGTTTTAATAATTAAAACAATTTAATCAATTTTCTCTAAGTAGAAAAAATGATATGTCGGGAATGAGAGTGGCAAAGGAAGTCCTTCGGCCGTCAAAAATGGTCAGATCGTGATAGATCTGAACCAGTATCCTTCTGTGTCTTTTGGATTTAATATCATTGAATGCCGAAGAAGGAACAAAGCGGACTGGCATATATAGTATGTATTGATATATAGTGGTGCTAATCCTAAAAGTAATTTCTATGTCATTATAATTTTATGATCCTTCATTTCACTATAAGCCAAATACATCGCAGTATGGATCAATTAAGAATGTTTTAAGTACATAAATTCTAAATTTTGATTTGTTAACTCCGTTGAGTTTCAATGGAACACGATTCTCTCGACCTATTTTATTTATATGTCTCTGAAAATCATCGTTATCGATAATCTGCTCTAAGGCGATGTATCTCTGAGAGGTAAATACATGTTCGGATACGCTCATCATTTTCTTTTGTTAAAATAATGGAATATAATCTAGTCATCATTTTCTTTTGTTAAAATAATGAGTCAAATATAATCTAACATTTGAAGTAGATAGGTTGATTTTTTTTGAACACTCAACTTTTATGGTCTTTAGTGTCCTGGTTCCTTAATTTTTTCTGGGTTTTTTAATTATATTTTTTCCATAATTATATCCAAGTATTCCTGGCTAAGTACTTTAAAAAATTTCAAACGTCCGAAGGGATATAGATTGTTTTGACGTCTAGCGAGGAAATGGCTGCTTCGTCTGCGGCTTCATTCCCTTTTATCCCCACATGAGATGGTATCCAGATAAGCACCAAGTTCTTTTGTGAATCTTTTAACATTGAGGCATATGCCTGTGCCTTTCTTATGGATCCTTGGTATATGGGTTAAGAAAAGATATGGGAGAAAGGGAATCAGTAAATATGGCAAGATTTTTTTCTTCCAGGTGCATAGCATAATGCAATGCTGCAGTAACCCCCCAACATTCCGCTGTAAAATTACTGGTGGTTAGCGAAATTTTGTATTTCAAAATCGTAGTGTCCAAAACAATGGAACACCCTACATTGTTGTTTGATTTTGAGCTATCTGTAAATATGAATTTTCAGTTTTTTTTTTTTGTATTTTTTTTAATTTTGTTAATTTCCGTTAAGTATATTATATCTGAGGTGCTAATTTTTGAATATTTTTTTAGTGTTAAATCTATTGTTGGAAATTTTAGAGTCCTAAAATTTGGAAATATTTGGAAAAGTTGGATTGGAAATAGTTGGATTGGATTTGGAAATAGTTGGAAAAGTTGGATATTTCAGATTATCGGTTGTAGGTTCGAGGTGTTGTATTTCTTTTATATATCTTCCGGCTCTAATTCCAACGGGGGGCAGTCGTTGGTTTTCCAGAAATCTTCTGGACTTTGGTTGGAACACGGGTGTCCAAGCTGAATTTTGGTTATTGGCTTTTATCCTTCTAACATTTGATATAAGGATTTATATTATTTTAATTTTCTTCTCATTCTTCATCTTCTTTCTTGTGCCATAAACAGCGTTGAGTGGACTCAGTATTTTCTTCTTTTTGTAAAACCTAATGTAGTCCTGCAAAAGGGGTCACGTTGCTCCGGAACAACTGTTGGTCAGGTTATACCCCGGCTAGTCGGTCTTCCCAGGGTTACTTTCCTTGAGCTATATACAGCATGTATAATAAGTGCCAGTGTATGTATAGTGTGAAATTTTTTTTTTCAAATAATTTGTATTTTCGTTCTTTGATTTATAGATAAACGAATGCGTTAAAATTTCTTTTACCGACAGCGTCCGATAGTATTCGACACGGGTTTTGCACCCAGATTCCTCCCCCTACATCTGCGCGAGTGCTGAGGGCGAAGGGTGCTGAATATTAAATCCAGGTTTAGACTGGACCGGTAGCCCCAGCACACCAATGAACTTTGACTTTATCCAGTATGAAAATTTATTAGATTTACATAGCAATTTCTTAAGTACCTATCTCCATAAATATTTTCTTTCATCTAGACTAATAGATCTAAACATCATTCATCAAGTCTTAAAATATAAATGAGTAGATCAAAAAAAAATTAGATGAATAAATAACTATAGATTTGTTTTTAATATTGATTTCTCTTAAGCAGTTGGATAAAGACATGGCATCTAGTCATGTAAAATAAATGTTTACAGAACATTAACAAACAAATTGTGTTATTTAATGTTATATATTCAAATTTTCAAATATATAAAAACTAAAAAAAAATAGATCTTATGACACTGCAATAACTAGGTAGCATTATTCCATATTCTATTCAGTCGGAAAACTTTAATCTTAAAAGAATAATGGTTAAATCTTAACACGTAATGTTTTTTGTTGTTGTTTTTTTTTCAAATCGCAAAGTTACTTAAAGTTAAAGTTCTTATGGACACTCAACACCAAGATTCTCCTTCAATATATGTATACCTTTCTTTCTGGTTTTAGGTCATTTTTTATATTTTACTAAACAGGTTAAATTGTTTAAGGAATTTCGTATTATTATTCCCACCAGCAGGATACGAGTATCAACTAGAGGATCTGCATAAACAAACATCTATTTAACTTGGATAGAAAAGTACAATTTAGCAATGGTTAAAATGCTACAAGAATGAGAAAGTTCAAATCCACCTAATTATGAACTGCATGGCCAGATTTTTCTTCGAAATGCACGTTTTTATTTATCTTCGATATACACGCGCTCCCACGTTTCCTTACCCTATTCCGAATTAAACTGGCTCTATCCCACATCCCGTAGAAAATATTTCCATGGATTATTCCTTTACCAAATCATCAGCACCCTTCATCCTTCCTATATTTACAATACGCTTCAATTCAGATCTGCAGTCAATTCAATGCACACAAGATCCCGCCTTTCTGATCTATACACCCCATCCCAAAGAACTACTGCATTCCAGCGCTCTTTCCTATTCCGCTCGACCATCCTATGGAATTCCACTCCTCATATTAGACAAGCGAAATCTCTAAAAACATTTAAATTCCTCTATTTCCAGTACCTCCATCTTACCAAAGGTGACGCTTGCTAACAATCTACTTCCTCAATTAAAAGATATCTAACTCTTTCTGAAACACACTCAGTGTTACCAATCAAAATAATTTTTTTCTCACTCCGAATACAACATTTGGATTCTTATATTGTATATAATAAGCATTGTATCAAAATAATATATTTATTATTTCATTTTTAGAATGTTTTCTTATCTTCCTGTTTATATATTACATTAGTATCTATGTATACATTATCATTGTTATATTATTATTTCTTCTTGTTTGTTTATTTCGTTTAACGTCACTTTATGCTGCTATGGCTAATCGGACGATGCAACTGTGGGAGTCTTAAATTTTGCCTATCCAGGTATAATTAGGATAGGGATCTTTAACGAGTACCTGACATCGCACAGGCTCGGGACCCCCGTTTTACCGAAGGACGGCATAGCTAAGAATTTTTTACTCCCGTTAAGAAATCCTAAGGTCATCTGCCGGGCTGCGAACCCGCGATCTTGTTTTTAGTAGGTTGCTATGCTCTAACCACTACATCACAGGTGACCCCATCTGGTTACATCTGGTCAGAGACATAATGAATAAATAAAAATAAAATAAAGAAGAAATAATTATCTAAAACTATTTCTTCTTTATTTTATTTTATTTTTATTCATTCATTATGTCTCTGACCAGATGTAACTAATTTCATTTCTTTCTGTACTAAGTTGTTATTTTTAAGGGACTTGGTCCCAGAATAAAATTATTTTTTCTATTTCTAAAAAAAGAAAAAAATATTTCATGAATATTTATTCATCAAGTCAATTAATGCACGTTGACTAATGCAATTTCAAAAAAAATTAATGTTTAATATTATTTTCTTAATTAAGCTTACGAATACAAGGTCTGGTCATTTTTCCCGTAACTGCAATTTTAATAGACAAAACTTATACTTCTATGAATACCTAAATAGGATGGACTGGGAAAGATCAAATTTATTAGTTTATTAGTAAAAAATGTAATTAGTTAGATAATAACTAAGATATTTTGTGGTTTATCTATGTAATAGTATGCGGGGCGAATATTAAGCAGATCTTGATGCCAGCATTCCCATCATTTTTATCCTCTTTCCTTGAAAAAAGTAGCACGTTCACAATATCTGACCTAAAAGTAGATAGCATAATATTTACAAAATTAAATTAAAGAAAAAAACAAACCTTTTTTATAGTGATATGCTTAATTAACTTGTATAAGCCTCCATTGAGTTTGTAAAAAGTTTGATAGATTGAAAAAAAAAACTGTACTAATATAAACTGCATACTTTCTGGTGAACGTTGCATATTAACAAAGAACTGTTTCATTACCACTAGTTACACATGAACCGAATTTGAACCTTTTAAAGACTGGACTATAAAAGCGAAAAATGGGAGAATCTAAGAAAAGAATAAAGAAGAATTTTCTCAACTTATTTATATTATATAATTTATTAAGATACATTGTCAGGAATTTTAACTATGCCACCTCGAAAAACGGTAGTATTAAAAAACAAAACAAAATAAACCGGTTTTGTTTATTTTCTCAGCTTCAAAATAAAAAACGACAATATTATAAAAATTAAAACAATAATAACCCTGGGAAAAATAAATTATACTAAATAGCGGTATTTGTAGTTCAAAATTTTATTAAATATAAGAAACTCATAGTCTGTATTAATATTTTACTGTATATAATTCGTTCAGAATCAAAACCCATTATATCTATTTTCTCAATTTTACAGGACAAAAAATTTTAATTTAAAATTTTTGGATAAACGAAAAATTTGATCAGACTTAAAACCTACCTTCAATATTGTGTTCTTGGAGTGGTTTTAAACACTTGAATGTTTTTCCGGTTTTAAAATTTAATTTCTCCAATAAATCGAAACGGATCAATAATTTGATCATACATACCATACAAAAGCTGTTTAAATTTTCAAGTTTTTATGAGATTTGCAGTTTTGTGGAAAGTTTTTCGAAAAAAGCTAAGCATTGAAGTATTATAAGACATTGCAACATCCCTAAATAAGGTGAAAATTAAGCTGTTCTTTAGGTCTCAAGTTTGTAAAATTCAAGGTGACATGTGCTCTTATAGGAAATCTAATGCTAAATCCGAAAATGGGGAGAAAATTGGAAAAAAAAAAATTAAAATAATGGAGGTATTAAAGCTTTTATGGTAAAAACCGTGGTTTCCTCTAACTAGTCTTTGAATTATCGTATATCTGTCACGGATTGGAATAGAAAGGTGAGGTCTGCGGCAATTTTCTACATTTTTTATTTTACACTGAGTTACCCACCCTGTATATACCAGTATCCCCCGTTGACTCTTCGACCTCTCTCATAAGTAAAGAACTTGGGTAATATTAACTTATAATTGAAGTTTAAGTATTCAATTATTCATTATATTTTTAATTATATTTCCACACTTAGCAGTAATTTTTAAACTTGTAAAATTTGAATTGTTTAGGTGCTTGAAGATTACGTAAAGCATAGTTAGACATCTAATTTTCAGTTTTGATCTATAAGTTGGTGATCTATAAGAGACTAATAAGAAACTGTTGCGGGTAATGGACTGAATTATCAGTGCTCACGTCTAATGGCCCAGAAATCATATTTTTACACACAATATCAAAAAGCTAAGGATCGGCATTTTGATTTGAAATAATTTTTATTCGTCAGAAATAATTTTATTGATTTATCTGGTTGGATTTTAATTTCTAACTATAAAAGTATATGGCAGTGAGGTGAATCTCGTTTCTGGCACTTAACATTGTACATTGAAATGTTTATGCTAAACCTAGAACTATGAAAATGATCTAGTTAAAATCTGGCACAATTCACACCATATTACTTTTTCAACAATTTAATTGAAAAAAAGTAAAGTTTATTATCACTGTCTAGTTATATATAACACTGTACCTGTAAACTTTTATGTAGAATGGTGTTCGCCACCTATCGGTCAAATTTTGAACTTCACTGTTACGCATTTATTATTATTTTTTATTAATGAATCAGTAGAAAATTGTAAAAAAACATAGTTTCCTCAAAAAAAGTCTTTGAATTATCGTATATCTGCAACGGATTGTAATAGAAAAGTAAGGTCTGCGGCATTTTTCTTCATTTTTGATCTAGTTTTACCCAATTTTTTTTTTTACACTAAGAGCTACACACCCTGTGTATGTGTACATATATATATCTAAAGATTTTGATTATTAACTATTTATATATGATAATATTTTTTTGGCATAGACAATAAGTTCTTCCAACTTCGTAGACTTTCATTACATTGCACGTATAAACTTTCGTATTAAATAAATTCAGTCAGAAAATGCTTTACATGTACTTATTTTATTGATTAATATTTTGCAGTTATTTATATTTAAAGACACACCCATCTACTTAAAGTGATATATAATTTATTAGAAGAAAGGTGAAGCAACCAGGCCATAGATTTCGCTCTGATTGCGGGGAAGAGTTACGGTGGCGCCTGTTAGGGTCTTATCCTTATTAGTCAACAAATCTCTCACCAACTTAATTAAAATTCATTAAATCTAACTGACTAATATCGTGACTGTAAGCATGGTTCTAGCAACAGATTCCAAACTTGATTTCTTAAATCTTTAATACAGTATTCAAATTATTTATACAAATGAGGTAATTTATGTATGTAATATATTTAAAAAAAATAAATTTATATTTAAATTAACTTCCAATTCTCGAATCCATTCCAAACTTCCTATTCAAAAGAATTCGTAAAACCATAAATGCTTCTTGTTAAGTCACAAATAAACTTATTCATAACGATCTAAAGAGGTTTGGAGAATTGGCACAAACCAGATTCCGATCCTTCCATGATAAACTTCACACCCTCTAGAATACAATTGGGAGTTACTTCTCACTCGATTCAATTTATCCTCACTCGATTAACATTTTATCCGATTGAATAAGATGGCCTAGAGATCTTTATATGCATATTTTATTGGAGTGCTATTAATGGGTAGTTTCTTTATAAGTTATTGACATGTAGTCATTGTAAACTTTTTTCACAACTTTGATATATTTGTTGTAAATACAGAAGAACATTCACATCCTACAAGTCCGACTCTCAGCAAGGGAACAGTATTTTCGCGAAATCTATAATAGTTTTGATTAATTTATATATTGTTAATGTGATTTTGTACTGAAATCCAAGCTTTGGACTTGAAAAAAACCGCCGCTCGGTAGCGTCAAAATTTCAAAACTTTCGACAATTCACCAAATATCTGCATAAACAGTTGATTCCAAAGACAAGCTTTTTATATTCAAAATTAAAAGAAACTAAATTTTCTTCCATTTTAAATTTCTATCTTAAACTAAGATAAAATGTTAATAGATATTGCGATCAAAATAAATAATGGATATTAAATAGAAACAATTTTATAAACAAAATTCTATCGTCCGTAAAAGTTTCAAACAGTAAAGCGAAAATGCTTAACACTTTAATAAAAGTGAGTTGACACCTTTTTCCAATGGCTTCAATTATTATTAGTAATAAAATAGTGGTTTATATTTTGTTGCAGAATGTAATAAAACAGCCAAGAATAAGGCAGTGACGTTGAAAAAAATAATAATAATAATAAGATAAGATAGTAGAAAAATAATTTTGTTAATTTAAAAATAATTTCAAATTCTGGCTTCTCGGCGCAAAGAAAGCAACAAATTTAAGGATTCACAAGAGACTACAAGAGCATCCCAATAAATTCATTCAAGATAAAGCAACTATTTACATCCCAGATAACGTCACGTTTTTGAAAAGAAGTAGGATGAGAGATGCCTAAGAGTAAGATGAAATATTACAATGAAAGAGTAGCTGCCACAAATCACTTCATCTTATACAATAATCAATCTACGATCCCACCACACCACATTCCCTGGTTCACGTAATTTTTAAAAGATGAACTTAAACGTGATAGAAAAAAACATTTTTCTATATCGCATGTCGAACTCTTTCGAAAGCATGTGATATATTTCAGTTGTAGAATCAGTAATTAGGTATATGTTATTACTATACCAATAACCATTCAGTTAAGATCGATGAATTAATTGCCACTGCTATTAGAATTTTTTTATTTGAAAACTAGTTTTTCTAATATTAAACATTCATCATCAGGTCTAAAAACATACAAGAATTTTCAAAACATCAGCACTTTATTAAATAGATTATATACTTCTTATTTCTTTGTTTAAAATTTCTTTTGACTTAAATGAAATTACTCTAGCCAGGATTAGAGTATTACGGGTATTAGTAACAAAACCAGGATTATTTATAATCCTTTCACGTATTCTTCCTTGTTGAAATATTAAACTGAGAAACCCTTAAACTTCCAACTGTGTATTATCGCGTTTCTTGATGTTAAAGTTATTAATTTTCTGGATGATAATTGTATTATTGACTTGATTGTATTGTTACTAATACCCATAATTATCATTTAAAAACTTGACGTGTTTATTCATCCTGACTGCACCCCTGACCATTTCATCACCTTATTTATTTTCTTATTATTTTTTTTTTTGTTTTTAATGAGGGTACCAATAGATAGGCATGAAAAAATCACAGTTAAAGCACTAACATTCTTGGATGAGGCTTGTAACAAAGGCAAGTTGCCATACGCTAAGGAATAACCCAATTACAGTTTAGGGATTTAGTGAGACAGGATGCAAGCGTAGGAGGCTGGGGAAAGGTCGGCCAAGGGTCACTTGAGCCAGATATGACATTTTATAACACCTTCGGCCTTAAGGCAGAGCTGTCTGACAAGTCTTCAAATCAGAAATAAACTCCATTTGCCCATAATATTATAATTTTTAGATAAAACATTCAGAATAAGCCTACGTGAAGCGAATTTAACCTCCAGACACCCTTTACCACCTCTCACCTGACAGCATTACTTTAGCTTTACAGGCTTTAGACACATTATAAGATTGATTTTTAAAACGATTTCATCATATTGATAATAATTCCAACAGAAGTAATAATAACTATCCTAACTAGTTTCGAATGTTCAACATCAATTCTAAAAAAAAAAAAAAAAAAAAAAGATTCAATCAGCACTTGGTTACATAGATTATATATATATATATATATATATTCATCCGAACCTCAAGTCATTGTGTGGTCATAGGACTTGGCAGCAAATTTTCTCATCTCTTCTCTTAATCCAACCCTCTTTTACCGCTGAGCGTTGTGAGGTTGCTTCTTATAGAGGTCTGACCCAAGAAGCCCAGCTGCTTCCTCTACTCTTCTGTTAAAGGCCTCTTTGATTACTTCCTCCCAGGTCTTCCTTAGTCTTTCTTTTGGTCTTCCCTGTACTCTGGCTTCGTGGGTAACTCTGCCAATTTTTTCTTTAGCCATTCGCGAGACGTGCCCAAACAACCTGAGTTGGTTTTCTTGGATTATTTTTCTGCAGGCCTAAGGTCTAAGTTTGTTCTTATAGTAGTGTTCCTCACGCGATCTCTTCTTGTTTTTTCCCCTCTATTTTTCTTAAATAGCACATTTCCATGTCTTGGGTTTGGCTTTTGTGTTAGGAAGTGAGGGTCCAAGACTCACTGGAATAACTTAGAATAGGGAGGAATGTATTCTTGAAGACCACCATCTTAGTTGCGTTTAAGACTTTTTTCTTGTCAACGAAACCAGTCTTGAGGGAATAAAATCATCTTCCAGCTGTTTTTATTCTTTCCTTGATGTCTCCATCTACCCTTCATACTCGTTGAGGTGGGATCCGAGGTATTTAAAACACACCTGCTCCAGACGGTTTCCTGCCAGCCTAACGATTCGGTCGCCACGGTCTCTTTTTCTCCCGATCCTCATAAATCTTGTTTTGGAGATATTTATTTCCATATTTATTATGTCCAGTTCAGCTTGGAGAATCCTTATGTTAAACTGTAAATGACGGCAGTTATTTACCAGTACAACCATATCGTCGGCTAACGCTAGTACCGTATACGGGACACTCTGAAGATTCCTATATCTAAGATGGTATGGCCTCATTCTATTTTTTTGCTTGCTTTAGGGCAGAGTCCAACACTTATTTTATAAAACGAAAAATATTTTTCAAAAAATTTCCATTAAGCTAGATCATTTCAAAATTTTTCGTTTTTTACAGAAAAAAACGTTACACTAAAAATGTATAGACCCCCCCCCCCCCAGCCAAATATATATCCATGCAAAAGTTGCAACAAAAGATATATGGCAATAGTTAATGAACCTGTAATTGTGTTTTCTTGACTGCACACCCTCAATTATTTACTTCAGCTTGAATTAATACTTTCTGTGTATTTTACCTACTAATTTATTATTAAGAATAAAGAATCATTAAATAACCTAAGTGCACTATGAAATCAAGAATTTCAAGGCAAACAGAACGCGAGGAGCTTCTATTTCAAATAACATTAGCAATCGGTTTTTAAGGCTGGGTCTCAGAGCCTTTATTAAAGTTCCGGCTTTATTAAAGTTGAGTCTAAATCGTTCCTTGATATTACCATTCTCCTTCGGCTCCAGCACCTCCCGCTACCAGCTCCAGAAAATGAAGATATCTTCTCTTCTAGGCTTATAGCAATAAAATTCTAATCAACTATTTTATTGTCACCGTCTTGTCGACAGTCAAAATATAACGGACAATGTTTATAACGTTCGTTATATGACAAGCTCATCAATCACGTATCAATGGTTCAATATTCGTTTAGTTTTGTCACCAAAATCGAACTGAATTTACAATGGATATAAAATTTACTTTATAATTTTCTTCTTTTTTTTTACACAGTTATGTTTTTGTACCTCAGAAACTAACAATTTAGATTTTCCAGTGGACAATAAAGATAAATTCAAATTGCTTTTGGTAATTCAATCCATTCTCAAGAATTTGAGGGTAAACCTACATACAAAGATAATTAATCATACATTAAAATTATTATGCACTAGATTTCCTTTATTCAAGGTTATCGTATTGTATAACGAATTTTATTAAGTTTTATTCAAAACATTTTTGTTTTAACCTTTTTTTACGTAGAAAAATGTAAAATTACAATATTTATTTATTTTAATGGAAAAATAATTATAACCACAAGATATAGAACCACAAAGTAAAAAGCAAATCCATAAAATAAAAATTTAGAACCTCCCAAAAAGTTTTTTTTTTTTTTTTTTAAATGATTATGTAATCATATGAGTCTTTGTGTATGTTGAATTGAAAAATTTTCCTCAATGATTTAACTATTTATACATAAAACCAGCATCCCCAGCCGCGGCTTTTCCCGTTCTCATAATTTTAACTAATTATTGAAGTTTCATTTGTTTATTAATAAACAATTGTGTATTGAAGTATGCAATTGAACATTATATCTTCAATAATGTTTTTACGCATTGCAGTAATTTATAAACTGATTTAAATTGCACCGATTAGGTGTTTGAAGATTAAGTAAAAGCATAGTTTTTCATCCAAATTTTAAATTTTAATAAATGAGTTGGTTATCCAGAGGGACAGAAACTATTAAGAAACTTGCGAATAATGGACTGAATTATCAGCGCCTACAGCTGAAGGCCCATTTTTACACAGACTATCTAGAAACAAAGGATCGAAAGTTTGATTTGGTGATAATTTGTTTTTAAATCACATTAAATGTGGCAAACCGTTTCTGTCACTCTCAAGGCTGTACTTTTAAACTATTATTATAGTAAATGTTATTATAGATGTTTATGTAAATACATTTATTGAAATTTACAACCTTACAAAATATATACATCAAGTAAATGTATTGACAACGATTATAATAACATGTTAAAACTTGAAAAGACCTACTCATCAGCAGCACTTTATTAAAATTCTACACTAGAAGGTCTTCTTCATTTCAGACGCCTCGGAGGATTATCCGAAATTGAATGAAAAGCAAACTGAGAAACTAACGGATTTGAGTGGTTATGGAGCTTACTATGAAAGGATAGGTATGTGGTGTGGGCTAAATCAGCAACATATGGAACATTAAGATCTTTATGGATAAGTTTATTGGTGACAAAGTAAGAAGCATTGAGGATTTTTCGAAGGATTTTGGATTGTAAGTATTGGATACGAGATGAATTGGATGGTTTAGTGGAGCCCCAAAGCTCAACTCCGTACGTCCAAATAGGTCTAATCACAGCCATGTATGTTAGTCTTTTGTAATTAATTGGGAGCTTTGAACGTTTGCCTAGTAAATGTTGAAGTAGTCTGTAACGACGGGCAGTTTCTTGTCATTTTAGCCTTTTTGGTGTAGTTAAAAGTTGGAACTATAAAGATGATGTGGTTAAAATTTGGAACAGATAGGTTGAGTAGTTTTTGTGGTTACTGATCACAAATGTGCCCCCTAGCTGCAAAAACATCCATTCTCACATTTTTTTTTAGAAAACACAAAAAACAACTGTCAGTCAAACTGCATATGTTACTGAGCATGTCATGCACTATTTTTCATTGGATGTGCACTAATCTGAAACTCATTCAATGTTTACATTGATCTTACCTATCGAGAACTTGTTATTTCTTGCAAAAAAAATGTTTTCTCCCAAAGGTGGATGTATCGGGTTATGCAAATAGGGGACACAAATGTAAAATTGCTTGTCATTTTATATAATATTATAGATTTATCTGAACCAAAACTTAACATTACTTAACGTTTAAAATCTTTCTCTAATGTACTTAAAAAATAAAAATTATTTGGTGAAAGATCCAGTTTACAAATCCGAGATAAAAAAAAAAGAAGAGATTCTATTGTAAGAAAAATATGGCTCGATTTTTTTTTTTTTCCCCAATGTAGGTCCAAAACAATTTGGATCAAATCAACGACAGATAGCCCAGAAGGTTTCACAAGGTTGGTCAAATCCATAAATTTTCTACCAACAACTGTTCTAGTTCAAAATCATGATTGAACTTTTCAGGGTGCGGCTTTTGTTGATCTATCTCTTCTTCTCCTTTTTCCTGGAACCTCTTGGATTTTTTCAACCTAATGGGGAAAGCTTTCAATGGGTGGGGTCCTTCTAAAATAAACTTTAAATCAAACCATCCTCTTCATTTATTGATTGAGACCATTTTAAATTACTGAGGATCGATTGAAATAAATTTTCTTTACATGCATAAATAGGGGAATATACAAAATTAAAATATATTCAGATGATGTTATAAGTAATTCGCGTAAAACCGTGGAGATGTATAAGAATATCAGGGTATGTGTGCCCAGTCAGTAGAACAATAATTTTCATTTTTCTAATATACGGATACTTCTAAATTGAATTATCTTTAATTGCTTAAAATAATAATTGGTTTATCCTATAATATATGATATTAGCATCAATTTTTATTAATAAATTCCTATTTTAAAATTATACTAGCATACACCTTCGCGGCTTCGTCCGCTCTTATAAGTAACAAACTTAGATTATTTTAAAAATTAGTTGAATTTTATTTGTTTATCGACAAAAAATCTTCTATTGAAGTATGGAATTTGGCATTATTTCTTTAATGTTTTTCACGCATGGCAGTAACTTTTAACCTGGTTAATGTTGCATTGATTAGGTGTTTGACGAGTATATAAAAGCATAATTAAACATCCTATTTGGCAGAAATAATTTTATCGATCCATCTGGTTGGATTTTAATTTCTAGTCATAAAAGTACACGACTGTTAGAAAAACCTCGTTTCCAGGCATTGAAGACTATAAATTTTAATTATTACTGTAGTATATTTTATTATTGTACACCTTCCTAGAACTATGAAGATGTAGTTAAAATTTGGTGCAATTGGATTTAATAGTTTTTACCATTGCAATCTTTGTTAAAGAATGGCCACATGGTCAATCATTTTTCGAACTGCACTGGGATCCACATGTCGCTCCATATATTTGTAGTTTTTTAATAACCATTGAATTGAAAATAATTAAATTTTATCATAAAGTACTAGCTCTATATAACACCACTCACGAATGGTGCTCGCCACCTATCGGGCCGATTATCAAACTTCACTGCGCACCATATATTTATCGCTTTTTTATGGCAATATGATTAAAAATCTTTACATTTTATTGCTAAGCCATCCTTGAACTATAAAGATGATGTGGTTAAAATTTGGTAGAGATTGGTTCAGTAGTTTTCGCGGTTAGTGATTACAAACGAAAAATGGCTTGTCCTTTTACATAATAGTATAGATATTTAACTTCTCAATCATAACTAAGGAATAAAAATAAATTTTGAAAATATACTAACTTAAATACACATTTCAGATAAAAGTTTTTTGTTTGTTTTTTTTTTATTAAAAGGTTAAAAAAGAAAACTTTGTAAAAACTAATTTTTTTTTTAAAACATGAAAATATAATTGAATTTAGGAATAACCTGTTCACTGTTTATTCCACGAAGTTTCTTTAATGGTTAATTAATAATTTTTTTTAGCTTCTGAAGTAACCTTTACTTACTCTCAAACAACTTTACAACGGAACCTCATACATAATATCGCAGCACTAAATTCTTCAGAATTACTACTTCCCATATTTACGAAACATAATCCTGTTAAAATACGGATAATATTTATAATAATTAGAAACTTCCCCTCCTTCTGTGACATAACTTCTGATGCTGGCTGAGGTAAATGCAATAATGGACATCATATACACCTCAATACTGTTTTGGAGGATGAGAAAAAACAAATTTCATCATTTTCGATATTTAGCCTTTCTTGATTCCTTTTTAAACATAACAGCCACTCATTTATGTTCGACTAGTGACTGAGAATTATACGAATATACATATAGGTGCTTATATAAATATATTATATATAAATATATTCTAGTCAGTCTGACAAAAATGATGTTAACTAAGACTAACTGTCAAGTTTAGAATTGAAATATAGCCGGAAGCAGCTAATCGTGGTATTAGAACAAATCCAGGGGAGGCTATATATAATCGCATGTCACAACACCTTGAATATGCCACTGACGTGAATTATAATTTTTAGAACCCAAACAGCAATGTCAGAAACATTCCAAGAACTCGAAGAGGCGCCTATCAATAAAAGGTCACAGCCGACAATAAAATAGAAGCCAGAATTAGACGCTATTTTTCACTTCAAAAACTGTTTATCTTCGGATCTCTATCTAAATGAATTAAAATAATTATTTGAAAACCATTATAAGACCTAATATATGGAGGAAAAACGTTGTCCTTAAAGAAAAAAATCATAAAACATGCTCAAACGCCTGAGAAAGGAGGGGATGAGGAAAAATATGAACTGGAGTTTCCGAGAAGAGGATTTGGAGGAGAAGAAAGAATGGGGAAAACATAAACCAATTCGGGGAACCCGACATCGCGGCATTATTAAAAATAGCGTGAATAAGGTGGATAGTTCATGTTGAAAGAATGACCAACCAAAGAATACCAAAAATGTTCTATGGGTAACTGGATGATAAGAGAAGGAAAGGATGTCCTTCGATCAGATGGCTGGACGATGTGGAGAAGGATCTGAGGTGGTTGGGAGTTCAAGGATGGAGGGAGAGAGCGCAGGATCGTGGAGAATGGTTGGCTGCTTTGGAGGAGCCCTGGGTTATTGCAAGAAAGTAGTGCCGAATGAATAATAATATTTATATATTGAGCATCATATTCGGGAGCAGCTGTTTAAGTCAATAAAGAAATTAAATTTTACCTCAGATGCAGATCAAATTTATTATTATGCTGTTACACCTAGATCATTTTTCAGCGAGTCAATATTCATTTTTAGTGTTTTTGTTTTCCAGCTCACCCCCATCATTTGAAACATCACCCTTTTCTTAAAGAAAATAAAATTACAGAGCTGCAGATTAAACTTTAAAGGATTGACCAAACGTTACCAATTAAAAGAACCTATCAGATATTAATCGATATGAAGTAGTAAAAATGAAAGTTCGAAAAATGTAAAAACATAAACGATTTGGACAGCGATTCTGAACAGCTCCCTCTTGAACGGTTCGTCACTGTTAAATATTCAAAAAACCATTAAAGTGGCCTGTTAAGCTGGAAGGTGGTCATAAATATTGAAGAGGTGGGCGGGGCTAGCTCGTTATTTCCCTCAGGTCCTCAAGATGTCTCTGCCAGTCAGGTTAGTTAATTCCCTTATGGCGCTGATGAGTTCGCCACTAGGGTTTGAAATCTTGTAATTGGTCTTACTGAGAGAGTACACCTCTTATCTACTTCAGGTTATTTTTTCTTATTTATCCATATATTTCAATTTGCAAAATATTTACACACAAATAAAAAAAAAATATATATATATATATATATATATATATATATATATATATATATATATCTATAATTAAGATAATAACATGATAATTGCATATAAAGCAACTGCTCGTTAGTAGAACTTCAATCAAAGTTCTGTATGAAAGGTCCCGAGGCCATCTTTTTTTCAGATGTCTCGGAGGGTTGTTAGGAATAGAATTGGAAGGAAGTTGAGGAACTAGTAGAATTGAATGGATATGGGTTTCACTAAGAAAGGATAGGTATCTGTTTTGGGCTAAATCAGCAACATTAAGGTTTACATGGATACATTTATTTGTGACATAGTAAGGAGTATTAAGGACTTTGGATTGCAAGGATTGGATACGAGATGAATTAGATGATTTAGTGAACCCACAAAGCTCTACTTCGTATATCTAAATATGTCTAATAGCTGTCATGTAAATGAGTCTTTTGTACAAAATCGGAATATTTGAACGTTTGGCTAGTAAATGTTGAAAACGACGAGCGTTTCCTTTTCGTTTTTAATCTAATACCTATGTGGTTTCCCCAGTTAAACGTTTGCCCATTTAGGGTCCTAGATAGTGGATCTGTTCAACAGAGATCACTTTAAGACGAAGCGTAAAGAATATTTTGATGAGATTTTTTTAATTCTCCAATTTTGACACCATTCTTTAAGGTTTGTGATATGAGATTGGAGTGTTTGGAATGCTATGAAGAGATTATGATTTACTGAAAACACACATTTGACATCTGCGTTGGTGGTGAGGAAGGAGCGAGGATGACATCCCTATATCAGCTGTATAAACCGAGTAGAGGATAGAAACCAAGGATAAGACAGAGTAAAAAATATGAAAGCCAAAACTAAACTAAACTATATGAAAGACATCAAAGAAGAAAAAAAAAATTTAGAAATAAATAGATATGGTATAATAATGATTTAATATGATATGATGGGTTGGGTAACTCAATGGTCACACTATCCATGACGTTTTTCTGTCAGTTATGATGTTTTAATGTTAAAACTTCAAAATACATGTGTAACTTGACAAAACTTAGACGTAAAAATGGCCATTGTTACTTTGTCCGTTATATATACATATTATTAAAAAGCAAGAGTAAAGAGGAAAGTACCTGGAACAATGCCATTATGTGATACAGAGTGGAAAGCGACAGGCCGCAGTCAGCGTATGGTTCCTACAAAGTGGCTGAGTTTGATCCTTGGGGAAAAGCCGTCCTACTGTCACTCTAGTTTTCAATTAAAATCAAAACCAACTTTTGCGCAAGTTCATAAGCGCTAAACCTCCGAGGGCCAAATAGGAAATTAACTAATCTAGTTAACACTTAGCCTCCCCTCTTCTCCTATGGTCTTCTATCACGGGAAATAACAACTTCAGAATACATTTACATTCCTAATCATGCTTTATTACTTTTCAGAATTAAAATAATATCAAAGTGCCCTGTAAAATATCCGAAAACATTCTATCCAATATTATTTTTTTTAATTGTCCCTTTTCTTTTAAGTGTAATTAACGTCCTAATAACTTTATCTAGGGCATAAGAATCACATCATTGAAGTAGAAAAATTAGGGATTCTCGTTATTAGGATTTTTAAAAACATTATTTAAATTAAAGCTAGCAGTAATTATAAAAAAAAACTAGCATCCCCAGTCACGGTTTCGCCCGCTGTTATAAGTAACGAACTTAGATAGGTTTAACTAATAACAGAAGTTTCATTTTTTTACGATAAAAATCTTATGATGGAGTTGAGAATTATTTTCTCACAATATTCTAGATATTTTCACTCAAAGCTGTAACCTGGTATTATTGCAATGATTGACTCAAAGCATTATTGGATATTCAATCCTTAAATCTAATTTATGAGTTGGTAATTTAGATGGACAGAGACGTTTTAGGAAGAAACTCTGGCGGATAATGGACTGCATTATCAGTGCTTACAACCCTATCAATAGAGAATCTTCTCGGCTGTCACATTTACTTTTTCAATAATAATGTTGTTAATATTACTGCTCTTTCACAAAAAAACAACCAATGGTACAAGACTGCTTATTCCACCAACCAATACAACCTGAAACATTAAAATGAACTTGAAATCATTGAAATTATAGTCTTCTAAAAACCTTCATCAAAAGCTGTCGTTAGGTGGCCCATTTTTTTAAACACATCAAAAATAATCGGTATTTTGATAAGGCAATAATGTTTAGTGCAGAAAAAATAATTTTATTGATTTCATTTGATTGAATTTAAATTTCTATCTGACTATAAAAGTTAATGACAGAGTGACAAACTTTTGCCACTTAACTTTGCGAATTTAAATTATTATTATAGTAAACTATACTATTTAAAATCTTCCGAGAATTATTAAAATTTTGTAGTTAAAATTTGGTACAGAGGGGTTTAATAATTTTACCATTGCAATCTCTGTAACAGAATACCGCTAACCACATATCGTTTGATTATTAAATATCCCTAAGATCCACACGTCACACTAAATTTTATAGCTTTTTTTATAACAATTTTATTTGAATCAAGCCATTTTATTATCAATTTCTAGCTCTATATAACATTGTACCTTTATAACCAACGAAAAATGGCTTGTCCTTTTATATATAGTATAGATATATATTAATTTAGAACATATGTTTTATTGCTAATTGTTTACAAACACCTGCACTAAAGTAGTATTTATAAAAAATAAATGTTATTTTGATATTTACATACACCTAAAACCCCAACTCTGATTTAAATTTTTTTTTTTTTTCAAAAACCTTCCAGGGATATACCTATTAATTTCCCAAATTTTCATGGCGATTGGATTGTACGGTTTCTGAATCTATCGAGTACAGACATACACAAATTCATTTATATATATATATATATATATATATATATATATATATATATATATATATATATATATATATATGTATATAAATGAATGTGATTTATTACAGTTTTTTATTAGATGCCCACATTCCTCAAGAATTGATAGACTAAAGATGTAAATCAAGGCGTAATGTACGCAAAGTGGGGACACTTTCGTAATGGACCTTTGTACGGTTGAGAATGCTGTTTTAGGGGGAACGCTCTTCATTGAACTTGTTTAGAGTCGATTGTTGAAAAAGTAACTGCTTTTGCTAATTTATCCAGCAGGTTCGGTTTTATAGGCGGGAATAGGATCTTATCATTCGGGGACCGGTTTATCATTTAATTTCCTATAATCTATTTACTATTCTCCACTTTTGTATTTCCCGATTGGTCTAAATTTTTTTGAACTAAACAATTGGACTACTGTAAGGTGAATGATTTGTTGCTCTAGCATTTCGTCAATTATGTCTTTTCACTTCGTTTTTGCAATTATTTGAGGGTATCGGTAATTTTTAGTTAGACTGGGGATCTCGTCGTTAGTTAGGGATTGTATGTTTGATTTGAGTATTTGCAGTTAGTGGAGTACCTTTTAAAAAAAGAGATCAGAATATTTGTTTTATTAAAATTTTGAATTTCTTTTTTATTCTTCTTCGTTTACATGGTCCGTGCGAATAAGATTTTGAGCTTCATGAAATCTGATTCTTTTGTTTTAATTAAATTTATATTATGCGGATTCGTATATTTTACAAAATGCTGATTTGGTTTTCACAAGGATTGGGGTTGGTTTTAATAGTTAATCTAAATGACCCGATCCGAATTATTTTTTTACCGTAACATATAGCTTCGTTATGTTTAATTGAAATTAAACCTTCATGAATTTTAAGACAATTATGAAATAATCGGTATGAGGAATGATTCCTTTCCAGAATCGTTGTTTAAGAATGTAAGTATATTGCAGACTTGCGGGGGGTTCTGTGGCTCATTAATCAAATTGTTAAATTGCCAAAAGGTGTGGATTAGTATATCATTTACTAAATCCAATTTTCGCACCTAATAATTTAAGCAGGAGGCATTTTTTAATACTATTAACCTATGTCGGCGGCAGCTCCTTTAATTTTAGCCACGAATTATCCTATATTAAATAATGCGTTTGGGAAACGGCTATATATATATAGATATATATATATATATATATATAAATGAATGTGATTTATTACAGTTTTTTATTAGATGGCCCACATTCCTCAAGAATTGATAGACTAAAGATGTGAAATGCAAGGCGTAATGTACGCAAAGTGAGGATAAAACCTAATTCATTGAAAACTATGTAAATTTTAAAATGGCTAGTTAGTGTTTTTTTTTTAAATATTGCTGTAATTTATTTCATTTATATTTTAATAATTCTATTAATTTTCATATGCTAAAGTTATATGTCATATGGCCAAAGTATTTGGGTTGTAAACACCTAAACATAAATTATAGTTTTAAAAAACTAAAACAATACGCTTTAATAGCAAACCAAACCAGAAAGTAGAAAATTAATTTTTATATCATGAATAGTTTGAGTTACGGCTATAAAAAGTCCGATAATCAATTATTGTTAATTTATTTGGAATAAAATTAAACTAAAACTAAATTTATTCAAAAAATTGTTCAATTTCTAGAAAAAAAAGCGTAGGGTGCTTGATATCTTATGTTAAAAAATTTTATTTGTAACCAGAGAGAGATATGCTTGATTAATATTTTTTTTAAAAATGCTACCCAATAATTGGGTTGCATATCTCTCTCTAGCTACAAAACTTTTATTTGTTACTAGAGAGAGATATGTTTAATTAATATATAAAAAAAAAAAAAAAAAAAAAAATTGCAACCCAACTTTATTGGTTTGCTAATCACACATCATAATGATTTGCCTCATTAAAAATATTAATATTCAAATAGACAATTAGATAACCATAAGCTATAATATGGGTGTAATTCATAAAAGTAGAATTATTAGGAAAATAACGGATTCAATAAAAAATTGCAACCTGCAAGAAATTCGACTTCGATATTTAAATGTTTTTTGGGGTTCCCTATGGAGTAGAATAATAAAAATTTAAAAAAAAACCTAAAATATAAAATCATTGGTGTTAGTCGGGCCGTTACAAAAGTTTGTTGCACCCCACCCACGCGTTTTTATTATATAAAAATATATTTTATGTATACGTATATAATTTCAAACCAATATTGTCTGAACATCCAATGATTTATTTTATTAGTCCCATTATACAGGTACAAATGAATGATTTAGAACCAGCAAATTCCCTAATTTAATTTCAATTAATAGTAATTTATTAAGTGGTCCAGTACTTCGATAGTCCATTTAATTTCGCATATTAGGTATAACAGTATACCTTATTATAAAACATCCTGGTGGATAACCTGAAGAACTTAAGGATCAAAATTTAAAAAACAAAAAAAAAAAAAAACAGAATCAATTTTCGTAGTAGTGTTGGAATAATCGCTGTATGATTATTATGTTTTAAATTTAAAAGTGATGATTAATAACCACAAAATAGATGTCAATTTGAAAAAAAAAAAACCCGTTTTATGTTAAACTTTCGGCCATAACAAATGCTAGCATAAAAAATAGTAAAAAGGGAGAAAGAATAGGCTGCAAAGGAAGCGAAGTTGTTTATTTAAAAAATAGACATCGTACTCAACTTAAAATAGCTGCAGAGTTACGTTTTTTTTTTTTAAGCAGTGTTAGCACATCCCTCTACTAGCACTATTTTTCCAACAAACAAAAAAATATTGTAGAACTTAAGCTGTCTCTGTTTTTGGTTGTAATAAATAGGTCTGAATAATTTTAAGCTCCCTACCCCAGCTTGGAGGCAGGAAGGGACATTTGAAAGTAAGATCCGAGAGCATAGACATTGAAGATTACATCAGGTGGAAGCACATTCGCTTTTAGGTCAAACATACTCTTCACCGAATAAACAACTGTATCATGTGGACATTTCTTATCAACAGGCATTCAAATATGTGTGGAATTATTCCATAAACTGCATATTTATGGTAATAAAGAATTTAATAAGTACTATATCGTTCGCTCATCTTCTGTAGTTTATATTCAGTAGCGAGCTTTCTTTTCATATCATAGAATTTATTATTACCAATAAACAAAAATGGTTAACAGACAAGGAAAGACGGGAGTGCCTAAGAAAGAGGAAGTTCCTTTACGTTTCTCTCAACGGTCACATCCACAGAACACATAACTAAAAGCGGCATGAGAGCCTGTCTTTATAGTACAGGGAAATTAGACAAAAAAATGGCCTAACCTTGAACTCCAAAAATAAAAAGGTCTGCTGAAAATCGTTCACCACCCTTAGCTATAAATGTGGAAAAAAGTCTTCCTCGGAATAGCGTCTAATTTAAATAATTGACCAGATCAGAAACTAAAACCTTGCGAAAATAAATCACGGAATAACACAATTTTGATGATAAGTAATTAAAAAAAATTAAAGATGTAGACGAGCGAAGGAGAACATAATAAACTGAGCGCTCGACATCTCAGCTTTCAGTGGGGGTAAGAGAGTGGGGAGGACCAGTGGAAGGTTGGCTTCACTCCCTGCCCCTTCCATGCCGATTCTAGTTAGTTCTGTGCTCTGTGGTCACATCGTATGGTATTTAAGATTGGCCTAGATCTAACCATCGCACAGTGGGGTATTTGCCTTCAAATGCAGGCCAAAAGTAAAAAATTTATCTGAAAAGAAAAGGAATTACTGTCAAATATAGTTGAATAGTCTGTCAACAATGTAAAAGTTGGCAAATTCCTTTGCCTGGATCATCTTTGAACCAAGTGTAAAACAAACAAAATCACCACTCTCTATTTGTGCACTTACTTGTTAACTTTCATCAGAGTATTTTTCTGTGTAATTTTTAAGTAATTAATAAGTAATTTTTCTAGAGTTTGGAATTTTTTTAGACAAGTTTAATTATGAATCACTCGGAAGCAGGTAAGTGAGTAAATCATTCTTTGGCAATAATTAGACCATTTGTAAATTAGTTAAACCCCAAAAGAAAATATAAAATCTTTTGTGGTTTTTAGTGTCAAATTTAAAAGAATTCGAATGTTTTTGTTATACTTCCAAGCATTTGCAACCACTTTTTTTTATATCAACATAAGGAGGAATGATTCAACTTTAAGAATATATAATCGGTAATCGCGGATTAATGCGAATGTGTATGCACATGCCAGTTAGTGTCTGTTTGTTTTGTTTGTTTGTTTAATATGATTGTTTTAAAGATAATTTTTAAAAATATTATTTATTTTTTTCCTTTTAGGACCTTTGGAAGTCAAAATAATGACAAGACAAAATGTATTTGCCATCATGCGTCAATAAAAAGACCTTAATTATAAAGTACAATTAGAATATGCCCAGAATATTTTATTAAAATTTGACGATTATTCATAAAACCAAATAAATGAAATCAAACTTAATTTTTCTCATTTTCAGCCACAGTTTAAACAAAAATGGATGGCAGCGTAAAAAAAAGAAAATATTTTTGTCAAAAATAATGAAGTATTCAATATTGAAAAAATCAAGGTGAATTATTGTTACTAATGACAAAAATGCGGCAAGGGCGACCATTGAAGAGATTTGGAGAATCCAGAACTTTGCAAATGATTATGACTCTGATGCAAACATATTTCAAGCTTCACTCGAGCCACTGTTGTCAACGTTTGGATTATTTGAACAGCAAGTTGTTTGACCGAATCCAACACCATCCTCGCCACGCTTTTGCTGTCCCACCAGAATTAGGTTTGTTAACGATAACGCAGACATATCGAATGAAGAAATATAATATATTCAAAATTCAGCAAACCAATTAGAAGAATCAACAATTGTATTGGGACAAAGATTGTATACTGTTAAGCACACATTGTTACTGAAAATAGTTGACGTGTAAGTGTGTAATGCCGCAACTCAAATTCAACGTCTAATCTACTATAAAATGTTATATATTTGGTGCAACATTTAATTGTTTGAGTTGTCGCAGATTACAAAGAAAAACCAAACAAATCCTTCTTAAAGTAAACTATAGACGTGCTTCTACCTCCTGAGCAGAAACATAACTTTCCAAATATTTAGGAGCGAAATGTTTCTTCACATGATGTAGATATAAAATTATAAATTGATGCATATAAAAATATACGTGTTAAATCTAATATTAATAATTTTTAGTTAAAATTTAGAACAGCAAAAACTATATTTTTTTCTTAAAACCCATTTCTATTTTCATATATTACCTATTTTTCAACATATCTGATCAAATAAAATGAACTAAACATAAGAAATATTTTTGGCCAAGAAAATCAATCAAATACCCCACTGTGTATCATGTCATTACTGTATTTTTATATAACTATCAAGTACTTCCTTATAAAAAAAAAATACAAAACATTCAAACAGTTTTAAAAGTATCTTTGTTCCCTACAAACTTCATAAAACTATTTCAATGTTCCATATTAATTTTTATTTTAACTGTTAACAATAAATAACTGGTAATCCATAAATACAAAAAACTAAAGATACATCGTTGTTAAATCAATACAGGTACTACCTAACGTTGTTGGAGTAGTTTCAATATAAGACAAAGTGAACTCGCTGTGCATGAAGTCGGGCAATGAGCGGTTTTACGAAACATCAACATTGAAGATTCCAACTATCATAACTGGTGTAGTTAGATCAGGCACGTAATCGGATATAATTTTAGCGATGTTTTTGGAATATTTAAAAAACGATCGTAACATCCAAGTTTCGCTGATTGTCACTTAATCAGATCGGTTGATGATTGTATCGGTAGAGATGTCTTTTGAGTGCGCGACCAAGCTTTGTGGATTAATGGCGGTAATAAGTATAAAACAATGCTGATCTGGAACTTTAAAGTTCCCGGCACTGCTTGACTCGGTCATGTGATGTTTTATTGTTACCATTCAATTGTTCTTGAGAAGCCCTTTCCAACCATATACGATCTATGTATTTGTTTTTGGCTTTTCTACGCGTATAGGCCGACTTTATATATTTTTGATAATATCTTTTTTTATTCTAACACCTTATTATATTCACTGTCATTAATTTAAACTAATGTTTTATATACAATCAAGAGATTTTGACGACAGCTGACGATTAAAACTCAAACGAACATCGTAGCTTCTCCTAGTCAAAAGTTTAAATAATTGCTAATCTTAATAAGCAGCAAAATAACCTTAAAGACTTATTCACGTCAAAAGCCCCAACATTAAATAAATGTAAGCAAAACGTGACTTTTTTTTCGTTCAAACCAATTTAGCTCCTAAACGGTAGGTCCTAGTGACAAATGCTAAACAACAAAAATATACTTAATTAAATTTCTAATCTGAGAACTGTCGTTTGAGCAACACCAAAAGAGCTAACGTTATACTAAGAAAGTATAGAACCCCAGCCAAAAGACATATCCATTTAAAAAAGTAAATATTAAATAAGCAAGAACTTTCTTTTT
This sequence comes from Euschistus heros, assembly GCA_003667255.2. Lineage (NCBI taxonomy): Eukaryota > Metazoa > Arthropoda > Insecta > Hemiptera > Pentatomidae > Euschistus > Euschistus heros. The sequence goes on from RCWM02000911.1 coordinate 93,502, forward strand.
TTTTATATAAACAGAACAAAAAAGATACTAACAATAAGAACCAAGGCCTCCTCCCGCTTAAGGAGGGAAAAGCAGATTCATGACAAAATTAGTATTAATAGGGCGTATAAAAAAAAAAATGACCGTTTTATCAAATTCCAGAGTTCAAAAGTCTGAAAATATCTTAATGCTATTTATTATTCACCAGAACTTAATAATCCCTTTAGAGCATTTTCTAAGCTTGTTTACTAACACTGGACTTCTTAAAAAAAAAAATCAGTTCAGTTATTTATTTCAAAGAAGAAACATGACAGTGTCCTACCAAATTCTCGTAATTTTAATACATTACTGGAAAAAGATTTTCGCAGCCACTGAAGCAACTCGTGAAATTATTAAATATGAAGGGGGAGTTGTACTTGAAGAGCCCACTGCGCGGCGTTGGTTTGAAAAATTTAGAAGTGGAGATACGACGTTGGAAAGGAAGAAGGGCTCCGGGCGGCCATTAATGGATATTGATGAGGTTCTGAAGGAAGCTGTTGAGTCAAATCCGTCCACAAATACTCGCGAACTTGCCAGGGAGTGCGGTGTGTCGAAAGATACTGTTAGTCGCCATCTTCTCTCCATGGGAAGGTGAAAAAGACCTGTAGACTGGTCCCTCACGAACTTACTCCTCAACAATCAGCAGAAAAGTTCGCAGAACTTCATGGGTTTGAACTCCTGCCTTACCCACCATATAGTCCAGACCTCACATCTTCGGATTACTACTTGTTTCGATCCATGGCCCATTTTCTTCAAGGAAAAATTTTTGATAATTTTGCGGAAGTTAAAAAATGCTGTCCTAGATACTTTGACAGCCATCCCAGGGAATGGTATCAATTGGCTAGCAGATGGGTAATGACGGTAGATAACAATGGACTATATTTTGAGTATTAATTGTATTTTATATCAAAGAAATAATAGTACAAATATTTGTTTAAGAAACGGTCATTTTTTTATATATATACAACCTATTATTTACCAATAAAATATATAAGTGCTTGAGGCCCAAGGTTTAGAACGTTCGGCTATAGCAATGGGTAGAGAAGGGCATCTATAGAGGAAGAAGAAGATTGCCATCCGCCTTCGTAGAGGACCCATCAGCAGCAGAGGACACCTATCTTCAAATCTAGAATGGCAAAACAACATCAACATTTCCTAAATTTATTTCTTTGTAAATAAAATAAAGGTAACACCTACAAGCACGTCGCCAGCCCCTACGCCTTTTATCGATTCTAACCTTGTTCCGATTTATTTCGGTGTCGCTACTTTTTGAGGGGAAAGGTTATTCTCCTTCATTTACGGAGAAATTCTAAATCCCTGTTCAGAGTAATTAATTTCTCTTTATCTTCTGATATTAAAATGAGAAATAAGGAAATAATGAAGTGAAAATAAGAAAATGTCAAAATAGAAGTCACTAAGTCAATGTTGAATTAATGTTATATTAAATCAGAATTAATATAATGCTAAATCACCAGTAATGTTAGCTCCTGATAAACTTTCTGATGTCAGGGAACTGCAAATAGCAAATTATATATATATATATAAAACGCAGAACCCTTGTTGGAAGTTTTCTCAAGGGAAGTGAAAATAAGAGAATATGAAACCTGTGATATACTTTCTCACATTTATTTTTAGATCGCTGTGTTTTATTGAATTAATAATTCAATCTGTCTCACTTTAGGGCAATAAGTAATATGGACGAAATCCATTCACGAAATATGTATACTGAAATTTTCTCACTTAAATTTAAGTAACACCAAACTTAAATATAAAACACCAAATCCATGTAGAAATTCTTCTTCTTAACTTTTGTGACACTTTCACACATTAGAGAAGAGTAAATTAGAAAACACGAATTTATAAAACAGTAAATCCTTTATGAAACTCATGTTGTTAACTTCTGTTTCACCTATTTACTTTTAACAAGACTAAATATCAATGTAACACACTAAACAACACAATCCAAGTTAAAACTGTAGAAGTGATTGTTTACATGTGAGGTTATAGGAATGAACTATCGATAAATTTAAACTCGAAGTGAAGGTTGGTTTCGTGGCGACGCGCTTGAGGGATGGTACCAAAATAAATTAATTGAGGATTAGAAAAAAAACAAAAAACAAAAGTAAAAATGTTTAACATATAATATTCAAGCTCAGTGTTGATAGGCTAATTAGCTTAAACAAATATTCTCCGCGAGTAAATTTGAATATTCTCGATTATTTTAGACAGAAAAAAACAACACAGAATGATGCAGATTTTGGTTATCTAGTATTGTAAGTGCAATCCATTTTTTTGGAAGTATTTATGGGTTAAACATAAATTTAGCTTTAGCCACTATTAATTCGTCGAGACCTATTTCAACCAAAGAAATGGACAAAACCTGGCGGCTGCTACACATGTTGCCCTATGCCAGAATATAATACGAACTATCTTCAACCTTTTTGGATGACGCCACCGAGGTATCAAACTGAATAAATTGAATTGGATCTACTCAGCGAGGAGCAGCGTGGTCTGAAGTCATCAGGCGTGCATTTGATTTATTTATTTATTTATACAATTGGCTTACTATGGAAGTCAGCTGTTATATTTCATACATTGAATTTGATAATAGGTTCTTCACATTTTACATGGAGTTATAGACAAGTGGAGGGGGCTTATCTCTCAATAGCCAGGGCAGGCAGCCATTTTGGTGTGAACCGTATTATCAGTATATTAACCTTTTATCAGTTCAAATTTTGGCTTCCTAGGCTTTATACTGCTGTTATTTTATTTTAGTGATTTATTTACTTTAGTGATTTACTTATTTTATTTATTACGAACCCTTTCAATCGACCTAGGCTATATAGAATGCAAGTCGCCAGTTAGGCATATTGGGCGTGGCAGGTTATGTTCTGTTCTCGCCCTTAACGGAACAATATACAGGAAGGGCCTCTCCATAGTACTATAACTCCATAACATTTTATTATTTTAGCAATTTTGCCCGAAATCAATTGATTTTTTTCCCGTCTGACGCACATTGGGCAAAAAATCCATTTCGGCGGCCAAATTTATTTTATTGCAGAAATATTTTTTAAATGATGTCCGATATACGGGGAAAATATTTAAAAATTTTTCATGAAAGTGGAAGAGTTCATAATAAATAACTGAAATCGACCTAAAATCCAAGGTGTACGGTTAAATGAAATGGATGTAAAGCTTCATTTGATGTTGCTATATCTTTAATATAATACGATACAAATGAGCTGTTTATATATTTTAATACAGCAAAGTCATGTACGATCAATTATTTCAAAAATAAGCGCATTTTTAAAGATTTATTAAAAATAGGTCTTTAAAAACTAAAAGTAAACTTTTTGGAAAAATAGCCAGTATTTAAAAGGATGATGGAGTACGACGATGTGTATTATTTTGTGTTAATGAAATCCCAAAAATCAAACCCGTTTCGATCCCTGTGTCATTATTATCCCCCTCCCAATCGAAACCGTTCCTTTTTGTAATTTATTACTTGACACTCTTTTAGATCTGGTGGTGGTTTTTCAGGTACATGATGTAACTTTAGAAAACGATATATAGGGACTTCAAAAACTAGAATCACATTACAAAGAAATGTATATTTTATTTATTGATAAAATTCGATGAATCTAAGTTATGTACAGTTACTATCACTAGTAAAGATAAGGAGGGGGAAGAGTCCGACAATTGAGCCTAATGGTAAATTTTGCCACCTGCTGATTAATTGTGTTTTGATTTTATTTACACTTTATTAAATTCACAGCCGTCAAATATGCAGTTGGAACAAGTATAATTTGATTGAGAAAGAAAACACTCGATGCTTTATAACCGTAATTAATTCATCTTAGAACTTAAATCAGGGGATTCCTATTCCAGATCCGTCATAAGCTGTCATGTTGTGAGCTGAATCTCGTGTCGACAGCCCTTCAATCAATGGATTTGAGTGTACGTTAATTTATAGTGTCGATGTTTGATTTCTTGTCTTGCCTTTTTAAAACTATAGTTAAAGTTATCTATGTAACATAGTACTGATGTGTTGAAATAATTTTGTATGTTTTAGAACTGAAGATGAATGTTTAGCATTCGAAACTAGTTTTCTAATAAAATAATCTCAATAGAAGTGGCAATTAATTCATCAATCCTAATTGTATTGGTCCTTCTATACCATCATGGTGTACCTCAAGTGAATATAATATTATCCTATTTCCAGACAATTATTTTCTTGTTTCTCATTTTAATATGAGAAAGTACAAAATAAGTTAATATGAGTTTGAGCATGGAATTGGGGTTTGTGTGTATATGAAGGAGAATAACCTCCCTGGAAAAGTAGTGACTAAAACATCGAGATTAATCGAAGCAAGATTAGAATCGATAAAAGGTAGTCTAGGCCTCATCGATAGTATTACCTAAATTTCATCTCCTGATTTTGAATCAAAACATTTTTAAAGCTGTAAATACATGAATGCTGTTCAATATTCATGCAATTGTTAAATATTAACTATTCATAAAGTTGAAGATGAAGCAGATGAACGCTGGCCAGTAATTTCAGAGGTATAATGAACTTGATATTGTTCTATCCAACTTAGCCTTGATAGGTTAAGTCCGATTCAATACCTGCAGAGAGTTACAATGAGATGCTGAGTCAACTGCGTCAAAGAGCTTTGAACAATGACTCCCTTCTGTATCTAATACCTTCATCGTCAGCTTCAAATCTCCTTTCCATTATCCAATCATCGCTGGGTGGAGTGCCGTCTAGTCGAAACAGTCTTAGCAAGAGTCATCTCTCTTTTGAAAAATTCCTTTCTGTTGACGATCTTATATTTTTAATAACTGCTGAAAATATTTAAAATTTTCGTTCGGCCCAATCACTATAGAATGATTGAAATTTTTACAGCCGTATTTTTTTTAATTTCATTTACTTTTTTTTTCACTCCCATGAACATTTTTTAGTGACTTTTATATTTACAAGTGTGCTGAATTCGAATCAATAGTAAACACAAATTCTACCATCCACCATTTTAAGAGATTAGAGGTTGTTAAAAAAAAAAAATCAACTGAAACAGCACTTTTTTAAATTTATTTTTATACCACTTTTTTGGGTGAAGAACAGTTATATACAAAATAATAATATTTAAAACTGAATATAATTAATGTGTATATGTATATTTTCCTTTTAGGATTGATGGATTAATTGCCACTTCTATTGAGATTATTTTATTAGAAAACAAGTTTCGAATGCTAAACATTCATCTTCAGTTCTAAAACGTACCATTTTTTTTCAACACATCAGTACTATGTTACATAGATTATATATACTAAAGTTTTTAAAAAGGTAAGACAAGAAATCAAACATGGGCACTCACCTTAACAAACTAAGAGGTAACTAAAACAGAGATGGACTTCACTGAATTCGTGAGAAGTAGAAGGGGGCAGGTAGGTCAAATTTTACAATGGGGTTTTCCTTATGACTCATTGGATTTTTCCGTTCCTATGGGAAACAAATTTAAAATGGGGCTATTGGATATGTTTGTCTGATCATTTAAACAAAAATCTGGATCGGTTTTAAACGATTTTATTATTTCTAGTGATTCAAAAATATTTAATTTTAGGCTATTTTCTACTTTATGTAGTATTTTTACTCCCGAATCTTTATTAAATGTGTGGTTATTTTATTTTTCTTCAGAGCCATTACATTTTAATTTGTATACGCCACCTTTTTGGAAAGTCTATTTTGTCTTTAGGTGAAGTCTATTTTGCCGTCATACTTCCCTTCTCCTAAAGTTCTCCGTGTTCATCGTGCTCCCATGTTGGGAAGGAAAAGAAATTCAAGTGGGAATGCAAAAAATGAATTTTGCATCCCATGTCCTTTATGATAAAAACAATTCTTTAACAATTTTATTTATGCAACAAAGCCTAATACTTGTGCTCTCCATTTTTTTCGTTTAATTTTCTAATACATTATAAAAGTTTCAAAATCAAATAGGTTTTTTTAATTTTTGTTTTCAATGATAAATGCTCGAAATGTCGAAAAACACCTCACTTTTCGACCTTAAACACAAATTTGACAAAATAATAGTGCCTGATTGAGATTATCTTCAGATTCGTGTTCACACTTCAAAACATAATACAACAACATTGTTGTTGAAGGAAGTATTCTGATGCAGAACAGTGTAATTAGAGTATTTCCTAAATGAATGATGAATACATAATCAATTTTTTAATAGGAAGTAATGGATATTTGACAGATAGTAAATGTGATAACGGTGGGCCACAAAGGCAATCTAGCAGCAAATGGACCCAGAGGGAACTAATTGGATAATATGAGGGGACTTGGTCGGTGAGGTAGGACCTGCTGCTACTGGCGGCGATCTTTCGGAGCGCTATTATCAACCAACACCTCTCAGCTGTTTTCAGATTGTTTTTTTGTTTTAATTGTTTATATATATCAGTTCAAACTTTAAAAGGGATTTCATATTGACAAACTAATACCAATATCTATGACTCTTAGTACTTGTAAATAAATTATTGTCCCCCTTCAATTAACTTCAATTTTTGATGTTGTAAATTTTTTAATTTTTTAAAGCTATTTTTTAATGTTTATAACTACAAATAATGCAAATATTAATAAAATAATTCTCATAAACAAAGAAAAATAAATCTGAAAAGGAAATAAAATGTTGATTTTTAAATTCAACTGTAACAAAAGTAAAAAAAAATAAATACATAACATACAGCCTAAAGAAATGAGGTTAAATATTTTATCTTTTTTTTTTGCTTTCTATTGATATTTTCAGCTGTTTACATCATATATAACAAATGAATTTGATGAAAATGATTACAATGACCTGTCAGTAACATGTAAAGAACTACTCACTAGTAGCACTTTAATACTTCTACATTAAAAGATATCTTGGACATCTTCTTTTGAGACGCCGCAGAGTATTATTGGGAATGGAGTGTGATGCAAATATGGAACATAATAAGGAGCACTGGGGAAATCACAAAGGATTTTGTTTTGTAAGAAACAATTGGAAGGTTTAGTGGGGCCCCAAAGCTCAAATCCGTATGTCAAAATGGGTCTAATAACTGTCAAATAAATGAGTTTTTTATAATTTATTGGGAGCTTTGAACACTCTTAGAAGAAACGACGAACAGTTTCTTGTCTTCGAAGTCTAAGATGTAAACATACGACTTCCTGTCCTACAGTATCCTTTAATGATATTCCATTAATCTTTGTTGATTAGATCCGCTACCTAGGGCTCTACTTGGACAAACACAAGGCAAAAACTTGGAATCCACATACAAGACTAAAGCGACAGGAAACTACTCATCGTTACAGATTACTTCAACATTTACTAGACAAACGTTAAAGCTCTCAATTAATTACAAAAGACTTATTACATGACTGTGACTAGACCTATTTTGACGTACGGAGTTGAGCTTTGGGGCTCCACTAAACCATTCAGTTCGTCTCGTATCCAATCCTTACAATCCAAAATCCTTCGAAAAATCCTAAATGCTCCTTACTTTGTCACCAATAAACTTATCCGTAAAGATCTTAATGTCCCGTATGTTGCTGATTTAGCCCAAGCCTACTGATGAGTAGTTCTTTTCAAGTTTTAACAGATTATTGTAATTATTATCAACACATTTACTTAATTTATATATTTGAACAGTTGTAAATTTCAATAAACTGAAATTAAAAAAATAAAATAATGTTTTTTTTTTGTTGTTTTTTTACAAGAAACGGCCTAATAGACCACGTTAATATCATTTCCTCCCAACTCTCCCCACACATCCCTCCCTCCTCCTCTCCTGCCACCTCTTCTTCATTCTTTCAGACTGCATTCTTCTTTCTTCCTCTTTCCATACTCTCCTCTCCCTCACCTCCTTGGTACCCACAAGGACCTTTATTTTCCTTAATTTTTCCCCATATCTATCCCTATCGAAACAGTCTTGACTTGTAATCCCCAATTGTCCCCGTTTCTTTCTTCACCTGCCCGATGTACCCCCAACCCCATTATATCCCCATATTTTCTCAAAGATCTCCCTTTTTATTCTGCCCTGGTTATCCTGACCATATGACTTTTTTTTAAATTTAAACTGTTAATGGACCATATGACCGTAGAACGTAGCCTCTTTAACCTAATGTCCGTTTCCAGGTCATCCTTTTCTCTATATAATTCTTACTTCCTCTCTACTCCCAAAAGTTTGCTTAAGCTAGGAACAGAAGCGGTTCCCATTTCATACAGAATAACTGACTTGACAACCGTGTTGTAGTGTCTTATCTTCGCTCTTATTGAAAGAGCCTTTTTACAGTATAGGCTACTGGAAAGTATATTTATAAGATATTTTAAAATTTATTTCAAAGAAATTATTGATAAATATTCATTGGTATATTAAAATACTATTATACAAAAATTCAGATGAAGGGTTTTATTGAGTAAATAATACAATATGCCACGGTTAGTAATATGGGTATGTAAAAAAGTAATATAAATATCAAGAATCAAAGTCGTGTTGCAAAAATTATGTTTTTTAAGTCAGTCCAAGCCAGCCCAGGCGCATCTCGATAGTCATGAGTAGGGCTGTGAAATATATAAATATACTAACTAAAACATCTAATATGATCAAAATATATATGTTTTGAGGCATTTGAATAAATTTGAGCTATTTTTGAATTGCATATTTTGAACTAGGCTTGCATATTTATCTACATATCCGGCATATCAGCATTTGGCATTTGAATTTTTTTATGTTTCCGAGCAGAAAAAAAAAAAAAAATATATATATATATATATATATATATATATATATATATATATATATATATATATATATATATATATATATTATAAATAATTCTGAGTTGATAAATATTTTTTAAATATATTTTTTATTTTTGAAGAGAAAAGATTTGACCAAATTGACCCCAACCGGGTCAAATCTTTTCTCTTCAATAATAAAAATAATATATATATATATATATATATATATATATATATATATATATATATATATTCTGATGATAATATTTTTTTAAATATATTTTTTATTTAGATATTTGACCAAATTGACCCCAACGGGTCAAATCTTTTCTCTTCAATAATATATATATATATATATATATATATATATATATATATATATATTAGATACATATATAGAGAGAGAGATAAAAACAGCTATAGGAACTCCCCCCTCTCTTTTTTTTTCACCTAATCAATGCGTTTGTATGTGTCGAAGTGCTAAATTCTTCAGTTTCAGCGAACTTTCGATCGTATTAGCTTTTCTTAAAATTGTTCAATGCGATTAATTTCTCGTTTATGCTTCGCTCAAATACGTGGAATATTATGACTTCACTTTTCATCTCACTCTTCTTCCTTCCATCATTCCATTTCACAGTCTTTCACATAGTGTTCACCAAGACTTATCGTTCGTAACCTGTTTTTTGTGTTAACCTAAAATACCGAAAGTCACTCCTTCAAAGACAAAAGATCTAGTTGGAAAGTAAGTAGGTGAGCTTTCAAATGAGACTTTCAAGATTAATGGAGACGTTTTATATGATGTAGAGCGGTCTTTTAGTGTAGAGCGTTTCAAATCTATTTTGAGGCCCAATAGACGATATATTTTGTTCGAAAACCTGAATAAGTCCGTATAGTAAATATCTGTATAGTTTATTCAGTATTTACTACTTTATTAAAACAGCAATTATTGTTCTTATTACTACAATTTATGTTTTTATTATTTCTGTATTTCTTTACTTTATTCATTTAGTTTGTCTTAGTCTGCATTTCAAATCTATAATAGTGAATAAAGTGAATAAGTGGCATGAATAAGTCGGGAGAGCTTCTTTATGACCGTTGCATATTGTCTTTGCTGTATATTCGTCTGTTTTAAAGTACAAGTATTTTGGTTGTGATTGTTGTTTAAGTTTTCTGGAAATTAATGTCATAATTTTTCCGTTTTTAATGTTCCCTTTTAATGTGTTTTATTTATCTTTAATTAAGGTTTTTAACATTTGTTTTTGTTTTTTAATTTTAGCCTTTTAATGTTTTTCTTCCTAATGTTCCCCTTTTCAACACAATTAGTTATTTAAACTTGAGTTGGTACTTAAGTATAGGTATGTTTTATGTATTTTCTAATAATGCAGATAATGCATATTTTCGGTATTTAAATGCATATTTTACCCAATATCCCTGCACATATATGTGCATATTTTTTCAGTTTGTATTGCATATAATTCACAGCCCTAGTCATGAGATTCCTTTTCCGAAAATTGGTGGAAAACTAGACGAGATCAAATATGATATGACAGAGTAGTTCTAGGTGATTGAGCCGTTAGGTAAGTAATCAAGGAAAAATAGTTGAAATGGTACCGCCACGTTAATAGAACGAGAGAGGACCGTAAGGCGAAGTAATTATTAGAAGAGAGAGCAGAAGAAAGAGGACTTCAAAGCAGAACAAGACCCTGTCTATATTTATATCCAGAGTTTAATAAAAGTTTTAAATACTTCTTATTCTTCAGTTATGTTATAATTTTTGTTATAATACACCCTTCGCAGCTTCACCGCCCCCCCCCCCCTAAGTTAACAACTTTAACGACAAAAATATTGTTCGATTTTGAAACTTCACATGTCGCATCGAATAATTAAATACTTTTTTAATAACAATTTAATTGAATAATATTATGAATTTCAAGCTGTATATAACACCGTACCTTTGTAACCTCTCATGTAGAATGGAGCCACCTATCAGTCGATTTTCAAACTTCACTGTTATCCACATATTTTCGCTTTTTTAATAACGAACTTATTGAAAATCAGTGGATTTTATTATTTCTGAACCTTCTTATAAAGATGATGTGGTTAAAAATTGGTTTAGTAGTTACAATAGTTAGTGATTACAAACGAAAAATGGTCCTTTTATATAATACACATAGTATAGATATAGATTTTTATTGGAATAAAATAAGTGACTGATCAGTTATAATAAAGTCAATGAAACATTTTAGATTACTTAATAAGTTCTTAAATATTTTTAATATCGATATTCGGCTCTTTTTTACATTAAGGCTGCCAGTTCTCAGCTGTGACTTGTAACACAAATTTGAATGCCTATTTTTTTTTTTTTGTAGGTACAGTGGAAACTCGTTATTTTGTCACTCGATATTTTTTCTTATTTTATAATTCGTCAGGTTTTCTTTTCTTTTCTTTTTTCTTTTTTTTTCAATTGGCAACTATAAATAACAAAATTAAATACGTATGTAATTTATTTTTTCTCATTGCTACTTATTTAATCTTTAGACCGCCTTATTTGGTTTATCACTAAAAAATACTCCTATATTTATACATTTTGTAAATCATTTCATTGAAAAAAAAAAAAAAAAAAAAAAAACAGAAGCCCGGAGTCGATCCCTCCATTTATTGTAGTAAAAGATGAAAGGAAGTTGACGAATTCCCAGAATCAGATAAAACTGGAAATGTCATTAGCAGTTTTTGGAAAGGTTATAAAATGAGAAAAGATAAGCAGCTGGATGTAGGATATGAAATTTTAAATGATAATGAAATTATAGAACAAGTGCTGGGTGCTCAAAATGAAGCTAGTGCTGAAATGAGGATGACGTTTCTAATTCTTCCACTATTCCATGCAAAGAAGTAGATGAAATGTTAACTAATTGTAAGTGCATTGAGTGATTTCGATCAGCAATGTGAATCAGACATTTCACACCTGATGGAATGTGGCAAATGTTTAGCTTTTTTTGTGTTTTTTGTCATTTTCACTCTAGTATAATGTGTATAATGTTCATCTGTTCGTTTTTAAATTCAATAAATTGCATTAAAAAAAAAATTACAATTCTATAGTTTAAAATGGTTTTTTGTTACTTGACCAGAAAAATTCTTTAATTCGTCATTTCCGTTATTCCTTCACCTTCTCTCCCCCACCCATGACGAATTATCGAATTTCTACTGTAGTAGGGACCTAAAATAGTGCAAAACTAAAGTTTTAGTCGCTAATGAGCATTGGGAGCTGAGAAAAAAAATTAAATATAAAAATCACGTTTTATTTTTTTTCTCAGCTCTCAGTCAAGATAGAGAAATAATTTTTTCAAGTAAAACTGTATATCTGTATGCTATCTCTTTACCACAACCAAAACCTGATAAATAACCTCTTTAATAATAATATCATGTTTTGGTTTAAACATGAAATCCTGCATTAATTTCCGGACAACGGGTTTTGGTTGTGGCAAAGAGATAGCATACAAAACTACAATTTTACGTAAAACAATTATTTCTCTATCTTGACTGAGAGCTGAGAACTGGCAAGTAACTGGCGGCCTTAATGTGAAAAAGACCCCGATATTCTATTTCTACATCTGAACGATATCTCTGAACGTGAAAAAAATTCAGCTGATAATAAACTCATATGTATCCCACTCCCCTGGAAAATTCTTTACTCTTCCAAAGGGAATATTTTCTACTTAGCATGGACAGTTGAGGAGGTTAGTTTACCTGCAGCCGGAACTGTCTCGCAAGTCTGACGCTAAGGCCAGGTAATAGCCTTTCCGTCTTCTTGCATTGTCTCTTCCTCCAAAATGGACCAAGTTAGACCGTCAACCTTCTCTTCTACACCGCTCCTTTCCCTTTAGATTAATAAATTTACTTGGATAGCGTCAACTGTAGAGACTCTTCAGTGGCACACCAAGTCATCTAATATTTTGAATATTAATTTAAAAGAAGAGAACAAGAATCATGTGTAATGGACAGAAGGTTCCAGAATTAAAAAAAAAAAAAAAAAAAAAAAAAAAAAGAAAACAAATTTTCAATATACGGGGTGAGTAGTGTAAAAACAAATTGGGTGAAACTAGATCAAAAATGTAGAAAAATACCGCAGACCTCACCATTCTATTCCAATCTGTTGCCGATATACGATAAATCAAAGACTTTTTTGAGGAAACCACGTTTTTTACCATAAAGGCAGTAATATCTCCATTTTGTTTAAATATTTTTCAAACTTTGGCATTATTTTCGGATTTGACATTAAATTTTCTATAAGAGCAGACTACATGTAACCTTGAATTTTACAAACTTGACACCTGAGGAACAGCTTGATCTTCACCTTATTTAGGCAAGTTACAATGTCTTATATTACTTCAACGCTCACCGTTTTTCGGAAAAACGTAAAATATCACAAAAACTTGTAAATTTAATCAGCTTTCGAATGATATGTTAAACGTAATGATTCTGTTTACATTTTATGGAGAAATTTACTTTTAAAACCGAAAAACATTGTGTTCTCATTTGGCATACAAATCAGTTACTTGTGTAAATAAAACATTATGAAAATCCCTTAATGAAAATATGCATTTTAAACATAATAACTTTTCATTGGAATAAAAAGCAAAGAAATAAATTATTGTTTAATAAAAAATAAAGGAAAACAGAAATAAAGCGATACCAGATCAAAGGATCTTATGTTATTACATTTATTTATTTAGGATTATTTAGGATTTATTTTATTAGATTTTCAATGTAAGGTTTGAAACCCAATGATAATGAACATAGACCTCAATTTTGCCGATAGCTTCTGAATGCAGATATTGTTGAAGAATACAACATTTTGAGGTAAATTTTATGGGCAGCTTTGTTTGAAAAATATTTAAACAAAATGAAGATATTACAGCTTTTATGGTAAAAAAAAACGTGGTTTCCTCAAAAAAGTCTTTCATTTATCGTATATCTGCAACGGATAGGAATACAAAGGTGAGGTCTGCGGCATTTTTCTACATTTTTGATCTAGTTTCACCCATTTATTTATTTTTTTTTTTTTTTTTTTTTTTTTTTTTTTTTTTTTTTTTTTTTTACACTAAGAGGTACTCACCCTGTAGATAATTCATACGCTTAATGTTTTATTATTTCATTTTTTTTTTTTTTTTTTTTTTTGAAGAAATAAAAATTTACATTTAATTTTGAAATTAATAACTTCATTTTTCAAATATTATTTAAAAATACAGTGGCATAGTAAAAACATTTCAATGGTTTTCATAACTTTATCTAATAACAAATAATGTTCACATCTTTCATAAAATTGTGAAAATGATTGTATACATAAGTATTTAAATTTGTAATAAAATTAAAATATGTCACTAGTTAATGTGTAATGTAAAAATCAAAATATATTTTGAAAGATTACAGACACAAGGCAATGAAGAGAGGAAGAGAAGCTTTTCCTAGAGGTTAACACCAGCGAGTTAAAATGTTTAATAAGTCACTGTGAAATGTGACTCTAGTCAGATAATATGTGTATTTATCTACTTGCAGTTTAGGATCAAGGGAAGGAATATCTCTTGGGCCCAAGGCAACAAGAAGACAGAATCAAATGAATATTAATTGCAGCTGTGAAATTATTGCAGAGCAGTGAGTAGAAGACTGTTCAAGTAAAGAAAAAATGAAAGGTTGTACCATTCACATACTTTTTTAGTTCTTGAACAAATAAATTTAAGGAAAATAATTAATTGGGTTAAAAAAATATTAATTATTAGATTAACGTAAGTTTTAAATATAATATTATGTTAGCGATAGAGGTTTGGTGTGATGGTTAAATTATTTAAATTTTATAATATAATGAATTGTGCTTATGTACATTATCTTATTAAGGATTTAATTAGATTAGTGAAAAGAAAATAAATTTGAATTTTTTTTTATGTTTTGTGCACTGCATATAGAAGTTTTCTTTTATTTATCATCTATATTTATAATAGTTCGAAAAATATCCTTCAGATATTTTATAAACCACCATAACAAAATATATATATAATCATCATTTGCCATATAAAATAAAGATTTTTAAATTAAATTAAAATATCAAGACATTAAAACTAATATCTAAATACATTAAAATATTAATTTTAAAATTTACAAATTAATAATAATTGATAAATTATAAAATATTTAATAAAAATTTATTTATTTGTTTTAAAAATTAAATATTCTCCTTTCATTAATTTAAAATAAATTTTCAGATCTCTCTGGGTGCCTCATAGCCTTCAGTTCTAAAGGAGTAATTAACTATATTTGATATAATTTTTTAACACCTACCTAGCACTTTTCATGATCCTTGATACAAAAGTAATTTGAGTAAAATCTATATGGAGCTTTGACTTTCTACATAGATTAACTGTGTACCATAACTTTTTGAGGACTTTTTTTTGGCTTCTAAACGAGGTCTTTGATGGACCTGTTATCGGGATTGGATTGAGAAACAAATTAACTCCTTCTTTAAGAGTCCCCCGCGAGATCCTTTCCTAGAATTTTCAATTCAATCGTTTTTAGGGTTTCATATTCGAAGTAGGAAAATTATTAGATTGATGAGGAAGGTAACTCCGTCAATGATTGTACTACTTAAACGAAGGAGAATTACCTGAAGCATTTTTAATGTTTTGAAAACATTGTCTAAACAATTACATTAACCGAAACTATGGGGAATTAGATTTGATGCATATTACTAAAGTGTTTATTATTTTTAAAAAATTAACCCAGAGTTCCTCAAGGTAGTATCCTAGGGCCTATCCTCTACACAGTGTACACAGCTGACATCCCAACTCATCCTACTACTGTCCTCACCACTTACGCTGATGACACATGTGTGTTATCAGTAAGCAATGATCCCTTTATTGCCTCTCAAACATCCAATCCCATATCCTAAACCTTCAAGAATGGTGTAAAAAATGGAGAATCAAAATAAATCCAAACAAATCACACCAAATAACATTTACCCTACGACTTCCTGTCCTACTGTATCCTTTAATAATATTCCACTAATCCCTGTTGAACAGATCCGTTACCTAGGACTCCACTTGGACCCACTTACTCTGTGATCAATAAACTTATCCATAAAGATCTTAATGTTCCATATGTTTCTGATTTAGCCCAAACCAGATACCTATCCTTCCATAGTAAGCTCCATAACCATTACAATCCACTAGTCTCCCAACTTGCTTCCTCCTCCATCCCTGATAATCCTCCGAGGCTGAAAAGAAGATGGCCTAGAGACCTTTTAGTGTAGATTTTATTGAAGTGCTACTAGTGAGTAGTTCATCACAAGTCATTTACATGCCATTGTATTCACTGTTAACACATTTACTTGTATATTATTTTGTACAGTTCTAAATATCAGTAAATGAAAAAAAAAAAAAAAATTAACACAGTTTATAAAAATAATCAAACTAAATAAATTGGTACGTTTCCTGTAATGTTTGTTAGAAATAGTGAAAACTCAAGGGTTATTTGTTTTTGTTTTTTATTATTATCTTTTACCAGCCATGTTTTACACTTACATAGGAAATAATATAAATGAATCAATCGGTAGGTCTAAGTGTGGGTGAACAGCAATCGACAGTGAACTATTGATAATTTGTTAGGGAAGTCAATTATTATCATGTACTATGTGACCTTATCTTTAAATGTACATAATTGCCATAGATATGTTATAATATATGAAGTATATATTTACAATATGCAACAGGTTCAGACCTGCAGTCAATTCAATACACAAAAAATCCTAACTTTCTGACCTATATGAACTGCATTCTAAGGCACTTAGAAATCTCCTTTCTCTTCCTCTCAACCATCCATCCTCTGGAATTCCACCCCCTCCTCATATAAGACAAGCAAAATCTCTAAAAACATTCAAATACCTTTATTTACAGTACACCATTCTTATCCAAGGTGCGGAATCGATGGCCAAAGGTCTCAGCGCGATTGGTTCAGATGGTCGTGGGTTCGAATCTTTTCCCACCCTGGCTAAAATAGGTTAATAACTCGTCCTGCCTAACCTAGTTGGAGTACATAGTGACGCTAAGCTCTCCAATACATAAACAAACAATTCTTATCCAAGGTGACGCTTGCTAACTATTTACCTACTCGCTAAAATTATTTCTGCATTTCTCGAGTCCTATCAAGAACTGTTTTTAGATTCTACTTAATACAAAATTTTCTTACTCGGTATAGATCATTTAAACACTTTTATTATACGTTTTGCACAACACTAAGCTCTGCACTTTAGGAATTTATTTTATATTTCAATTGTGGAGTGCTTTACTTATCTCTTTTTTTCTGTATATCGTTTGTTAGTATTATCTTTATTATTATTATTTTATTCAACCTGTCTCTAACTAGGTGTAATGTTATTTATTTCTATACTAATTTGTTATTATTAGGGGACTTCGTTCCAGAACTAAAATGATTTCCCTATCATATTACATTCTATATATTTATATATCTAAAAACTTTGAATTTTAGTGAATTTTTTTAATAACGAGAGCTGGTACAAAATCGTTATTTGTTTACCGATTTAAGCGTAGTACCTAAAGTACATTGTATAAATGCATTACTTTATGTGATTGGAGTTGTAGTCTATTATTCGTCTTTATCTCTCTCATTTTACTGCGACACATTAACAGTTCAGCTTTAAATAGGAATTGATTTTATTTATTCAGCTTTAAATAGGGAGCCGTGATCACCGATATCATCTTCAACGTGAATAAAACCTTCAAAGGTTAATTTAACAAAGTAGATGTCTCTGTCCAGAGTCCAACTGAATGGATCTATGCGAAGAATAGAAATCGCTCATAGATCACGGGATGTAAACAAACGATCGGTTTAACCAAATTACAAAAATTAAAAAATTAAAAATACCAGTAACCTTACAAGCTCTGAAGTGTCTTGGTCTCACTAAAATAAGGATTTACTTTTACCAGGTCCCCGGCTGTGAAAGGAGAAGATTTAGTCGAAATCACACTCAACCAATTTTCCCTCAATTAAGGGTACGCGCTTTATAGAACTGAGGGATTAATGAAAATACGGTTTTTATCTTCAGCCGAACGCGTAATCAGACTCCAAAGCTGTCCAATTGGCATTATGAAGTACGAGTATATAATGCTTACATTACCCAGAGCCCCTGACTGATATTTCTCTCAAATATGTTTGCTTCAGCGACATATTTCTGACGCCCGAATTTCCTTATTTTCAATCTCTTATTTTACCACAAAAACTAGTTGTTTTTGTTGTGTAAATGCCTCATTTATCGCGAAACTCTCTTCTACGGCTGCAACGATAACTAACTCCCTAGTCAGGGGAGGTGAGAGAGGGAGCCATGCCAACGCCTCGCGCTTCCAGTCATTCTATTAACATAATACACTGGATATATAGATATTTATTTTTTTATTATATAGCCACTAATTTTCTCCTGTTTTTATAATATAGTCAAGGTGGTTTGAGGGTGAATTTCAAAAGAGTACCCTATACTGAAAATATTGATGGCCTGGTTATTAGAAAAAATAATAAATTTTAATATTTCAGTTATACAAAATATATATATATATATATATATATATATATATGGATAAATTTCTTGACTGTTACTATTAAATATTTAGTAAGGTTCTTGAGGTTCAGTCAATAAATAAAAACAACTATTTTGGCGACGTTTCGAAACTATATTGTTCTCATAATCATGCCTTAAAGTAAAAAAAACAGGTTACAATAAAATTATACAAGTTATACAATATATTTCAAAACATAAAGTTAGCAACAATACAAGTATATAACAACATGGGAGTATGAAACTACTTACAATGTTACTGGTGGATATGGTATAGACTAACTAAATTCTAACAATTCTAGTACACAACTGGCCTGGGGGAACTTTGAAAACACAGTTACAAAGATTATGGAGAATTCCCTAGGAAAAAATAAGTTAAAAGTACTGGATGGTATTCCACTAGTATAACTTAAATAATTTTATTGTAACCTGTTTTTTCACTGTAGGGCATGATTATGAGAACAATATTGTCTCGAAACGTCACCAAAATAGTTGTTTTTATTTATTGACAGAACCTCAAGAGCCTTACTAAACATATATATATATTCTGTTGTATTCTCAGTTTAAATAAAAAAATTATTAAATAATGTCGAAGTAATTACCCAATTATTCTCTATTTCCTAATTTTTTACATAGCCTATTTATATAAAAAATAATGTTACAATTATTATTCACTCTTTTTCCCTCTAAGGTAAATCCTAAGATTAAATTGTCATGATGTAAAATTGAATGAAGTCATATTTAAGATCAAGATCAAGGTTTTACATTTTTTTTAAATATTTCATTATTATTATTTTAATTTCAATACTACAGTAATCATTGGATAGACTAAAATTATTATTCATAATATTGTTAAAAATACAACATAAAAGATTTATTACCAAATGAGGTGTATCCTAGAACTGATTACAAAATAATTATCTTGTTTTATTTTTTTAATTATTGATAAAAGAAATACTTGATTCCATATTCTATCTACCTTTTCTCAGATCTGTGTAATTCTTTCTTGGAAATAAATTGTATATTTATCCATTTATTCATTTTCCATGTCATAACCTTCATCTGTAAAAAAATATTGAAGACACTGATTATAAAAAAATGTTGAAAACAAATTTAAAAGTTGATTTAATATCTTTGTCATCAGCTGAGAACGATCCATCAAGGAGGCAAGCCTCGTTAAATTAATTCGTGTTTTCATAAATTGTCTATCAAGGTGAACTGATTGCTAATTCATCACGGCAGATCTCAAATGACACAGTAAACGAGGATAAAATCCTCTTTCACACTTATTCCACTTATTTCATAGGTTATGGAGAATTCCCTAGGAAAAAATAAGTTAACAATGTAGGAATTGAAATATTTCAAACAATTACAGTATCCACTATGATATTATAATATCCGTACAAAATGTCACAAAAAGTTTATCTAAATCCCAAAAATGAAAATGTAGCACATCCAAAATAAAGAGTATTACAATTGTTATGCTATATATCCCTTCTACCTGGACCTGAGAACGCCATCGGTTTTGGAAATATCTGCCCTCTCAACACTTACCTTTTTTCAGAAATTTCCCCAGTTCAGTTGAATATTAGAATTTTTATAATTTATTAGTAGATACCAATAGCATATCCGGGTGTCTTTTGGAAAAGGGAAGCTTGTAATTTTTTTTTATAAATAACTGTTACATAACTAAGAAAATAAACTTAAGAAATATATGTATTTTTACAAATTGCCTCAAGAAATAAAATATCCCAACATCTTCTTCTTCTTCTCCTGGCACTACAAATCGAAGAGGTGCTTGGCCTGCTTCAACATCTGTTGCCACGTGACTATGTCCTCCACCCAACGGATGCCCGCCTGTCTCATGTCCTCTTCGACCTTTTCCTTCCATCGAGCTCTAGGACGGCCCTTTGCTCTGGTGGCGAATATTTTCCCTTTGTATACCTTAATCACCTGCCGTCAGTTAAACGACCGAGGGATAGACCGAGAGGAAGATGGGAGGATTGCGTCAGGGACGACCTAGGGGATTTGGGTTTTGGAGGAGTAGATTGGAGGGAAGTGTGCGGTCGACGGTTGGTGATGTCGGCATCGAACCTTCGGGTTCGCTAAGCCTTTATTTATTATTATACCTTAATCACCTGCCTGTCTTCATTCATTCGTTTGAGATGGCCATACCATTTCAACCTGCTTATTCCTATAAAGCTTGACAAAGACAGATCGTTATAGATATCGTATACTTCTTTGTTTCTTCTACTTCGCCACGCCCCGTCCTTATACACTCCACCAAACATTCCTCGCAGCACCCTCCTCTCGGGCCTGTCAAGTGTTTCGCATGTTATCTTGTCCATCACCCAGCATTCACCGCCATAACTAAAAACTGGCCTGATTAGTGTTTTGTACATCTGATCTGGCGCGAGATCAAGTTGCTTCTTATTAGGTGGTGGAGAGCGTAGTAGGCCCTGTTTCCAGCCAGAATCCTTCTTTTAACTTCCTCTGTTTCATTGCCTTCGTTAGTCATTAATGATCCTTGGTATGGGAATGCTGACGCTATTCAATGTTTTCTCCGTCTAAGTTGCAATAAGGTGGATGTTGCTGCTTCTTTCTCCCTACAATCATCAGTTTAGTTTTTCCAGTATTTATTTCAAGGCCGGCTCCTCCTGCCTCCTTTTTTAAGGTAATATATACGTCTTCGATTGCCTGCCTGCTTCTTCCCAATATCACTACATCGTCCGCATAGGCCATTAATTGTAGTGATTTATTTATAATCGTGCTATTCTCCTCTATCCTTACTTTTTAATAACGTTATCAAGAACTAAGTTGAATTTTAATGGGGTCATATCTGAACATATTATTATATAAAATCAAATAAATATATATTACTCCTAAAGGCGAAAATCGGCGATGTTCTTCAATATTCGCTCAAAATAGCACTCCTTTTGTTCTTCTCCGCCTCGATATAAATTTGCATAGATAAGAATCAATTATGCTCCTACTAGTTTTGCATCCTCTCTTGTTTCTTCGTCTGACCGAGGCCCGAAGTGATTCGACCACATATTATGGAGTTTATGCTTCCATCCATGGCCTATGCCAATTTCCTTACGGTTAAATTTAACTGTAGCGTATTCGTTTGTCCAGGAATATATCAATACAATTACCTTCCTTAAAGGCAGGCGACAATTCTCGGGCCAGGTTCCCCTGAAGAGGCCAATCCCTGGCATTCTCTCTTCCAAAAATACCACTTGGATCGGCTGCTTTTATTTAGTCTTAACTTCATGGGATGCCCTTTGTCGCATATCTTCGTATTGTGTAATATTCTTGGCTCTGTAGAAACTTATTAGCAACTTCCTCATTCTTGACAAGCTCACTTAACTCAAAAATATTCATCACTGAACCGAAATGAAACAATTGAAAAAATGGTACAAATAGAAAGTTTAAGCTATAAAACTATCGCAATATATGTTTTAATATTTTATTCATCCGCTCCTATCTCAGTGATAGAAACTTCAAAGTTAATCATAACTTTTCCTATTCTTCCCTCTTTGTTCAAAATGCCGGCGTTCCTCAAGGTAGTATCCTAGGTCCCAGCCTTTACACGGTGTATACAGCTGATATCCCGACCCATCCTAGCACCATCCTCACGACGTATGCTGATGACACATACGTGTTATCAGTAAATAATGATCCCTTCATTGCCTCCCAAACACTCCAATCTCATGTCATAAACCTTCAGGAATGGTGTCGAAATTGGAGAATTAAAATAAATCCAGTCAAATCTCACCAAATAACCTTTACCCTTCGTCGTAAACCTACAACTCCCTGTCCTACAGTATCCTTCAACAATATTCTACTGATCCCTGTTAAACAGATTCGCTATCTAGGACTTCAACTGGACAAACGTTTAACTTGGAATCCTCATACAAGACTTAAACGACAGGAAACTGATCGTCGTTTTCGACTACTTCAACATTTACTAGACAGACGTTCAAAGCTCCCAATTAATTACAAAAGACTCATTTACATGACAGTTAACAGACCTATTTGGACATACAGAGTTGAGTTCTGGGCTCAACTAAACTAATTCTTCTCGCATCCAATCCTTACAATCCAAAATCCCTCGAAAAATCCTTAATGCTCCTTACTTTGTTACAAATAAACTTATCTATAAAGATCTTAATGTCCAATATGTTGCTGATTTAGCTCAATCAAGATACCTCTCCTTCCATAGTAAGCTCCATAACCACTCCAATCCACTAGTTTCCCAACTTGCTTCCTATTCCATTCCTGATAATCCTCCAAAGCGTCTGAAAAGAAGATGGCCTAGAGACCTTTTAGTGTAGAATTTATTGAAGTGCTACTAGTGAATAGCTCTTCACATGTTATTTACATGCCATTGTATTCACTTTCAACACATTTACTTGTTGTATATATTTTATACAGCTGTAAATTTCAATAAATTTATATAAAAATAAAAATAAAAATAAAATAAAATATTTTATCAAGTCAGAGTTATTTTAATGAAATAATCACGGTAACTTAAAAAAATCACTGGCTTCCCCATTCCAAAATAAACCCGTATATCCAACAGTAATATTGTTAGTGGTTTTATAATCCTCCATATTTTGTAATTATAATTTATTCTAACGGATGTTTTTATATATTTCAATTGGAGCTAACATAATGTTTTGAAACAACTCATATCATTTTATTGTAACGTGTTTTTTCACTGCAGGGCATGATCATGAGAGCAATATAGTCTCGATACATCACGAAAATAAGTTGTTATTTTATTGACTGAACCTCAAGAGCTTTATTAAACATATATATATATATATATATATATATATATATATATATATATATATATATATATATATATATATATATATATTATTAAATGTTATATTTTAATTAAATGAAAATAATAATATGTTTTTGTTTTATGTATTACAATATTTAACTTAGTAAAATAAATGATAATGGTATAATCCTTCTTAATTAATATACATGATGCTTATTCATCCAGTCAACAAATGCACAGTAATTAATCAAAACAGTTACTTCCTTATTTTATTTGTTTACATAATTTTTTTTTTCTTTTAAATAAATTCCAATTAAAAAATTCAATATTCCTAATTCTTACAATTAATATTTTATTATTTC
This sequence comes from Euschistus heros, assembly GCA_003667255.2. NCBI lineage: Eukaryota > Metazoa > Arthropoda > Insecta > Hemiptera > Pentatomidae > Euschistus > Euschistus heros. The sequence continues at coordinate 117,073 of RCWM02000911.1, forward strand.
ATTATCGTAAGAAAAAAAAAAGTGGAAAGTTTGATTAAATTTTATTTTGTTAAATAAATGAAAATTTACATTTAAGTTTTAAAATAATAATCTTGTTTTTCAAACATTATTTAAAAAGGCAATGGTATAGTTAAAATATTTCAATGGTTTTGATAAAATGGTTTAATAAGAAATCCTTAATATAATTATTTACAAAAAAAAGCCATGAATAATTATTTAAATTTGTAGTAAAATCAAAATATATAAGTTTTTTAATATTTGATGAATAGCAACAAAATGTATCTTTAACTATTATATAGTTGATTAAAATAAGTAGTGATTGAACAAGGGACGATGCTAATTAAGAAGACAATGAAGGAAAAGAGAAAGGGGTTTTGCTGGAGGAAGCCACTGTGAATTGAGGATCCAGGCAAAGAACATCTCCTGGGGCCAAGGCAACATTAAGAAAGAATCATTTGGAAATTAATAATGAAGTGAATTACAGCTGTGAATTAACAAGAGAATGGCGAACAGCTGATTATTCAGGAAGAAAATTGAAGGTTGTACAATACATATTTTTTTTTTTTAGTTCATGAACTAATAAATTTAAAGAAAATAATACCTAAATTGGGTTACAAAAACTTTTAATTATTAAATTAATGTATATATTATTCAATATAATTTTGTCAGATTTAAATATTTGCTCTAATAGTAAAATCATTTAATTTATATTATATATCGAATTTGTGCTCATGTATATTATCTTTTTGATTATTTAATTTCGTTATAATAATATTTTTTTTTTTTTTTTTTATCATCTACATGCGTAATACGTTCAAAAACATACCTCGGATATTTCTAATACCAGCATAACAATAATCAATTAAGATTTTTTTAGATACTCTGTCTAATTATAATTTAGTGTTCAATATTTAATTTGAACTATTTCACCTCTTTAATTATATTTAGTTTAGACCTAAGAAATGTTTTATAGTGATTTTTCCTTCAAAAAAGGCTCGGAAACTAAATCGAAACCAGTAGATGTTAGCCTATATATGAGGGGAAATTTAAGACAGATGTGATATTCATTCTCTTATCCCCCACCCGACAATATAAATTGGGACGCCTGAGGGATGTTTTCCCCAATAAAGACAAAAACACTCAGCGATAGACATAACTATTCTTAAAGAAGATAAGTGAATCTCTGCCGTGTCCAATAAATTCTACCATAATGCTCTTACCGACCTGGCATTAGTTTTCTATAAGAAGTAAACAACTGCTCGATATATATGGGGCCAAACTTGGCTCGTACTTTATACCTCAGCGGCTGATAATCTGACCACAGTTGTATGTTATTGCCGTTACCACTTTGTTACCGTTAAATCTTATGAGAATACTATCTGTAGTATAAATTTATGGCTAACACATAATTTTGTAGGAATTATTGATAATTGATTTTTAACAGACTTCAAAAAGGAGGTTCTCAATTCAATCGTATTTTTACTTATTATTTAATTTATTTATTTTTTTGCAACAAGTGAATAAATACATAAAAGTAATAAAATTTATATAATATGTACTGATAATTCGTCTCATAAAACATTATTGAAAAATAACCTCAAAATCGTGTTATTTTCTTAAATATAGAAAAGAGCAACTTCAAGTACATGTTTGTTTATTTCGTTTAACGTCACATTATGCTGCTTGGGCTAATCGGACGATGCTACGGTGGGAGTCCTAAATTTTTCCTAGGCAGGTATAATTAGGATAGGGATCTTTAACGAGTACCTGACATCGCACAGGCTCGGGACCCCCATTTTACGTCCCTTCCGAAGGACGGCATAGCTAAGGATTTTTTACTCCCTTTAAAAAATCCTAAGGTCATCTGCCGGGCTGCGAACCCGCGATTTTGGGTTTAGTAGGTTGCTATGCTAACCACCACACCACAGGTGACCCCGCTTCAAGTACATGTATAGACCCTAGTAATGAAATAATCACAAGATCAGTTCCACATCCTTATGCTACATTTATTTAGAATAGAAAAAAAAACTTTATTCTGGGACAAAGTCCCTTAAGAATAACATACATAACACAAAGTAAATTCATAACTAGTATTCAAAAATAAAGAAAATTAAAAAAAAAAAAAATCATAGACATTTAGGGTATTTCCACACTTGCCCCACTGTGCATCGTAGCTTGAAGACATATGTGCATTGGAAAAATAAAGCTTAAAAAAAAAATCATTAGAGTTCAACTTAATCTTCACTAGCGGAACAGAAAATAAGACGCGGAGCACAAAAATTTACTGCTGAGCCTTCAGATTGTAACCTCAATGAATATTTAAATATTTAAAAATAGGAGGAAAAAAGGAAATCACTTAAGGCGTTGAATATGCATGGACAGGCATGATAAAATAGTATTAAAGGGGTAATTAATTCAATTAACCTAATGAAGCCTTCTATCGGTTTGAGGGGAAAAGGGGAAGTTTTAAAGCATAAGAGTGGACTGCTAAGTTAAATGTGAAATATTTCTGTACTGCGGAATTTCAAAGGAAGAGTGTTATAATTAAGGAACGTTGTTTTTAGACCTCTACGATGGTTTTTATTGGTTAAGGTAACTGCTCCATGGCTTAAAAGCCCATGTTCAAAGTTAGAAGCCTTTTGATTCAATTTACATGAAAAAAAAATTAAATTAGAACACGGAAGTATACACCTATAAAGGCACACCTGGAAGCAAATTTAAATTGTAATGTGTTGAGTATGTAGCAATTATATTGCTGTAGGGAAAAACTGTAATTAATGAAATAAAAAATGACATAACATTTATAGGAAACTTGTTTATCAAGACTTTGTTCATTCACAATTCAGCTGTAAAAATAAAATGTTTATTTTTAATTGCAAAATATTCCAATTTTTATTTTATTTCAAATGATTCTTTTTTTATTAATTAATTTTGAACCCATATCCGTCGCGGTAACAAGAGTTAATATGAGGATGCGACATCAATACAACTGTGTCAGGCAGGCATGAGGATGGCTGAGGATGACTTCATTTCATCTGATTTTAAAAACCAATTAGATGTATATCTTCCGATCTATTGATAACTCATCTCAGAAAAATGCCAATTTAAAAAAGAAAAGCTTTCGATCCCAATGTTTGTAACATGTTAGCAATGGACTTGGACATTTTGGCTTAGGCTCGGTGCACACTGAAGAAACTCGTTTCATGGCGTGGTATCCTTAGAACTAATCTCGGGCAGTTCATGATCTTCAATCTTCAATCATTCAAAATCAAAATGGGTGAATATGAAGGAAGAAATTAATAGTTGACGAGTTGATTGTGGGAGGAAGTTACGGGAGCAGATTAAGAGTCGAAGAGTGGAAATTGTACGGCGGAAACATGATCTTTACAGGAAAGGGTTTGGTCAAAAACAATGCCGAGGTTCATAACGAAAGTGTGGACGTTTATGGAATGGGAATCAATGGAGAAATTAGGAATTACAGGTTGGGAGTTGAGAAGGAACTTAACACAATAGCCTTGGATTTGCCAGCATTCAGTTTCAATTTATCAGAAATGGCCCAAGAGGATATTCTGTCGAGATCTGCTTGCATTTTTGCAGTAGCTTCCTGCAACTCACTAGGAAAAAAAGAGAGGTATATTTGTGAGTCGTGAGCGTAAAAATGAGGGAATAAACGGCATTAATATATGAACTGAATAGAGAAGGTGATACTGAGGAGCTCTCAACCACACCAGAAGCGATTACATTTTTGGCGGGAATCGGAATGCGTGGAAAAGGCTAATATTGTAATATTGGAATTTGGATCGATGGAAGGCAGATTGGGTTTGGTTACGGATGGATTTAAAGGTGATAAAATTTTCGGGATGCTTTGCCCGGATATATTTTCTTCAAGAGACGCCTTGTTCTCATCATCTCTTTTATTTCTTGAGTTATCCAAGGTGCTGGAGGACGGTGTGTTTTCACAATTTTTTGAGGGGCATATTTATTTAGAATGGATAAAAGTTTGGAAGTTAAGAATTCGACCTTAGGATCTAAGGACGGTATGGAGTAGAATGCATTCCAGTCAATGGATTCTAGGTCGGTTTGAATCATCTGGAAAGTTAAAACATCCATATCACGGAACGTTTTGGTTCGAGGAGTGAAGGAAGGAACAGGGAAGTCATAGGAAATCGATATTAAATCAGGAGCAGAGAGAGAAGGTATAGGATGTTGGGAGTGGGATATCAAATTTGTGGGAGAGTCAATTATATGTAAATCGAGCCAAGTATCCGATTGGGAAAGGTGATGGTTTCATTGTTTTCAGAAAACCGGGTTTCAAGAAATTCGTTAAAGTGGTTTCCAGTTGCTTCAGTTTCATTTTTCATCTGTCCAAGTGTATCTTATTTTTTCATTCATTCGCTTGTAATGATTTTCCTCATTTAATAATTATTTTCAATCACTTAAAACGAGCAAACCTTATCAACATAGTTCATATTTTGACATACTACTTGACAATTATTAAAAAGATTTCGAAGTAATAAAACTGTTTTCACATATCTCAGTGGAATTGTTAATTTTTCCCCAGCTAACCCCCAGTCGGTGATCTTCTATGTTATTCATGGGTTCAAAAGTCCTAAAAGGCGATCAAAAAGTGGCTCCGACATCCTAAAAAATTATCCTTAAATTTATTAGGATCTCTGTAAACAATACATATTATAGTAAACGTATCTATAGAACAACGCAGGCATTGATGACCCAAGGCATTTTGCCTATAAAGCCCAACAAACAAACAAACAATGTGTGTTATTGAATTAAAAAGACTAAATTTCCATTGTAAGTAATGAACAAAAACCGTCGACCCTCTTCAAAAGTTTTGTTGTTGGATTTAATTTTCTGATGAAACGGGTGTTACATCCTGTGATATAAAGTACAGGGTTAAGTAATTTAAATCACATTAGTTTTCTCCAAAAATTATAATCCTCGATTGATTTAAATAAACAAAGTATTTTTTACTCTACGTCCTGAGTAAACCGCCGCGGCTGGTTCAATATAAAAACATAATGAAGCAATGAATTTTTGAATCAGTCTACATGGCGGAAAAAACGCGTTTTCATTTTCAACACACAATGAAAACGCCAAATTTTTAAGATCAATTTTTCGCGCTAATGTCTAACATTAGTGTAGCATCGCCCCACTGTGCGACGATGCGATAGAATTAATATATGATATTCTGTTTTGACGGATTCAATAAAAAAAAAATTTCAATTTTCCTAAAGACTTCAAATTAAGGAAAGTTATAATAAATATATTTTTCAGAAAATAACGTAATTTCAAACTCACCAGTAAGAACTACGTTACCTACTTTAGTTACCAAAACCTACATTAGCTATAACCGAAAACTGATTGTACATACTAATGTAAGTATATAGCTATTCGAAAAACATGTTCCACGTATCTTTGCTTTGATCCTTGATCTAAACTGAGATAATCCGGGGTCCTGGCAGTGTCCCCCAGAAGTCATAAGACAATGTACCAAGATAAACACATTTTTTTTTATTCTAAAATAAAAAAATATAACAAATACTATTTGAAATATTTATCAACTCAATGAAAAACTCATTAAATTTACATGTATTTCTTTTTTCAACTTTTGACATTTTACTGTCATTGCCTTATTTCATTGCTATGGGTCCTTCATTCCCGTAAGCTACTGAATCGATCGTTTTTCTACCTAGAATTGCATTGGAAGTTGTCAAGAACCCAAAATTGAAAAGAAATAATTTTGGTGATTGTAGAAAGTCGAAATACAATCCTTCAACAGTTTTAGTCGGTCTGTTTTAGGGTGATATTTTTAATTTCTGGTAGTTGAAGTCTTGCCGGTATGACATCTGAAGAATTTTTTTTTTTTTTTTTTCAGATTTTGCTTGAAACATAATTTTCCATAATAATATAATATTTTTTTGAGAATGAAAAACATTTATATTATTATTTAACTTAAGTACATAATATCACTGAAACTTCCAATTAATATTCATATTAAATAGTAATTTAAGAATAAATAAAAGTTCGTAAGAAAAATTATATTTGTTATTAAGTTATTAAAAACACCGGAAAACATATATCATATTTAGCTTTTTATTAAAAAAAAGAAAAATAAATAAAATAAAACTAAAATAAATAATAATTTTAGATTAGAAGTAATTTATGATAGATAGACTTATCTACTACTGAGGTACGTACTTCAACAGAATAGGTTTTTTTTTTGTTTTGTTTTTATTTTTTTATAAACTGAATTTTTTTTTTCTCACTGTCCGGCTTTTCAATTACACAGTTTATTGATTTCGTTTAACGTCACTTTATGCTGCTATGACTAATCGGACGATGCTACGGTGGGAGTCCTAAATTTTGCCCATCCAGGTTTAATTAGGATAGGGATCTTTAACGAGTACCTGACATCGCACAGGCTCGGGATTTTGGAGCTAAGGATTTTTTACTCCCTTTAAAAAATCCTAAGGTCATCTGCCGGGCTGCGAAACCACGATCTTGGGTTTAGTAGGTTGCTATGCTAACCACTACACCACAGGTGACCCATTCAATTACACAGAGTAATAATTTTAGTTATATACCCAACATTATTTTACGCGTTGTCAGAAAAACTTTCTTTAAACTGTCTCCACAAATTTTGCAAGAATATTTATTTGTTGTTTTTTATTCTTAAACAATTTATCTAATATAAAGAAAACTCAAACGTGTCCAAAAGGATGAGTAAGAAAAAATATAAATGGCAATTATCTGTCAAGCCGAGGGAGGAATCGAAATCCTCAGTTGAAGTCTGGTATTAAGCTAATTCTTTTCATTTATTTTTTTTTCTAAATATACATAAAAAAAGTTAGAAGTTTTTGCATATTTTGACTCGGAAATTTTATTTTCCGTCAACATCAAAACCCATTTTATTTTATTCACATTTCCTCTTATGATCTATAAAAGACAGAAAAATAGTTTAAAGAACTACAACCGAGATAGGTAAGAGTAATATTTTCTAGTCGGTCTACTCAAATTCTTTTATAAATACGATTATGTTTTTTTTAAAAATACAAAAACACCTATTATCAAGTAATAATTACAAGATTTAAAAAAAAAAAAATGATTACGATAGTTTTAATATCACAATTGTATTTCTAAAGCGACACAACTCAACAATCTGAATTAAAAGAATGTAATATTTTCTCAGTCTTGTGTAGATGCATTATCTATTAATCTCACAGGAAATGAGATGTATAACAAGTGATTTGAATTATAAGTGAATTCGATACATTTTTGGCATTTTATAGAAGAGTGTTTAACTTAAACATGATTATAAATCAAAATACAGATTTTTGAGTTGTCACTTTAGAAATAGATGTGCGATATGATAAAGTGTTTAAGTTACGAGATTGTTTCAAGTCAATTTTTCATGATTTTTTTTTAGCAGAATTAGAAACTGCTTCATATATTTCAAAATTATAATAATTTTTATTGTTATTATGCTATCCCATAAGTAATTAATATTATATTTAATTCTGCAACCATCACAAAACATTCAGTCATGTTTTCAAATGAGTATTGTAGGCTTTAAAAAATATAATTTAAAAAACCTCTGAAAATTATATAAAATTATACCACAATAAAATTATTGTATTTATTTAATTTATTTATATTATTAAAAATAAATACCAGTAATTACATTTTGAATGGTGATATCAATATCTGTTTTTATAGAATAATATTCGAGAAACTCGGTGTATCCCAAGTGAATGAATCTTCTTAATTCTTAGGCGAAATACTATTAAAAAATGGTACAAGAAGATTTATTAAGACTAGCAAAAATGATTTCATTTGTATCGCAGCAGATTTAATAAACATTTTAAAAATATTATATAAATTTGTGGATATTGTTATCATGGAGGACATATTCATCGAGGATTAAACAACAAAAAATAAACTTGCACATTAGGAACTTGTAACTTACTTGCACTTGACAACAGTTTGAGAAAATGTAAAAAAAAAAAAATTATCATATTTAAATTTTATATAATTTTTAAAAACATTACATGTTCTAAATTCATTTTTTTAATATTTATTTTCGTATATATAGAGAAAGATAAAAATTATTAAATAATGGTATCCTTTAATTGTAAGGGATCCATTTCTTCGAAGTAATAATATCAAGAGTTTTCTCAACACTTTTATTTTCAGAGCAATCCACAAATGGATTTTGAAGTAGGATAGAGGAAGGTATTAATTAATGGAGCCTTATAGGAAATGCTCCTTTATTTAAAAATATCTTTTTCCTTGATGTAAAAAAAAAATACATTTAATTTGAATATTAAGATTGATACATAAAGAAACAAAATTATCAAAAAGAGAAAGTATCAAAACAAAAATTTAAAATCCCCCTCCCCAATCATAAACAAATACTACTTAAAGAAACATATAGATATATTAACAAACATGAAGAATATTATATATCAAGATGTACTACTACTAACTATTTTTAAAACTCACTTTTTGAAAGTGATTTTTGGAACGACGATGTATTCGCGAAACCGTGGGGCTGCAAGGAACAGGCGATCGGTTGGGAAGTGTCTGTTGGACTGAAGGCCTGACTCCGAAACTGCTCGGCAACGAGGCTCACCGACTGGAGCCGAACAAAACCGAACTCGTCCTAGCTAATCAAATCCAAATTGCAAAAAAGTTTAAATGTTTTTTATCTAGTTGTATATAACAGGATCCGGAAGGTACAGTAAACCTATATCTTATTTCCTACGGATCGATAACACTGTTCTCCATCAAAATACTCCCTTTAACAAAAATGTTTTATTAACTTTTGAAGTGTGCTGAACACGAATCCGAAGTTTGAAAATCTGGCAATATTTTTGGTTAAATTTGTGTTTTAGGTCGAAAAATGAGGTGTTTTTCGACATTTCAAGGATTTTTTTTATCATTGAAAGCTTTAACAAAAAATTTAAAAACCTATTTGATTTTGAAATTTTTCTAATTCATTACAAAATGAAAAAAAAAAAAAAAAAAAAAAAAAAATGGAGAGCATAAGTATTAGGTTTTGTGGCATAAATTACTTTGTTTCAGAATTGCTTTTATCATATAAGGCCATGGCGTGCAACATGTACTCAAAAATTCATTTTTTGCATACCCATTTGAATTTCTCTAGCTTGGGAGCTGTTTTAGATGAACACGGAGAACGATTTCTTCAAGAAATGTTAAAAAAAGTATAGCGGTAAATGCAATGAGAAGATGCCGACTACCTACTGTTGGACACTAAAACGGGAGACACGTGATATAGAGTACAAAAGGAGAAAATATACACATTAATTATGTTCAGTATCAAATATTATTATTTTATATATTAATGTTTATCACCAAAAAAGTGTTATAAAAATATAAGAAAAAAATACTATTTCTGTTTGTTTGTTTTTTAAACAACTTCCAATCTCTAACAAATGGTGCTTGGAAGATTTTTTTTTCTTACTATTGATTCGAAGTCAGCACATTTGTAAATATAAAAGTCACAAAAAATATTCATGGGAGTAAAAAATACAAACAATAATACGCTATTTCAGGTTTTCAAAAATAACATCTAATTTCTTAAAAATGATGCCGATGGAATTTTTTTTTTAAAGAAAAACTATTTTAAGTAGACCAGGACACCTAAAATGACTACGAAATCGGTCCACAGCGGAAATGATAGAAATCAAATTTTCGGTCTTCAGCCGGACTCGAACTCTGGGTTAGTGCCTTATCCACTGAGCTACACCGCTCCCATATGAACGATCAGAGAAGAAAACCGTGGTAGTCGACTTTTTGTTAATTTTAAAATAGTGAGCCCATTTGATAGTATACTTTATTTTCGTACTTATTACTATCGGGAAAAAACGATAGTCCACATAAAACCGATACAAAAACAGTGAGGAGGAAAAACAGCTGAAGTTCTGAACGTTCAATCTAAAGCCACTGGAGGTACCAGTTTTAACCAGGATCTAACGATTTCTGACGGCCGAAGAATATTATTGGCGCCTCCTTCTTAATTATGTTCGGAGATGAACCCTGCATTACCCCCAAAGCCAATGAAGGATGTTAGCCTTATTCCCACTTACTGGTAAGGTTGGACTACCATGGTTTCCCCCCACGACCCTTTAATTTAATGGTCACAAGCAAACAAACACTGGTCTATGGTGTTATTTTCCCCCAAACAAAAAGCAGTGCGCTGATACCTCGCTATTGTTGGGCATAAAGAATTATTTTTTTGTTTTGACATTGTAGAGGGAAACGATTATCCGGATAAAGAGAATATTTTTTTAGAAAATAATTTCTCACTTTTTTAAACTGGATCGCATTGTGGTAAACTTCTGCTTCTTTCTTTGAAACGGTGTTTCCCTCCGTTGAGATTCTGTCAGATCAAAATATTTTCACTGTTCCCTTTCCCACTAATATACTAAAATACCACAATTTATATATGTATAAATATCTCTAACTACTATAATTATACCATATCTTACATAATAAAAATTATTTAACGAAAACAGGGTTATCAATAAAATGTTCATTGGGCAAAACAATAATTAAAAAACTGGAACTTTACACATCATCTGAAATAATAATAAAATTGTGGTTCCAGCGAGTCTTCTAAAATGTCTTTCTACATATTGTGAAATCACCAGAGGGAAAACGTGGGATTCACAGCAATGGAGACTTCCATGTATCGGTTTGTTTTCTGGACTTTCCACAATTTGCTAGATTTCAGGTCTGCCCACAGTTTTTTAGTCTTTATGATACGCCTCGCTGAGCTCCCGTTTATTAAAAAGTCTTATAAAAAATGGCTCGTTTTACCACGTAAGAGAAGTAAAAATGTAGAGAAATTATAAAGTCAAATTGAATGAAGTTCAGCCGGAAAAACTTTCTACTTCAAAACTTGGTCGTTCTGGAGGTGCAGCTCAATAAACGAAAAGAGAAAATCTTCTTCTCTTCTTCAGGAAAACATGGGATCCATTGATCTGTTCATAATATGAACTCCTCTTCCTTCATCAACAACCACAACACCAGTTTTCTTCTCAATATACTCCGCTGAAGCCAAAAAACGAACTGATGAACTTCCAGCCGCAGCGGTTGGAAGCTACATGCCTAATCCCACCCCATCTTCTTGCTGGTCTTCCTCTCCTTCTATTTTAGGATACACCTCCTCCAGTAGCCCCTCTCAACCACATTTATTTTTTCTCTCATCCTCTTGGTAAGGGACCATGTTTCTGCACTATATGTAAGAATGCCTCCAATCAGTGATTGATTGCATCCAACCGGATGCAAGATGCGTATTGCCTTCCTAGCCATTCCACATCTGCTCTGTATTCCCCATTCACATCCTCCTACCCCTTCCAGAATTGAGCCCAAATATTTAAATTCTCCTACTTGCATTTTTCTCCTTCTATCCAGAGATCCTCCTCCTCATTCCCCCTCTATACACATGCATTCGGTTTTATCAAAATTTATCTTCCCCAGGCTATGTAGCATGGCATCAGCTTACTCATCATCAACATCAGGTCTTCTTTATCCTGTGCGATAACCACCTGATCGTCCGCGAAGAAGACTATACACAAAAAATCTTCTTCAATAGGAATACCCATCCTTTTACACTCCTTAAGCCACTGCTCCATCATTACATCCAAGTATATTTTAAATAAGGTTGGGGATAAAAAGCCATTCAATGTTTAAATTTTATTTTTCTTATAATTGACTTGGTTGGACTACCGTGTACCGCTACCCCCTCCCCCCTGGCCTTTTATATTTAATTACTGTAATCTATAAAAAATAAAAAAAAATGTGAAATTTAAACATTTTACTCAAAATATAATACTTCATCATAGCATAAGCATAATTCTGATCGATAGCAGAAAATCATGCTATTTTTAAAAAATAACAAATTATCAACGATTTTCTTTTAGTGAATAATCTTATTTCTGTTTGTTTTTGGAAGATTAGGCTCCTAGATAAAGAGTGAACTATTTTTTATTCTGTTATAGTTATTCTGAAAGGAAATAAAATAGAAAATTTTGGACTAGTTTTAGATATTTAAGTTGTCGGTCTCTGTTTAGAAAGTGGTTTGCAGTCATAAGGTTATGTACAATGCTGAAAGTATTTAATAAATCTTAAATATATAGCATGCGAGATTATTTATATATTTTTTTTAATTTATTCCCATAATTATTATTAAAGAACTCAAAACTGCTCCTGAAAATTTGAATATCCTTTATTTATTTATTAATTATGAAATATAAAATTAAGTAACACATTTCATTAACTGAACATAAAAATAAATTCAGCAACAGCAAGTATATAACTAATTGTATATACAAATAAAAGTTTAATCAAAATTTGTAAAATTAATCTAAATAATATTAATCTGGCAAAACGTATTTCACAATATTTACAAAAGAGAGATGGCACAAAGCGGCTACCTCTCTAGATACATATTGGTATTTCGAGTACTACCAACCTAACAATTATAAATTTAAAAAACAAAGCAAACAATAAGCCTCGTTATTATGGTCGGATACTAAAAATAAAAAATCATTTCGTATTGTTCGTATTTTCCGTTTGGTATTGTTCGTACATGTTCTCAGATATCGATTAAAATTCACAGTATTATCCAATTTCTCATTTTATTTCCAATAATTTAACAAATAATTGATCAAATAGAAGGTATGCTAACTTATGTAAGAGTCTATGTCTAGGCTGTGGGAAGCAGTTTTTAAAAGATGATGTGGCTATTTATACAAAAAACACCATACAAGTAATATAACAGTGTGGCAAACCTAGTTTGTGCCACTCAACATTGTGCATTTAAATTGCTACTATTCTAAATTTTATTATTGCTAAACCTTTCCAGAACAATGAATATAGTGTATAGAAGATAGGTTGAGTAGTTTTGCCATTGTATACTTCATGGCAGAATGTTACTTACCATATATCGGTCGATTTTCGAACTTCGTCTGTGATCCACATGTCACACTACATATTTAAATCTACTTTAATAATTTCTTGAATATAAGTAAATTTCATTTTTAACTTCAAGCTATATATGTATATATATATATATATATATATATATATATATATATATATATATATATATATATATATATATATATATATATATATATTACAGCATACCTTTGTAAGCTCTCTGCATACGCTGACGACATCGCAGTCTACGCGTCCAGCCTCAACCCCGGCCGGGCCCTCAAGATGACTGAGAGGGCGACCTCCACCATCGCCGAGGCGCTGAAGACATGCGGCATTAGGGTGAACCCTAGAAAGACTGACGGGATAGTGATGTCCTTCAGTAAGTGCGGCAAATCCTAAAACTGCCAAAGAGTTTTACTGTAGATGGCATCGAGCACACCATCTCCAGCTCCATCGTATACCTTGGCGTCAGTCTCGACAGGCACCTCACCTTTTCGATGCATGTCAGACGCAGAATCGAGCTGGCCCGGGCGCGGACATACCGCCTCCATCACCTTACCTCTCCCCAGATATCCCTCAGGCTGAAACTCCAGATTTAGATGTCCATTATCAGACCCTCCACTGCTGCATCATATGTACGAAACTACACTACGCGCCCACCTGAAGTTCCAGAACACCGTCCTTCGGCGAATCGTCCACGGCACCAGCCTAGAGAGGGCCAAAAACACCCGGATCCTCGAGGAGCTGAGGATGACAATCAGTCGCCGGCACGTCAAATTCTTTGACGGGCTGAGCTACTGTGCCAACCCTCTCTTCAGGGACATTGCCCCGCCTCCCAGGCCTGGGAGGTGGCAAGGCACAATCCCCTTAGCGGACGTACTCGCCGAGGTAAGGGGTTCAGACCAAACGGACAGACCCGATACCCACCGTCGCCGGCAGAGTGTTTCCTCCGCACTCGACATGAAGACGGATTGCCTCCAGCAGACTGAGACCCTCCAGAGATGGCAGAGCTACAAATAAATCTTAAAATGCCCAAAGGCAATAAAAGATCCTTTACCCTAATTTCCTTTTCCTTTGTATGAATTTATAAGTCGGAGGTTAGAAAAAAAAAAAAAAAAAAAAAAAATTGTAATCTCTCATGTAGAATAACGCTCGCCACCTATCGGTCAATTTTCAAACTTCACTGTTATCCACACATTTATGCTTTTTAAGTAACAAATTAATTGAAAAACGGTAGAATTTATAATTCCAAATCTTCCTAGAACTATAAAGATGTTATGGTTACAATTTCGTTCAGATTAGTTCAGTAGTTTTCGTGATCAGTGGTCACAAACGCAAAATGGCTTGTCCTTATATCTAATAGTATAGATAAGGTAGAGACTGAGAAAAATGTTCATCCAACTTTTTCGAACACATTTTATAAACTCTTAATATATTTTTTAAACATTCCATATGTTAAAAAGGTCAAATTCTCAGAACAGAATATTGTTTCGTTAAACGAAAGAAGCTTGCTCCTTTTTAATAGAATTTTGTTATAGCTTCTTCATATTGCTTTAGTTAAGCGAAGATAATATCGCCATGCTCTGACATAAAAAGGACCTCCAAAAGTACATGCTTAAAATACATGTGAAATTCCATGGATTTCAGAGACCGTCTTCTATGAAGTAGGGTAAGAAGAGAATGTGCATGCTTTTCGAGTAATTTTACAATATTTAATAGAATTCTTGTCGTTCAATTTATTCATCACTGTTTAACCAATCTTTACGAAACAAATTCACAGATAGAAATCGTCATTTTTTAAATTAAGTAATTTAATAAACTAAATTCAAATACCACAGAATACCAGATTTAAAATACGAGGAACTACACGTCGTTACCGTCTACAAATGACTTATTTACACGATAGTAATTAGACCCATTTAAACATACGGAGTTAAGCTTTGGAGCTCCACTTAACCTTCCAATTCATAAAGATCTAAATATACCACATGTTGCTGATTTAGCCTAAAACAGATGCCTATCCTTTCATAGTAAACATACCCAATCAAATCCAATAGTCTACCAACTTGCCTCACACACTAATGTAGAAAGATTAAAGGGCTACTAGAGAATAGTTCTTTACATGTTATTCACATGTCATTGTAATCATTTTCCTCAAATTTACTTGTTATGTATAATTTATACACGTAAATATCAGCAAACAGTTAAAAAATAAAAATACTACAGTTTGTAATAATAAATCACTTGGCAATAATTTCAAAATATCGATTGCTGGAATAAATTTAACTGTAATTAATTAATTCATTCGTTATTTTCTGAAAGTTGGATGGTATAGTGCAGCGGTCTCCTAATCTTTCAGCCTTCGGGCCATACTGATTACTTCCAAAGGTTCCAAGGGCCAACACCGTTTTAATTTTCCTGCCAGTATCTATAATTTCCAGGCTAGTCGCCGATTACGCGCCCTGAGCGAGCATAAGCTTCCTAAATTCGCTAGTTCAATCACTATTGCGTTGTATACTATGTAAGGTTGAGCAACCTTCAATCATCTGTTAATTATTTATCATCTGTGTTTATTACTTAATCTTAACCTTCATTTACCTATTTTCATTGTTGTATGCTGTAACTTACTGTTTTATTTACGTGTAATTTAATTCTTTACTTTCATTGAATAAATCACGTTTAAATTGAATAAAATAATGATCTTAGAAGTATTTTCACGATCACGAAACCTGACGACATCCGGTGGTTACAGGCGGAAATAGGTAACGTACCCTTCGCTAACAGATAGCTCTCAAATCGAGTTGAACCTCGTTGGTTCGAGAAAGTTCTGGTGTAGACACTTATAGATGGCAATGATTCGGATGTTACACACCTGACCAAAATAAAAGCGAACGCGTGCTCATTCAGGGCGAATGCTCAAGTGTTTTTAAGCAACCTTAAAAGGGTGTAGCCGGATTTGGCCCGCGGGCCGTAGGTTGGAGAGCCCTGGTATAGTGATTCATATATTTGGAGAGCCCTGGTATAGTAAATCATATATTTAAAATTGAGTAATCGATATACTTATTTCGATTCTTTTGACAGCTTGACCTCATCCAAAGCTAATACATATATTATAAGAAATATTTTACCATGTTCTAAAGTAATTTAAATAGTGCATATAAAAATTGAATGTTTCATTATAAAGTCTAATTGCAAACCTAATTGCTTAACTCATTTAACTATTAGGGATAAAATTATAAAACATTCTAAGGTTGTAGATTTACTTTATCTAGGAACAACGAGGATAAACCACGAGTCGGATAATGCACCTACGGATAATCAAGAGTTTATTGTAGGTATAAACGAGGCTTTATAAAATGGCTGGTCGGAAGTTGTTCCTGTTGCTAGTGCTTGAGACTGAGACACTTTCCCGCTAAATGGAAACACTCCCTCCTATCCCCACTTCTCAAGCTGGCTAAGAAAAGAGACTGGCCATACCACTACTGGCTTATCAGCCTGTTGTCCCACCCCAGAAAAAATTTACGAGAAGATTGTTCTCAATTATTTACGGTACTTATGCAAAGAAAATTCAGTGATTCTGTTTGATCAGACCAATCACCCCTCAGTATTAACACTAACTCATGAGCTGCATACTGTGGCGTGCACTTAGTCCAATCGGAACTCTGCAACATCACTTATCTCCATAAATCGCATTTAAATGATTGGAGAAAAGATCGAAACTAGTCTTATTAGTTCAAGATGTAGAATTTAGCCTCTTTGCTACATAAAGCTGAATAAGTTCTGTATTTCTGGCTTGGAAGTATTCTAGTAGAGCGAAGTCCTTGATGTACCCAAAATCCTTCGGAAAATCCTAAATGTTCCTTACTTTGTCACTAATAAACTTTTCTATAAAGATCTTAATGTTACATATGTCACTGAGATAGCTCTAACCAGATACTTATCCTTCCATAGTAAGCTCCATAACCACTCAAATAAACTTGTTTATCAACTTGCTTCCCACTCCATTCCCGATAATCCTCCGAGGCGTGTGAAAAGAAGATGGCCCAGAGATCTTCAGTGTGGAATTTTTGTTGAAGTGATACTGATGAGTTCTTTTCATCAACAAGTTTTGATATGTAATTATAATAGTACATAAAAATATCTCCATTTCGTTTAAATATTTTTAAAACTTTCGCCTTATTTTCGGATTTAGCGTTAGCGTTAGTAATAACCCCGACGAGAAATATTTCCCACTGGGTCACGTCAAGCAACCTTTGGTACTTTTTACCGATTACCGTAGGGCATTTTCAGATATTACAGCTTTTATGTTAAAAAACGTGGTTTCCTCAAAAAAAGTCTTTGGTTTATCGTATATCTGCAACAGATTGGAATAGAAAGGTGAGGTCTGCGACATTTCTACATCTTTGATCTAGTTTCACCCCTTTTTTTTTTTACACTAAGAGGTACTCACCTCATGGTACCGTATATTTGTACCGTACGGTATATTGTAAAAAATTGACAAAACATATTTGGAATACAGTACGCCTAGCAGGATAGTATACTACTGCTTGTTTAATGGTGTTTTCTTCAGTGCATAGGATTTGTGTTTTGTTTATGGAAAATGTGTTTAAGGAATGTTTGATGATTATGGGAGTACAAACGTGGGAAGTTCCACCTGTCATTTTAGTGCGGGATGTTTATCATAGTCCATGAAGAGAAGTTAATTTCAGTAATAATAATGAAGTCTGATTGTTGTTCGTAAAGGGAAATCTCCATTGGTTTAATGGTGTAGTGCTTAGGGAGGGCATAATTCTGCATCCCAATGTACAGCACTGGATCACCTTATTTTTGTCGCTTTTTGATCGATATTTGATCGAATTTGGACTGTAAGGATTGGATACGAGAAGAATTAGGAGGTTTAGTGGGGCACTAAAGCTCATCTCCGTATTTTAAATGGGTTTAATTACAGTCAAGTAAATAAGTCTTTGTCAGTTGGGAGCATTGAACGCCTGTTTAGTAAATGTTGGAGTAGTCGAAAACGACGAGCAGTATCGTCTTTAAAACTTGAAGTTTAAATAATTGTCTATGAAACTTTTACTTTGCTAACTGGAAACTATTTCATTAGATTACGTTATTTATAAAACATTAATATAATCATATTTTAACTGAACTAAAGTTATATTTTTAAACATATAGAGTAAATATATATATATATATATGGTGAGAAAATACTCTTTATAAAGTTTATAAATTGCCGTCCTTCATTACAAGTAATCTCTTGTAACATGAAGTGAAAGTACCATTTTCCCCCTGACTGGGAAAAACATTAGAACATAACTATGCCTATCTTAACCTACTACTTTTTTCAATTTAAATTTTAGAATTAAAAGGATCAAATTACTTAAATTATTAATTAAATTATATTACCAATCAATGATTATTCAATATAAGCAAAGTTGAGAGAAAATAGTGGTTTGAAACATGACTTGTTTCATTCAAACGAATATAGCTCCCAAACGGTAGGTCCTAGGGACAAATATTATAAAACCAAAAATATTTTCCTTTAAATTTCAAATCGGGATACTTCTGTCAAAGTTTCGATCCGAGGAAAATCAACAAAGAGCGTGTCAAACTGTCACATTTTTGAGTGTGAAAAAAACGTTACACATTTCAAAAGTGAAAATAAAAAAACGTTAGAACGTGACTTTTTTTCATTCAAAGCAATAACTTTATATAACAAAAAATATTCTTCATTAAATTTCTGATGAGGAAACTGTCATCAAATTCACGATCAAAAAAAAAAACGTTAAACCAACGTTGACGTATCATCGTGCTTTCCTTGTTATCCACGACAACAAGGAAAGGAATAACCTATTTAGGCATAGAACAGTGTCAACAGGTCTTCTTATAAATATAAAAAAATATTTTAATATAGAAAGGAAACATAGTAGATGGCTTGTGAAAAACCATAAGCGCCACTGACAAGGGAGTGAAGGAGTCCAGGTCTATCAACGTCCTGGGGAGGCGATGCACCTCTGTCCAACTTTATAATCAGTCTCCTTTGTTCAAACTTTGACAAAGTCAATTTATAGCCATTTTCGACCAGAAACTTTTTAGAATACTAAAAAAGTTGAATAGCCTAAAACTTTTTGATTATGTCTCCACCTCTTTACATTCCGCTTTTTTTAAAACTTCGTAAACTCTAGGCTAGTAATCGTCCTGTTTCCAATCTCTCATGATGAAACCACAAAAGTAACTAAACACTAAAGGATACTGTAATAGATCTGTTTCGATAAGAAAATCATTTACAAAATAAAAAATAAAAGATGGAGTATTGGAAAAAACATATGATTGTTATTGTCCAGTTAGTATATAAAATATCTGAAGAATGTTTTTCTGTCTAATTGCGTATGTAAAGTTTAAGTTAAAAAATAATAATAATACAAAAAAGCTGTATTTGATGTAACAAAATATTTCAATTTTTTTTTTTTTTGTTCTTTTTTTGTTTCACCATTAAAATGAAATTAAAACAAAAATGTATACCGTAAACGGTTTTGTACATGTTGCACTGCAGCGCGATCGTTAAGGCGAATCATTCAAATTTTCTTGGACCAAATGATAGCAACATAACTCGGCTTCAAATTCCTGTCGGATAGTATTGATTTTTCGAAATGTTTTTGGAATGGAAGTTTTGGATTTTGAAGCGCCATCGCCAACTTTTCTAGGTTCCCCCAAAATATCTGCTGCTCGGTGGATTCCAAAGAAAAGCTTGTAATATTCAAAATTAGACTGGATTAATTTAATGTAATTTGAGCAGAAAATTAGAAAATTATTAAATTGATCCTCTTCTGTATGGAACTCTATCCATCTCAACATTCGTCATTTAATTACTCTTTCCACTTTCAAATACCACTTCTTTAACCACCTACTATCCACACAGATCCTGTTCTCCAAAAACTGCCAATAGCCACTTTTTAGTTGTATAAAATATGAACAATTTATATCCATGAAGTCTTATTGTTTTTAGTAAAAAAAAAAACTTATTTTAAATTTTCTGCTACTTTTTATTAAATTTTTTTTTATTTATTTTTTTGTATTACTACCACATGCTTTTTTATTCTAAAAATATTATTATTTCATTTTAAATATTATTATTATTATTTTTTATTTTTTATTTTTTATCTCGCTTTTGGCGGTTTCTGAACTGAGGTGGGGGACAAGTCCAGCCAACTTCAGCTTAGGTTTACTTTTATTTATTTATTTTTTTTTCCTCTCTTCATATGTTTAAAAATTTCCGAACAATCCTTGCCGTGTCCAGGAGTACCGCCTGTTGAGCCTCTCTTAATACATCCAATGGCAACTTTAGATCATCAATACCAACTACAGTTGAAGTTGGGATCAGCCCGTTTGTCGATATTACAATTGGCGTCACAACTGCTTTTTCTAGGCGATACAATTGCTTCAATTCAACGGCCAGTTCCTGATATTTTCGTAACTTTTCTCCAACGGTGGAAGTCATATTGTTGTCGTTGGGAACGGCGATATCGACTATCCGTGCTGTCTTCTCTTCTAGGTTTATAAGTAATATGTCCGGTTTGTTGTGTCGCACAGTGTGGTCTGTCAGAATAGACTCGTCCCAATATAGCTTGAGAGGCCCATTTTGAAGCAACCTATCGGGCTTATACTTATAATATGGTGTTTGTTTCTCTAATAGGTTCAACTTCCTGGCTATGGACTGATGCACAATTTTGGCCACATTATTATGCCTTTGGAGATATTCCGAATTGGCTAGTACTACACATCCACCAGTGATATGCTGGATCGACTCCAGTGTCGCGGAACATAGTCAACACTTGTCCGAAATGGATGTGTCCTTTAGAATGTGTCTCCTGTAGGATCTCGCCATGATGAAGCCTTCCGTTTCTGAAAACAGTCTCCCAGCTATTAGCCATATTAATGATTCTTGCTTGTCAACGCTGGCCTCGTTTAATTGGTTGTAGAACCTTCCATGTAGAGACTTATTCTTCCATTCTGTTATACGTTCTTTTTCTGAAATAACCATGACGTCTTCAGTTCTGCTCAAATTAAGAGGTGTTTTACCATCACCCAGCCTCTGAATTGCGGTGTACATAGTATTATTATTATTAAAATATTATTATTTCATTTTAAAGGCGCTTGGTTGTACATATTATTTTATTATTATGCGACTTAAGGTCCCAGAATAAAATAAAAAACTTTTATTATTATTAATATTATTAACCGAAATACCTGATTTGCAGCCACAATAAAAACACCATCTTTTTCCTGTTTTAAAAGTAATTTTTTTTATGAAACCGACAAAGAATTAATCTGATCATACTCTTTGAAAACTGGTTAAATTTACAGGTTTTTGTGAGATTCGCATTTTTTTTTTTTTTTTTTTTTTTTTTTTTTTTTACAGCGCTCTTTCTTGGACCGGATGAAATGCATTCGGATCACCCCGTCATGCTTCGAATACTTGTTTATTTGAAACTTCTTGAAGAAAAAGCAAAATTTTTCCTCACACAGAGAACAAATTGGCCGATCAAGCTGCTAGAGAAGCAGCTTCAAGAAATCAAAAATGTGATAGAATATTAACAATTCTACATACCTGTGAAGAATTTCAATACTACAAAACAGTGTTAAACCAGCAAGGAATATACGTATAAATGTAAATATATCAAAGATATTATGAGACCATTATGGACCGCATTTCATTTTTTAATTTATTCCCTTTTTATTAAAAGGGAGTAAAGAAATTTTACTCCCTTGAGCACAATAAAACTAACAAGAAATAGTTATTTGTTTCTGAATTGCCAACATTTTAAACTCAAACTTTGTTCAACTAGAAAGAACAAATAAAACATATGACAAGAAAGGCTTTGCAAAAACAAATTGTTAGAGTAGTATTCGTGGTTTAGATTTAAACAAATTTAATAAACGGTTTAAAGATATTACCAACTTTATTATGAAATTGCTTGTAAAATCCTCGGAATGCGTTAAATTTAAACAGATTCCTTTATTTTTATTCCCTACGCAAAGCTTTTATTTTGCTTTGTGGAAATGGGCCACTCTAACCCTGAAAGCGAATAAAAGAGAGCATAAAACCAAAAGAAAGAAAAAAAAGGACTATAAAACAGAAGTATATTGTACGCAATAAATCTACATGTAAAAAATAATTTAATAAACGATAAAAAAAAAAGCATTTTATTCCTCAATAAACTAAACGTCTTGTGTTTTTTCCGTAAATATGATATAGAATTTATGAAATACCCATATCAATACGAAAAAGCACCACTCTTACTACCTTTAAACACCATCTATTTCTTTACCTCCTAGATCTTCAATCTTTCGAGCAAATGTAAAACATGAATATTTATGTTATATAAATTATAATAGTACACATTAGATGTATCCTTTTACAAGATTTCTTCATTTATTTTGTAACTCATAATTTAATTATTAATCAATTTTTATTATTATTTATTATAATTAATTATCATAGCCATACGATTGTTCTATGCAATGTACTCATTTGTTATTTTTAGGGA
The DNA here is from genome assembly GCA_003667255.2 of Euschistus heros. Classification (NCBI taxonomy): domain Eukaryota; kingdom Metazoa; phylum Arthropoda; class Insecta; order Hemiptera; family Pentatomidae; genus Euschistus; species Euschistus heros. The sequence continues at coordinate 139,608 of RCWM02000911.1, forward strand.
ACAAGTTGTCCCAGACTAAAGTTTATTTTCCTTCTTCTTCTTCTTCTTTCTTCTTAAATCAACATTTGTAAAATGTATTCTTATAGCGAAAACATTCGAATAAAATTGGCAAATACAAAACAAAATGTAAACCTTTGCATGGGTTTCCGATCCTCAGGCCCTTACATAAAACTAGAAAAAACACAAAAAATATATGGTGTTGATGCCGATTATTCAAAATCCAACAATGTTCAATTGACTTAGGATCGGTTGAAGAAATAAAAATAATGAAACTATTAACCACTTTTTTAACATTCAGTACTGTTAAAATTAGAAAAAAGTATGCTAACTCAAGATATCTTATTTACTACGGACCTTATAGAATACTTAACATTTCTCTGAGAGTTAGTTTATAACAACCACAGCCAGCCAAATAAGATTGTGACCAATTAATATGTATTGGGGTCCAAGGGTACTTTTTTTCTTTTATAAAACGAAATTTTAACTTAACTTCTCATCAATATATATATTTACAATATTTACAAATCTAGGAAGGCATTCTTAACGGGAAACATCGGAGGTACAGCATCAACACTGGGTTTCCCCCTGGGTTTCGCTGGGTTATTTATGTAAACATAAAGTGATCTGTCTATACATTGATTTGTTCTGCACCAGACACGGTACGGAAGTAGCTTCTTCCTTAATGGGCCACCCCACAGCGCTAGCGGCGGTCAATGCCTTACAAATCTAGGCTTATGTAGAGCTTAACAGTTGAACAAGCCGTTACAAGAGGTCAATATTAATGATAATACGCGTTATGTCGAGAGATGGTACGCGTAGAAATACATACACCCATTGCAGGGTTACTCCAATGTGGAAAACTAGAAAAGAGGTAAACGGAGTAAACGGTTAGATGTAGATCGGCCTTCAGCTAGCAAAAACGAGCCTTCGTAATAAGCCAAAGCAATGATATAAGATTAATTCCATCTAAAAATTCGTAAATTTAAATACCAAAAAAACAAAACAAGAACTTAACGTACACTCTTTGAGATTCTTTGCTTACAGGCATAATGACCCGATCTCCTCCAACTAGGGTAACAAGGACAGGAACAACGGGTTGCTCTACGGGTAATCAACACCCCTTGGGGTGCTCTGAGACCCTGGCTTCAAACCCGTTCATCATGATCCTCGAAATCTCGTTTTATGATTTTCATTTTTTTAAACTTTATTTATTTATCCGCATGTTAGGCATGAAGAAGGATAGCACCTTGCGGTAACAGTACCTTGGCATTCATTTACTAGAGACATCACAAAAGTACATTTCTCATCCACCTTCTTTTCAGTATCCATTCTATGTGTTAAGCACCAAGCCCTTGAATCCAAGTAGTTTCTACTAAGAGCAAGCCAATAGTCACTTTATTCCGACAGGCTTCTTTACTCCAGCTTTCTCTAGTAATCTTATCGAAATGTAAGAATAGTGATTCACTATTAAGGTGAGGTTCCGCATGGAGCAGCCAGCCGCTGCAGCTGGAAGTTCATCAATTCGCTGCTGATCTGGCTTGAGCGGAGTATATTGAGAAAAAAACTGGTGTTGTGACTGTTGATGGAGGAAGAGGAGTTCCATGTTATGAACAGATCGATTGACCTTAAGTTTTCCCGAAGAAGAGGTTTTCTCTCTCCGTTGATCTAAAGCTGTACCTTTAGAACGACGAGGAGCAGTTTTTCCGGCTGAACTTCATTCATTAGTTTTCATAATTTCTCTATATTTCTATTTCTCTAACTTACTAAAACGCATATCATGAAAACTAACAAGCTGTGGGCAGACCTGAAATCTAGCAAATTGCGGGAAGACCAAAAAACAAACCAATACTTGGAAGTCTCCACTGCTGTGAATTCCACGTTTTCCCTTTGGTGATTTCCCAATATATAGAAAGACAATTTAGAAAACTCGCTGGAACCACAATTTTATTGTTTTTTCAGATGATGTATAAAGTTCCAGTTTCTTTATTACTGTTTTGTCCAATGAACATTTTATTGACAACCCTGTTTTCGTTAAATAATTTTTATCATGTAGTTTATGATATAGTATAATTATGTAAGAGATATTTATATATAAATAAATTGTGGTATTACAACCTGAGGTTGTATCAAATTATTTATAAATGTATATTTTATATACCAAAACCTGAAAACTGTGTTCTGTAATGTATTTTTATGAATTGTTTTTCAAAAATACCATATATACATATACAGTTTAAATGGTACAAGAAACTTTGGTGAAGTGTGTTTGCATACCACAGACGCGAAGGAGCGCGTCTGGACTGGTCCCTAGAGCAGTCCGTACGCAGCTTCTCAATTTTCTGGCGGCACCTGCTGCTGCGCCTCTTGCAACACTTCTAGTAAAACCAGCTGAAGCAGTGCTCGCCTCCAGCCGCGGGGTCTGGCAGACGCAGCTGCTGCGGCTGGCTGCCAAATACGGAACCACACCTTTAGAGATTTAGTGAGGCATCTGCAGCTTCTGAGTAATAGGTGTTTTTAAGGCCAGACATTGATATAACAATGAATAAGTTGATTGTTTCTTACACAAAGCAAATATGCGCGGTACGTATAAGAAAAAAAATTCTTCTAACCAAGAAAAGCATTAAAATTAGAAAACAATACATTAACTTGACTAAAAATGATTGGATTAGAGTTATTTGTTCGGGGAAATTAAGAGATATGTCACAGAAGCAACACAATTTTATATTAACAGTGAAACATAATGGTAGAAATATGTGGTGGATGTTTAACAGCCCCATTATTTACGCTGTGTAACGTCCGACAAGCAATCTACTTGTTCCCTGACTTGATAGTGACGTCTTAAAACAACGCTTCAAAAGCTGAAGACGTCTAACATGATCTTAAATACTGAATGACTATTTTCACATCTCTATCTGATAGTTTTATAGTTCGACGACCAATACTAGATGGTATAGGAAATTTGCATTTCACTCTCATTTTCTGAATCGTTGATTGACTTATGTTTAACTTTTGAGCGATATATCTTGTTAATTTCTCCATTTTAAGTAATTTTATATGAGTCTGTAATATTATTTGAAATCCGCTTCATGTTTGTAATAAAAAGAAATACATAATGTTGAACCATTTGTTGCGCAGTATCCTATTAGACTGAGTAACAACCGATGCGAGATTGTTTTTCTGTAGCAATCCCGACAAGTATAGATGTTAGATAAGTTTATAAATGAGTTCCGCATATAAAACCGATGCAAAAGTGAGTCAAACAATATCAATTACTAGCATAACCCGCCGCGGCTTCGCCCGCTCTTATAATTAAAAAAAACTTATTTCAAATAATAACTGACGCATGATTATTTCTTCCATGATTTTTTTACACATAGCAGTCATTTTTAATCTGGTTAATATTGAACAGATTAGGTGGTTGCAGATGACATAAAAGCATAATTTTCCATCCAATTTTTAATTTTAATGTATGAATTGGTAATCCAGATGGACAGAGACTATTAAGAAACTCTTGTGGATAGTGGACTGCATTATTATTACTTAAACTAAAGGCCCATGAATCATATTTGTACACACAATATTAAAAAGCCAAGGATCGACATTTTGATCATGTATTAATTTTTTTATTCGATAGAATTAATTTTATTGATTTTATCTGCTTGGATTTTAATATCTAACCATATAAGTATATGACAAGCAAACCTCGATTCTGCCACTAAGCAGTTTACATTTAAATCTTTATTACTGTAAATTTAATTATAGCTAAACAGTCCTTGAACTATGAACATGATGTAGATAAAATTTAGTACAGATTGGTTCAATAGTTTTGGCGGTTAGCGATAACAAACGAAAAATGGCTTGTCCTATTTATTATACAGGGTGAGCACCTCTTAGTGTAAAAAAATAAATTGAGGTATACTAAATCAAAAATTTAGAAAAATTCCGCAAACCTCACTTTTCTATTCTAAACCTTTGCAGATATACAATAAAACAAAGACTTTTTTGAGGAAACCACGCTTTTTACCATAAAAGCTGTAATTTATCCATTTTGTTTAAATATTTTTCAAACGACCACATTTTCAGATTTAGCATTAAATTTTTTATAAGAGCAGAGTACATGTAACCTTGAATTTTACAAATTTTTAACCTAAAGAACAGCTTGATCTTAACCTTATTTAGCGAAGTAACAATGTCTTATATTACTTTAACGCTCACCGTTTTTCGAAAAAACTATCCACAATACGTCAAATCTCACAAAACTTGCAAATTTAATCAGCCTTCGAATGATGTGTTAAAAGTAATGATTATGTTTCGATTTCATGGAGAAATTTACTTTTGAAACCGAAAAAACATGGTGTTCTCATTTGGCATACAAATCAGTTACTTTGTATTTATATATTGATGATATAAGGGTGTGCCTTGATGTTTCAAATGTTATGTCATCGCTCTGATTCCAGACGAGTTGGTTAGCCGTGTATAGGTAGAAGGGTTTGACAAACTATGTAGACCAGCACTTGAACAGTTAAGAGGTTGAGGAAGCTTTACTCACCACAAGTAGGTAGTAATTTCCCCAGTTCAGGGGCTTATTAAATTCCATGCTCTCGGTCGATCTGAAGCTAATGAAGTGGATTTCGGAACGCACCAACCTTCTCTATACAACTATTGTTTGTCGATTGATAATTTCAACACTAAGATATAACAATGATAAGGTCGATTTAAAAAATAAAATAAATAGGTTCATATATTTTCATTTCAAGCACTACTATTAAAATTTAATTTTATAAAAGATGATAGTAATAAAAATACATAACTACACAATTAAATTTATATTTATTAAAGCTTCGTTTATTTTCATTGCAATTTATCCAGAAAATGATTAACTAAGAATATCTTTTGTAGGTTAATGAAACACATTAAATAAAAATAATCTATAAGGGTCATTCTCAGATTACGGGCAACTATTTGTTCATTAAAATTTTACTCAGTTAATCAACTCCTGCTTTAATAATAATAAAATATTAAAAATGAAAACATAAAATATTTTATGATTGCTTAAGCTACTCGAATGGCATTACCACGATGTGACATGATCAATGTCTAAGCTAGATGGTCCAAGTCCGCTGTAAACATACACCGTCACAAACATCGGAGACGAATGAGTCGTTTTTTTTTTTATTTGCATTTCTTTGAGGTTAGTTACCAGTAGATCGGAAGAAATTAACAGCTGATTAAAAACGTCAGTAATATTATGAATTCCTGAAGTCTTCCTACTAAATTGTTCCCTGTAAGCCTTAAAATCATTGTTAAGAGCCTTTCACTAAATTCAAAATTTTCAATATCTTAATTTTGAGCGAAGGATTTCCCTTTCGCCTTCACATTTATTTTTATAAGAGCTTCCATTATGATAATACAATAGCAGTTTTGCAATTCCCTTGCGCTAAATTATTATTATTATTATTTATTGGCACTACGTCCCAAGTTTAGACTTGGCCTGCTCCAACATCAACCGCCAGTTTTCCGATCAAGTGCTGCTGCTTTCCAATTTCGGGTACCAAGCAGAATCCTGGCATCAGTAGCTACGGAATCTTCCCATCTAAGCTTTGGACGACCAACTCTTCTAGTGTCCAACTCGCTCACTTAACACCTTCTTTGGAATTTCTTCAGGGTTCATCCTTATTAGGTGACCGGCCCATCGTAACCTGGCTAGTTTAATGGTTTGCACAATATCAACATCCTTATAAAGGTCCTTTAGCTCATTGTTTTTCCTTCCTCGCCAGGTTTGATTAATGCATACTGGTCCGAATATTCTTCAGAGAATTTTCCTCTCAAACCTCAGGAGCGACAATTCGGTTGCTTTTGTCATTGTCCACATTTCTGAGTCATAGGTAAGGACTGGGCGGATCAGCATCTTATAAATTCTAAACTTTGCAACCTTGGACAGAGCTATGCTTCGGAAATATTTTTGCAGTGAAAATATGCGTCTGTTTATTTCTTCTTCGATCCTATATTGAGAATTGACTTGGGCACCTAGCTATACAAATTTTCGTACCTTCTGGAATTTGTGAATCCCTATTTCAACATTTCCTACTTGCTGCGCTAAATTGAATTAATCAAATTCAACGATTTTTTCTAGTTTAAAGATTTATTTTCAATGCCATCCTTAAGATTTTATTTCTTATTTTATATTATATACCTGTTTAATTCTAGAAGTCTTCCTACTAAAATATTTCCTGTAAGCCTTAAAATCTTTGTTTTGGGCCTTCACATCCGTTTTTACAAAAGCTTCTATTATCATATCACAATGACAGTTTAGCAATTCCCTTGCGCAAAATTGAATTAATCAAATTTAAGATTAAAGAATATAAATTTTGAATTTCATCCTTAATATTTTATTTATTAATATGTTATACCATATACCTTCACTTGAGCACCACATAGTGCGACTTGAAATACAAAAGTTTAAAAGAAAAAAGAAGTATTGAAATGCGTTCAACTTTACAATCGACTAATTAATTCTGTCTAATATCCGCGACAGGAAACAGATTAAAACAATGAAAGTAAACAAATCGGAGCGCATTATTTTAGTCACAAACAATAGTCAATTTACCAAAAAATCAAAAATAGGGCTTTGAGCGGAGTTAATGAGGAGATGGCCCCAGTGTGCGTAATTTTAAATTTACGAAATTTCATTCATTACATCTTTCATTCGTCGGGGTGTAGGTAAAGTGTGCTTTTGAATAAATTCATGAATGATGATTGGGCACATCAGATAGAATTTTTTTTTTTAAATACTGCTTGCTTTTATTTAGTTAATTTTTTTTTAATAATTTTAATATCTCCTGGTTAAAAAATATGGAACCGTAAACACTTAAAGGAAATTTATAGTTTTTTCTTAAATTTATCAATTATGTAATATACGGAAATTAGCAGGGTCATTTTGAAGATCAAAATAAAACAAAATTAATTAAATTGAATGATGAAGTAGTTTAGGTGAAGTATTATTAGCTAATAAAGGTGAATTTCCAACTAAAATAACGTACCTGAAAGTAAATTAAATATTTAATATGTGTAAGATTTATATTGTATAAATAGCTTTCATTCATAAATGCTTCCTTGATTTTAATAATCTGTGTACCCATACAAACGTAATGAGAAGACAATGTATCGGAAATGGAATTAGAGATGATGGGAGCCGAGATATTTTCAATTCCATCACTAGAAGAAGAGTTGGTTTCAGAGGCAACATGTCTAGAATAAGAATCGGAATCGCTACTCAAAGATTTTTCATCTTTATTCGGGGCGAGGTCCCACTTTACATTGCTATTAGCATTCCACTTGAGCCTTCCCCAGTGTCTATTCTGAGGAGGGTTTCTTATTCCCTCACGTCGTCGATTCAATACGTCTTAGGGATACCTGCCTCATTGACCTGTGAGTAAGATGAAATAATCGAAAAAAAAAAATCTAATTTTTTTTTTTTAACATAATAATTTTATTCACAACTGTACACAATGGACAACCAGTGAATGTGAAATTACATTGAAACAACAGACATGACCAGGCATCAGGGAGTCAGCACCCAGTGGTACAATCTCCAGGCGCGAAACTAAATTATTAGGGATTAGACTAGGAGATCCCTCATCCACTTCCTTTTCAGCCTCCGTTGAGTTATGTCAGGAATTTGAACTGTTGCCATATTATGTATCTGTTTGTTAGTGTGTCCACGTAGTTTTTCATGAAATTGTCGATAAAGTTTATGAATATGGGTCTTAACAGTCGGAATACGTAAGTCTGTATGTAGCTTATCGTTTGACTCTTAAGGAGGGGAGTCTGTTATCAGTCTTAGGAATTTGGATTGAAACGTTTGTATTTTCTGAATATTCGTTCTTTTGGCCGGTCCATACATTTGTGACGCATACGTCCAGATGGGTTTCAGCAAGTAACTGTAAATGTTAAATTTCTGTTTTAAAGGTAGTTTTGAGCGTCTGTGAAGTACTGAGTATAGAAGTCGTAGTCTTAACTGAAACGTCTGTTTTTTTGTCTTGACGTGTGGGCAAATAAGGAGGGCAAAGCGTCGTAGTGTAAATGTAATATGAAAGGATTTGTCATAATTAAGTTTTATTTTCCATTTCTTACACCAAGTTTGAATCTCGATGAGGTTGTGTTGAAGTGTTAAGGTGGCTTGTGTAGGGTTCGCATCTCTAGTCATGATTGCAGTGTCATCTGCGTAAGTAGCAGTTAATTATTGTTCGTCGGTATGTCATAGTATATACTAAATATATAAAAGGTGCTAGAATTGAATCTTGAGGGAATCCTGCTAAAATAGGTTTGATGGAGGAGATATCTGAGCCCTGCCGAACAGAGTAAAAGCGGTCTGAAAGAAAAGATTGTAAAATAAGGTAGTAACTGTGTGGTAGTAACGGTTTCAATTTTACTAGTAGCCCCTGATGCCATACTCTTACAGACAAACTGTATGAAATATTGGTTCTTTATTAATTTGAGTTTTTTCCAGCGTGAAACATAAATCGTAAAATCTCGTTCGATCTTTATAGAAAATAAGTTCAAGATTTATCTATATTTAATGATGTTATTTTTCTCTCCAAAGCAGGGCTAATTTTTTTAAATCATTTTTTCATCATTCCCCAGTGCCATTGAGATCTCTTGGGATATTCCTGATTTAGTCAACTTTTTGGTGTAGTAAGGACACTCGTTAACCAAAAAAAATTTGTTCACTTATATCACTTGAAAGATGTCTGTTCCCGACTTTATTTAAAATAAAGCAGATTTCTGAAAAATTGGTCACAAAGATGTTGCAAAAGATGTCCGCCAGTTCTGCTATCTAGGCACCATTCTCGAAAGAAACGGAAGAGCGACAGAGGAGGTGAAGAAAAGAATAATTGACGAACGGAAAGCTATTGGTATTCAGTCCTCTGGAGTGGAAACATACATACCATTGTTAAAAAATTAATATATAAGGCCAGAGTAGAAAACGTAATGATATACAGCTCAGAAACATGGCCACTAGAAAAATTGCAAGACAAAAGACAAAAATAAAGATTCCTGGCTGTGGTGATGGATTTTTGGAGAAGGTCAGTTAGAATTTCGAGGGTTCAGCGAATCAGAATGAGATTATTAGAGAAAGAATGGAAGTAGGGAGGAATGTCCTGCAGGAAATGGTGGGAAGGAGATTGAGATGGTTCAGCTATATTAAGCGGATAGATAATAATAGAATCCCCACAAAAGCATTTGAATGGGAAGCAGAGGGTAAGAGATGGAGAGGTAGGCCGAAGACTAACGGAAGAGGAAGCGATGGACAGAGAGGAGGGGTGAGTTTAGCTGAAGAAACTTAGAATAGCGAAGAAAACCCTTACAAAGATGAAAAAAAAAAATTCTTGTAATATCTTTTCGTTTTTTTTTTCTATCCCTGATGATGGCTTACACTGTTCAGCTGAAACGTCGGCACAATAAATTAAATATATTTAATTGTGTTACCTTGATTGCATACCCCAATTGTCTAATTCATCGTAAATTCTTCATTAAAATAAACCGCATCATTATCAAAATAATAGTTTATTATGGTGCAGGAAAATAAAATATTTTTTCATTATACCTTTGATGAGTTTCTAAATCGAATGAAACCATAATCGCATTCATCAAAAGATCAGAAAATGTCTAAATTTGAGGTCGAAAATAATAGAATAAAATAAAGCATGTTTGATGTTGTTCTAATGGGGTGTATTAAAAAAAAAAAAATGGTCGTTACTTAAACAAATAATTGTATTATTATTTCTTTGATATAAAATACAATTAATACTCAAAGTATAGTCCATTGTTATCTACCGTCATTACCCATCTACTAGCCAATGCCACGCTGATGCCATTCATCGAGATGGGAGTCAAAGAACTCTTGGACAGCATTTTCAACTTCCACAAAATTATAAATTTTTTTCCCGTGAAGAAAATGGGTCATGGATCGAAACAAGTAGTAATCCGAAGGTGCGAGGTCTGAATGGGCAGGAGTTCAAACCCATGAAGTTCTGTAAACTTTTCTTTGGTTCGAAGGGAAGTGTGTGGACGAGCAGGTCTTTTTCACCCTAGCCCTTGGAGAGAAGATGGCGACTAACAGTATCTTTCGACACACCACACACCCTGACAAGTTCGCGAGTACTTGTGGACGCATTTGACTCAAAAGCTTCCTTCAGAACCTCATCAATATCCATTAATGGCCGCCCGGAGCCCTTCTTCCTTTCCAACGTCGTATCTCCACTTCTAAATTTTTCAAACCAACGCCGCGCAGTGCGCTCTTCAAAGACACCTTCCCCTTCATATTTAATCATTTCATGTCATGTTTCTTCTTTGAAATAAATAACTGAACTGAGGCTTTTTTTGAAGCCAAAAGTCCAGTGCTAGTAAACAAGCTTAGAGAATGCTCTAAAGGGATTATTAAGTGCTACTTAAAGGACGTGTACAGATCATAGTAATGAAATAATCAAAAAATCAGTTCCACAACCATAGCTACATTTATTGATGTATTCAAAATAATAGTCTAGAAAGATTTTCATAATTAGGGCTTTTCCAATTTCGATCCATCACACAGTGCTTCGAATGTGGTTAAAAATCCGAAGGGTTTGATGTTAAAAAATATATTTTTCAAGTCTCATCTCACGATCTGTAATCCGTTCGATGAGGGGAGTGTTTGTCGAATATATACAAAGATTCAAATCTGGACGGTATTAGTAATTCATCGTTCCGTTTTGTTTTGATTATACATCGAGTCTGTATTTGCAGAATCAATAACTCCCTTTTTGCAGAGAATTGATGATCATACACAAGGTGAGTGACCAGTTTTAATAATTTTTCGCAGAAAAATGCGTTACGATATTAGCGTATGTCAACTTTGAAAGCTAATTACTACAAATTTGCAAAAAAATTTCTTTTTGTAATTAATTGTGCTTCAAATACAAAGATTTTAGAATGACAATTCACCCTTTTTGAGATTCCCCAACCTACTACTTTAAAATAGAGGACAACCCATTCAATTTTTTTTTATTTCATTTTTTTTTTCATTCTTTTATCGGAAATGAAGATAACAGATTTTCATCCAAGTGGGTTGAGGTCACTTTTATGGACCACGAGGAGGCAGCTTATTTAATTTCATTAATGAATTAAACATCTGTCGTCCTTCAAAAAAGTTTGAAACCACGGTCTACTTTTACTGCATTACACTATTAAGGAAATGGCAAGAATACTCCCGGTATAAACAGCAATCGGAAAAGTTAAACAAAATACATATGGTTGAATTCAGATTTCATTCTTCACTTGCAACATCAGCAAAATTAGGAAATCCTACGGTGTCCTTCGGAGAGGATTCGATGAAGACTAAGAAAGCCGCGTCCTCTCAGAATCTGATAGCAAATTTCCCAAATCCCCGGTCGATACGTTGGCCCTTCATTTAGATCTTACTTTAACAGAGCACTGATATAAAATTCTGCGATTTGTTATTAATTCATAAAAATGAAACTTTTTTTCCAAATTTGTATGAGCTGAAGCTAACCAAAGATCGATTCATACCTGAAATTAACTATTACCGGACCATCTGCTGAAATAAATCTTCAATATTTATTGAACTGGACAGCTCAACGCATCTTAGAAACCTCAGATATTAAAAACAACTTTATTATAACATTGATTTTCAAGTGGTGTGTTAATAGAAGCAGTGGACACAGTCGTTTAAGCAAAAATTTACAGATGAAAATATTTCAGATGAATCCTTAATAACCATCACCCAGGTGTCATTTAAACTTAGTGATTTTTAATATTTTACAAATATAGCCTATACGGTAAACTTTCATATCAAATATTTATTTTTACTTATTCACTTCACCATTACTTCAAACACATCCTGAGTCATCGTGAAACGCAATATTTATGCTCGATGATGAAACAGCTAAGATGATGTTCAAACATAAAAATAATTTAATCAAATAACCAAAAATATTTTCTTCATTCTCTTTTAATGAGAACGAGGCAATTATTTCGGAAAACCGACAAGTGTAGGCGGAAGATAGGCGAGAAGGAAAGAAAAGCTGGGAACTGTTTGAGTTTTTCTTCCTTTAAGACTAAACAGGACAGGAAGGGCTGAGTTGTGAGGTGAGCAGGGCAGGCTCCTGGGAAATCTGCCCGTGGGAGAGGTTGCCCACAAATAATAATTATTGGGGTCATCGGCGTTCCTCTTCCCTCCTTCCTGTCACATACAATCCTCTTCTTCTGTTTTATCCTTTCCTTACAGCTTATATCCTTCTTGTTTTTTTTTAAGCCGAGGGACGCCTCTACGCACCAAGAATGTAACAACCTCAGAGGTCCGACAATTTTATCCTATATCTTGCAATGGATATTGTATTTTATTTAACGCTGTCTTAAGAAGCATCAATCTGTAAAGACGATATAAATAAAGGATATACAGGAAAAATAATGATTCATTATTTGGCCTGTATATCGATTACTTATATCGTCTTTACAAATTTATGCTTCTGAAGACACATGTCGTGTTTATCTATGATGATAGGTAAGATATTTTAAGTCCATAAACATGATATCTTATTCTCATGATTAATTCCGAATTTCACAATTACACTATTAAAGATAAATAAATTGCTGACTTTTGCTTTATTTAAAAAAAAAAAACACTTAGTAACATACCGGCCCGTTGGCAAAAATAGTAGAAATAAAGTGATAAAATAAACCCTGTAGCTACATATACTGACGGCTATAAAACTATAAACGAAATACCTCGAACATAGCCGATGCCACCCGAATTGTAACCGAAGAATAGGCTTGGCGATCTAGTCATGTTAGTCATGTAGGTATAATATTAAATATTACTCCAACAATATTATATAGATATGCTACTGAAAGAATATATATATATTCTTCTTTCAGTAGCATTTCTACATAATATTGTTGGAGTAATATGTAATAATATATATATATATATATATATATATATATATATATATATATATATATATATATATATATATATATATATATATATATATATATACTTTATAAACAAAATTGTTTTTTATTGAAAATAAAAATAAACGTATAAACTTTTTTTATCTGTACTATTATATAAAAGGACAACCCATTTTTCGTTTGTGATCACTAACCATAAAAAATACTAAACCAATTTGTACTAAATTTTAACTACATCATCACCATAATTCAAGAAAGGTTTAGCAATAATAAAATTTACACATTTTTTGTTATATTGCTGTTTAAAAAAATGATAAGTGATAAACAACACCCTGTAGCTACATATACTGACGGCTATAAAACTATAAATGAAACCCCTCTACAAAGCAATGAACAGGAGTATGCAAATCTGATTGACGGGAACGGGTTGGGCGGGTAAGAATTGAGGATTTGAGTTGAAGGAGTTCGGAAATGTAAGATGGATGATGGTATTGAACGGTTTGAAAAAGTAAGGATGCCAGGAAGTACTGGCGACGGTAGGAAGGAATAAGCCACTTTAACTCCGCATAAAACTGCGAAATGTGGGCGCTCCCCGGGATCCCGAAAATAAAGCGGATAAAGCAGTTAAATAGTCTTTTGATTCTGGCCTCGTGATCCCCAGAAACACCCCCATACACAGCACAGCAGTTGTCAAAGTAGGAGAAGATGAGAGAGGTAACTAGTAATCTACGGGTTTCGAAAGGAAGAAGGTGGCGAACGTAATTGAGACATTTTAGGATAGGGATGGTGCGGCGGGAAATTTCGGATACGTGATTTTTCCAGGATAGGGTTTCATCGAAAACGACTCCAAGGTTTTTGACCGAGGAGTAGAATTTGATAGGATCATTGTTCAGGAAAATGGTGGGAACAAAATATATGGTTTTTAAGAGGTGACTCGAACCTATTACAATCGCTTTGGTCTTTTCAGCATTTAGATTTAGCTTGTTCTTCGATGCCCAGTTACAGATTCGATTCAGGTCTTCTTGGATCCTTTTAGCGGCTTGTAGTAAGTCAGAGTAGGGAAAGGATAAATAGATTTGGAGATCATCGGCGTAGAGATGATACCGACAATGATGGATGGAAAGCGGAAGGTCATTAACGTAGACAGAAAATACCGCGGGTGATAGTAAAGATCCTTGAGGAACGCCACAGGATAGGGGTTGGGTCTTGGACGGAGTTTTATTTGGAATAACTACATACTGGCAGTATCGAGTATTTAGTGGCAGAATCGAGGATTGCCACAATGTCATTAGCATTTAATGTTAGAAATTAACATCCAACCAGATCAAATCAATAAAATTATTTCTGTCGGATAAAAATTATAACCAAATCAAATGTTGACCTAATGTTTTTTTGTTATTGTTGGTAAAAATATCCACGGACCTTTTGTTGTAATGCAGTCCATTATCCGCAATAGTTTCTTAATGATCTCTGTTCTTTTGGAATACCAACTCATATATTAAAATTAAAAATTGGATGTCTAATTTTTCTTTTACGCAATTTTTAAACAACTAATCAGAGTAATTAGAGAAATGTTTTTATCGATATAAAAATGAAACTTCAGTAATTAATTCAAATTATCTTATGAGCTCTTTACTCATGAGAGCAGGCGAACCGGGACAAGGGCTGCTAGAATGTATTATAATTGCAATTACAATTATGCAACATCAATTTGCAATATAAATTCTATAAAAAGATAAAATGTGAGAAACATTGTGAAAACAGCTGGATTTGTAATTGATTTGGACTTTATATGCATATATATATTTTTTTTTTTGTATTAAATTGTAAGCATAAATAGCAATGAATGGTACACTAGATTGTTACAAAAGCCCTTGTGCATGAGCACAATCTTAATTCCAACGATCATAATAATAGGGCTTATAAAAAAAAATTACCGTTTTATCAAATTCCAGAGTTCAAAAGTTTTACGTTACGTCTCAATCACGTTCTAGATCTTTGGGACCTGATGGAATCCCAGCAAGTTTTATTAAGTTGTGTCTTCCAATAATCCTTGCACCTCTACTCCACATCTATAACTTCTCCCTGCAGAACTCAATATTTCCACCTGCCTGGAAAAAAGCTCGCGTCCTTCCCATAAATAAAGACCCTAACCCATCCTCCGAAAAAGACTTCCAACCCATCTCCCAATTATCTAACCTTTCCAAACCCTTAGAACACCTAACTCAAGTCCAGATATCCTCTTTCCTTGAGCAACACCTTAATCCTTTTCAGTCCGGGTTTAGGACTGGCTATTCCACACAATCAGCCCTTGCAAAAATTACTTCAGATATCCACCTTGCCATGGACCAGCACAAAATTACCATTCTCATTCTCCTTGATTTCAGTAAAGCCTTCAACACCATCGATCACAATCTACTCCTATCTAAACTATCCAACTTTTCCTTTTCCAATAGTGCGATTAGATGGATCCAAGCATTTATTTCTGACCGCACTCAGGTATTCCAAATCCCTGATCTTCCGCCTTCCTCTCCTCTTCCAATCAACTCTGGTGTAGTTCAGGGCTCCTCAATATCACCTTCACTATTTAGCGCATACATTAATGACCTTTATCCCCTCATCAAACATTGTTCCTCTCACTTCTACACCGATGATTCCCAAATTTACCTTTTTTTTTCCCCCCAATGAACTACAAACCGCCATCACAAATATCCAAGCGGATCTCGACACGATAGCCTCTTGGGCCTCTGATAATAAATTGAAATTAAACGCAGACAAATCAAAGGCTGTGTTGGGTTCTAAAGTCCATCTTAACTCCCTGCCCACAATTCCTAACTTTTCCATAGATTCCTATCCCATAAACTTCTATCCGTCCGTTACAAACCTTGGCATTGTCCTAGACCAAACCCTTTCTTGGAAAGACCATATTTCCCTTATTACCCCCGACGATCAATCTCCTCCCTTCGACTCCTAAACCGATCCCGTAATTTCTTTCCACAGTCAATCCGCCAACTGTTAATTACATCCCTCATATTCCCCCATTTTGATTATGGTAGTGTGGTGTATGGAGGTCTCTCGAAATTTCAAGATGCAAGATTAAAGAAGATAATGAACTGCTGTCTGAGATTCGTTCTGAGAATACCACGCCACGAACATATTTCCCACCACTACACCAAATTAATTTCCCTCCTTCCGTCGACAGTACTTTCTTGGTTCGTTCCTTTACAAATCTCTTTCCTCTCAGTCACCTTCCTATATCCTGAAAGCTATAACATTAAAATCGTCAGTGCGATCCCTTAAAACCAGAGCCCGTTCCTCAGACCTCTACCTAACTCCTTTCAACACAACATCCTTCAAACGTTCCTTTATATCCAGAGCTTCCAACTTCTGGAATTCCCTCCCTTCGCCATTCCTTCTCTCATAACAGCTTCAAATCCCGACTTTTCATTAACCTGTTAGATATTCAAACTAATAGTCATATAGATGTAGAAAATATTTCTTAAAATGAGAGATGAACATTCAGAATATTGATTTTGTACAGTATTAGTCTAGTACTATTGCACTGAATTGGTTTTGGCATAATTTATATTATTTATCAGACACATTATCTTTCCAGATAATTTATATTTCTCAGCTTTGATTATTGTATTTGATTTCATTGAGTTTTGGTTTAATTTTCTCTATTTTTGTTTTAGTAACTTATCTTAGATTCTAACCTCAAGATATAATTTGTTTTTTGTGTGATATTTTAATTGTAATTTGAATTTCGTTTAAATTCCTAATTTTATTTTAGTTATATTTTCCTTGCTTTTATCATATTTCTTAATTATATATACGGTATGCTAGGTAGCCATTAATTGTTCATTGTAATTATTCTTAAGGGGCAAAGGCCCCAGAATAAAATTTATTTTCATTCATTCATTCAAAAGTCTGTAAATATCTTAATGCTATTTATTATTTACCAGAACTTAATAATCCCTTTAGAGCATTCTCTAAGCTTGTTTACTAACACTAGATTTCTTCAAAAACAGCCTCAGTTCAGTTATTTATTTCAAAGAAGAAACATGACAGTGTCCTACGAAATTCTCGTAATTTTAAGACATTACTGGAAAAAAATTTCACAGCCGCTGAAGCAAATTGTGAAATTATTAAATATGAAAGGGGAAGGTGTCCTTGAAGATCGCACTGCGCGGCGTTGGTTTGAAAAATTTAGAAGTGGAGGTACGACGTTGGAAAGGAAGAAGGGCTCCGGGCGGCAATTAATGGATATTGATGAGGTTCTGAAGGAAGCTGTTGAGTCAAATCCGTCCACAAGTATGAAGTGTGGTGTGTCGAAAGATACTGTTAGTCGCCATCTTCTCTCCATGGGGAAGGTGAAAAAGACCTGTAGATTTCATATTTAAGTTCTTATAGTAAATTTAAGGAGCTTTCAGATAACAAAAAAGAAATTTTGGATCGAACAATTAGTTTCAGAATGAGTATCAATAAACGTGTTTTTTTCAGAGAAGTGCGACCCCAGATAAAGAGTAGTTAGAAGATAAGCATATTAAAAGTCCCCGGCCCTGGGGGGTGAGTTAAAGGTGAGGGGAGGGGAGAAGGTCCCAATTTTGTTTTTCGATTATATCTCGAAAACGGTGGACTCTAGAAAAATATGTAGCAGATCAAAACTAAAGCTCATTATATTTCCAATAAAATTAATTATTTACGTAATCGTAGAAATTTCAACGGTTATCGAGATATACGTTATTAAAAATCGACATTTTAGAAATCAAAAAAATGTTTACCTCACTTTTTGTTAAACATTGGAAGCAAATATCAGAAACGTATATATGAAATTAAAGTAAATTTAATGCTTTATAATTTTGATTCTGACCTTTTTTTCTGAGAAACGATTGTGGAACGTAATAGAAGCAAAGGTTTGACAAAAAGTGAGGTGACATTCGTTTTTTCCCAGAAATCGCCGATTTCGTATATCTCGTAAGCGGTTAGAATTACGACAAATTTATATATAGTCAACTTTATAGGTAATTTAATTAGCTTTTATGTTTTTTAAAACATATTTTTCTAGAGTCAAACGTTTTCGAGATATTATCGAAAAATAAAAAAAATAGAACTTTCCCCTCCCCCCACCGTTAGCTTACCCCCCAGGGACGGGGACTTTTAGTATGTTTACCTTCTAATTATTCCAAACGAAGCTATGAAGTAAAAAATTATCGCATATTCCATGCACTCTACACCCCTCATTTCAGCACTCATTGGCTGGACTACAGATGATCGCACCAATAATACAAAGTAGGCTTCTAATTTCTAAAGCCCAGTTAAAGGGGACAGTGGTGGTATTAATAATTTCTGCTAATCTATTATAACATATCTTAGGAAACTGGCCATATGTCATAATTAAAATTTTAACCCACCAACTTAACATTCTCTTGAAAATTTTAGCCAAAACATAAATACGTCCTGTCTCAATTCTAGTATAAAAGTTAGGCGTATTTCTCGGTAGATATTTAAAGAATTTCATCTGCCCTCGTTCAATAAGCTCTGAATATGGACTGCCTCATATTTGTGCCATATATAGGAGGATACTTTCTGACATGGAATCATACAGTTTACATTTCGTATTCCAATTGTCCGACTTACAAGAACTCAGTATTCTGGTGCGTTTTTGGTTAAAGCTGCCTTATGAGCTTGACTGAGTTAGACAATCCAAGGTATTTAAAAGAGTTGACAAAGGAAATATTACTATCTTTATAGCCGATAGCATCAAGTCTCTTCGGGCGGCCTCCTTTATGGGAAACTAAGATTATGGTTTTAATTGTATTAACAGTCAAATAGTTTAGCTCACAGTAACTAGCTAGAATTCCCATAATCTTTTGGGTTCAATCCAAGTTGAAGAAAATGTGGCCCCATCCACGATATGTGATAATTCTTACCTTTGAACTTTTATGTGTTGAATAATCAAAATGCAATCTGGGCCCGTTGCTTATTCCACTTCCTGAACACAAAATTTATAATGAAATTAAACCAAATTGTAAACGTAAAAAAAAAAAAAAATTAAAACAAACTAAACTGTTTCCAATCAATAAAGCCAAATGTAATTGAGAATTTCTAAATAATAATAAACCCCATCAAACAATTATTTTAAACAATAACAAGCAGTTTAGAAAAAAAAAATTTTGATTGACAAGCCATCGCAACCAATCCAGTGATAAATGACCATTCAAGATTGACAAGTAAAAATTGGGCCAATCAACAAGCAAGCCAAGAATCAACATACACCCGTTCAGCCTCTCTGTTCATGTTTTCTTATTTAATGTGATGTGAGAAAATAAAACGCCGTAGGAGGAAAGATTTTTTGAAAAATCACAAAGCCCACATTATAATTTTTTTTTCTTAATAAAATTTCTTTTAATTTAAACTTAAGCGTAATTCTGTAGTTTTCGTAGATCCTGAGATATAGTACTATCGTTAAATTTTTCAGAAAATTCACAAAGTTTTAATTTAAGTCAAGGTCCGCTCTAGTAAAAGTTGTAGAAATTTTTTGTTAGCTTTAATTTATGAAAAGATGGAAGTGATAGATTTAAAGGTTAGCAGGCTAGCACACAACTGGCGGTTCAAACTGGATTGTTCCCAAAAGTTGGTTAGATTACGTTTTCTAAATTTCATAACAATAAAGAAAATAAATAAATTTAAAAAATATCGAAATAAGGCCATTCATAAGGCCACAAGAGAGGGAGAGCGGACTTTTCGAGGTAGCAACTTTGATTTTACACTATTCCCATTTATCTTAACAACATACAAAAAAATTGGAACTAGACCATTCTTAGCAAACTGGGATGGTTAGATGATATTGTAACAATAATTATGTAAATAAGCTTTAATTAGCAGTTTGTAAATAAACCTTTCTTTCGTATTGAAGAAAGAATAACTAATAAATGTTTAAATCATTGAGTAAAACAGTATTACAGATTTTTTTTTTCCACAGTCAATGGTGGATTTGGATTTAACATACCAATAACCCTAATGTCTGAATATTCATTACATTAGGGTTATTGGTATGTTAAATCCAAATCCACCATTGACTGTGCAAAAAAAAATCTGTAATGCTGTTTTACTCAATGATTTAAACATTTATAAGTTATTTTTTCTTCAATACGAAAGAAAGGTTTATTTACAAACTGCTAATGAAAGCTTATTTACAAGAATTTACATTCTTGACAAAGTAACGAACAAAACGAAAAAATAAACAATAGAGAAGATCTAAACTCATTATATCAATATATAATGAACCTGAAGATGGATTGTAATCAAAACTATACTGAAACCTCTCTTGTTACAGGAATACAGGAATCCTATCAGGAGAAATAAAGGAATTAGTCAAGTAAATTATTATGGTTCCTTTAATTTTAGTCTTCTTAGAGTACTACAAACAAGTTAGATTATAAACGTCCTGTTTAAATGTGTACCAGTTAAATGTGAATTTAAATAGGACATTATTCTGCTAGGTGTCAAGAGTTGTTTAATATTTTAATAAGACATGAAATGAAAGAAGGAGAGATTAATTTGAGTGAGCCAGTAGGTGGATGATCCATTTAATTTTATATATTAGATTAGACCATATACTTCATTGAATTAAGAATGCTTAAAAAAAAATAAATAAATAAATAAAATAAATAAAAATTCGCTTAAACTGGTATCAAATTAGTTTTTAAAAAAACCTCAAATTAAAATCTGAATCTGATAAACTGTCGAGATAATAATAATAATAATAATGAGTAAAGGCTTAGCGAACCCGATGGTTCGATGCCAACTCCACCGCCTTAACCGCCGACGACACACCCTCCTTCAACCCATTCTTTGAAAACCCAAACCCCAAGTTCGGCCTTGACACAATCCTTCCATCCACATCTTGGTACGCCCCTCGGTTGTTTACCGGATGACTCAAAACTAATTACCTTTTTCGGAATTCGATCATTACTAATCCCAACGACTTTACATACTCATTCTAACCGTCGCGCTGATATTACCTGAACTATATTAACCGGATATAACTCGGGCAGTTCCGCATTGTGAAGCCTTCTAAATTCTCCCGTTTCTTCCTCCTTTTTTGGGCCAAATATTCTACGCAGTACTTTATTTTCGAAAACTTTAAGGGGTTGTTCCACCCTTAACGTAAGCGGCTAGGTTTCGCATCCATAGAGAACTTTTGGTAGTATAATAGTCTTACATATCCTAATTTTTATATTTCTGGAGAGTAAGCGCGAACCGAGTAGTTTTGCGACCGAGAAATAACAAGTATTACCGACTTTTATCCTTGCTCTTATTTCCTCCTATATTCCATTTTTATTTGATACAGTAGACCCTAGATATTTGAAATGCTCAACATGTTCAAACTTTATCTCGGAAATATCTACATGACTGAAATGTTCACCGTCTTTACTTCTAACCATATATTTTGTATTGTCCTTATTAATTACTAGACCAATTTCTTTATCGGTTTTCATAAGCGTAGATGCGTTGAATTTAACAGTTTTGTCGTTTTCACCCAAAAGTACCAAATAATCAGCATAACCAAGAACCGGAATTTTATCACCTATTTTTGTTCCTTTTCCCGTAAGCATTACCTTCCTAATGACGTATTCTAGTGCTAAATTAAAAAATACCGAAGAAAGAGACAAACAATACCGCGGTAGTTTATCCTAAACTCGCTCTAATGTTCAGAGACTCGGACGGGGGACTAGTTTACCTCCGGATAATGAGCGTCTTACCTCAGAGAGATCCATGACTCTTCAATTTAGCGGTGTTTTTTGAACAAAAGAATATTTGAGTAGGGTGTTCAAACCTACGTCACAACCTCCAGCAAGCCTGGGGGACCGCCCTCATTTGTTGATCAGCGAGTCCATCGGACTTAGCCGGGAGGAACTTTCAAAGAAGTTCTACCGACCATCCCCACATCTGCCACTCGAGGGACGCTTCCTTACGCGGTAGTGAGGTCCGAGCGAGGAAAATACCGGAGTACTGGAAAAAAAAGTTTTTAAAGTTATTAAGCACTCTTAATTCAATGAAGTATATGGTCTAATCTAATATATAAAATTAAATGGATCATCCACCTACTGGCTCACTCAAATTAATCTCTCCTTCTTTCATTTCATGTCTTATTAAAATATTAAACAACTCTTGACACCTAGCAGAATAATGTCCTATTTAAATTCACATTCAACTGGTACACATTTAAACAGGACGTTTATAATCTAACTTGTTTGTAGTACTCTAAGAAGACTAAAATTAAAGGAACCATAATAATTTACTTGACTAATTCCTTTATTTCTCCTGATAGGATTCCTGTATTCCTGTAACAAGAGAGGTTTCAGTATAGTTTTGATTACAATCCATCTTCAGGTTCATTATATATTGATATAATGAGTTTAGATCTTCTCTATTGTTTATTTTTTCGTTTTGTTCATTACTTTGTCAAGAATGTAAATTATATATAATTTAATTATGATTATAAATATTACTCCAGATTCTAATTTATTTATCTTCTCCAACAGTATAAAGTTTAAGAATAATGGATGAATTTTTTTGTTTTTGGTTTTGGGATTTTTTTTCTCCCCTTACATAAACTTCGACATAACAGACCATGCATTTTGCATAATATGTGAATTGCTAATTCTAGCATAGTAATAAAAATAAATAAATAAAAGAGATTGAGAAATAAATGAAATACAGAATATAGTTCATACAATATCATGACAGATTAACTATGTAAGGAAATTGAAAACCCCATTTTATCAAGAGATATCTTCTTTCCATTCTTGTCATTTTTCTTCAGTTCTAATAACAGCAAATCTATGTTAGTGAAATATTAATTTCAATTCAAAAGGCCCAATTCACACAGAACGGACGAGGCGGAGACATAGCACGGGCGTGGCGCTTTTGTTTCTTCGGACATAAAAACAACATTAATAAAATTTGATATTGGAGTTGCATACACATATACCAACAATTTAATAGCGGTGAATCATCACTCATTTAATTTTTTTTGGGGGGGGGGGGGGGGAGAAGGGGGGGTGAATCGGACATAAAAAAACTCGACTGATTTAACCGAAAAACCCGCCATCCCCAAAAAAAATTAAATTGGTAATGTTTCACCCCTATTAATTGTTGGTATATATGTATGTAACTCCAATATAAAATTTTATTAATGTCGTTTTTATGTCCGATTCACCACTTAACCAAAAAAAGAAAAAAAAAAACTCGTGGCGAGGAAGTGGCTTGCCCCTTCTTGTACGCCACGAGAGACGGCAAAGAGACGTGGCGAGGGCGTGGCGCGGACTTTTGTCTCTTCCGCGCCTCTCCTCTTAAACAAACGTTCCAATTCACACAGAACGTACGTGGCGGAGACGTGGCGCGGACTTTTTTTAATAGGACAAACGTGGAAGAGACGTCACCGCTACGTCCGTTCTGTGTGAATTGGGCCTAAGAATAGTCACTGCTCAGGACAATGCTCCTGATCAAACTGTATCCTCTTAAAATTAAGGGCAATCTTACAGAATGCAGTTAAACATTTGTGTCAATTGTCGCAGAAATATATTTCAGTTTGGTTTAGGTGAAAATGTTCAAAATAATGGTTTTGGGATATTAGTCAGATAATAACATTCAATGAATACCATCATAGTCAATGTAGTAAGTAGTGAAATACTATTGTCGTTCTAGCTCTTCAAATTTAAAACATAAGGAATATCATTACTGACTAAAAAATTTTAATTACTTCAAGACTACTGCCTTCCTACCTTACTTAAAAATTTTTAATTACTATAAGACTACTTACTTCAAAATACCTTCCTGAAAACTTCTTTGAAAACATAGGTAAGTAAAGGATATGACAGTTTGTTGAACAATGGAAGAAATACATGAAACAAGAAGATAACCTTATGCACTATTGTCAGACACAGGTTATAACCCCATGGACCTTTTATAAGTATGCAAAGAATTTTCTCTAATTTTTTTATAAATATAGGAGCAGGGTATCTCACTGAATACTGAACTCTTAGCTCCGGGGCCCAAGTTCAAGACTGGCTGAAGGCAATAAATTTAGTTCATGTTTCACCATGGATTGACTTCAGTGTCTCGATACTCTCCTGGCTTCCTCGATGGTACGCCCAATTATGGGTACCCACTCAGTCTCCATGAAGTGGGTACCCTTAATTGGGGGGAAAACCTGGCAGCTGAATGTGATTGCTGAGCACATCACCTCTTAGTACAACCGTTGATTGTGCACAATACTTCCTTCTTTTTATGCATATTCTTATATATATTGACATTTATGCAGCTTTTATTGACTTTAAAAAAGCCTTTGACTCTGTTAAGCACAACCTGCTTTGGGAGAAGTTATTTTCAATTGGTGTTTAAGGGAAAATTATCAGAATAATGAAAGAAATATATGACAATGCAGTTATGCAAATAAAAATTGATCGGAACCTATCTGAAGAAATTGAGATTTCTTCAGGCTTTCTTACAGGGAGAAGCCCGGCACTTTTTGTTTTATTCATCTCGGATATTGTAAAATTCTTTCAAGAGAAGGGAGCAACAGGCATTACTATTGATAAATCTAAAGAGGTCATTATGTTACTCCTAGCTGATGATATTGTGCTTCTTAGTAACTCATGCCATGAAGCACAAAAGAAGTTGAAAATATTGGAGCAATACTGCAGTGTTAACTTTCTGACTCTGAATCCAAAAAAGTCCAAAATTGTTCTATTTCATAAGAGTCCAAGGATGAAAACACTAAAGCCGCTGGCTTGGCACGATGAGATCTTGGAATACACGAAACACTGCACTTATTTAGGTGTCCCGTTTTCTTCATCAGAAAAGTTCTGTAATGTAAAGCCTCAGAGCATTTTATACAGAAATCATCTGTAACATGTGCAAAGGTTAAAGATATACTTAGAAAAGGAAAGAGCGATATATGGGAAACAAAAACAGCATTTTTTGATGCCATGGTTTCCTCAACTCTGATGTATGCTGCTGAAGTTTGGGCATTAAGATATATGGAACCGATAAAGGTTATTCAATCCCGA
Organism: Euschistus heros; assembly: GCA_003667255.2. NCBI lineage: Eukaryota > Metazoa > Arthropoda > Insecta > Hemiptera > Pentatomidae > Euschistus > Euschistus heros. Next base: position 164,663 of record RCWM02000911.1, read on the forward strand.
TTTATAAAGTCAATCTTCTTCTGGCAAAGAAACACTCCCAACTTCATAGTACAGTTAGAAACATGTTGCTACCCAATTAAAGTACTTCTTATAAAGAAGCTAATGAACTTGTGGATGAAACTCTCAAACATGTCCGAAGACAAACTTCCGCAGGTTTGCTTTAACGGGCTTATTGAGCTTGATAAAATAAGAAACAAGCATGAATATGAGTTCAATTGGGTTACACAAGTGAGATCAATCTTCGAATCACTAGGTTGCAAAGAGGAATTTTTATATATTGAGGGAAATTATTTGATACAACAAAAAGATGATATTTTCCAAAAAATAACGACCCACCTTTTGTCCATAGATATCAACAGGGCTTCAGCCGCTAACCCAATCTATAGGTATATTAGCAGTTCTAACATTGGAGAACCAGAGAAATATTTATCATTTAAAGTTGGCTTCCATAAAATAAGAATAGTCAGTCAATTAAGAGTTTCCAGCCCGCCAGTCATCAAGCTGTATCTGCTACTTTCTGTGAGCATTTTGTGGAGGACTGCATGAGTCACCTGCTACTGCACTGCTCTAAATTCAATGAGCCCAGAAAAACCTACTTGCAGACCTTTATAGCGAAGACCAATGACATTGCCAATGTTGAAAATATTTTAAATATTCCTGATATTAATCAAATAAATAGTATTTATAATTATATCAGTAAAATATCTATACAAATGAAATCCAGTACCTAAATTTTTTATACGAGGTGTGATCAAAAAGTTCCAGGACTGAATTTTTATACATTTATTCATACAACATACAGGTTATTCAAATTTGTCTCCTTTGAAGTACTCCCCTTGGGAAGCTTCACACTTTTGCCACCGGTGTTTCCACTGATCAAAGGCCCCAGAAAACTCTTCTTTTGTAAAGGTGTTTAGCAGCTCCGTTGTTTTTTCTTTAATTTCGTCACCTGTTTGAAATCTTCGTCCTTTCAGGTGTCTCTTGAACTTCGGGAAAAGAAAAAAGTCGGCTGGAGCCAGGTCAGGTGAGTAGGGAGGCTGAGGAATGACAGTCATTGCGTTTTTTAACACAAAAGTTACGGATAACTAATGCAGAGTGAACAGGAGCATTGTCATGGTGAAGGACCCAATCACCACTTTGCCACAGCTCAGGTCTCTTTCTTCTCACAGCATTACGCAATTCTTCTGCCATTTCACGGATTGTTAGTCGACGGTCTGATCGTATGAGAGCGTTCACTTTAGCAACATTGTCATCATTGATTGACGTTAAAGGGTGTCCGGAATGAGCATCGTCGTCTGTGGATGTTTGGCCATCTTTAAACCTCTTGAACCACTGATGGCAGCATGATCGGCTTAGACATTCTTCACCAAAAGCCTCTTGTAACATCAAAAAGGTTTCAGAAAACGTTTTGTTCAGTTTCACACAAAACTTAACACAAACACCTTGCTCTTCTTTCACATTCATTTTCATAAAATAGCCAAACACTATAAAACTAACCTCAAACAAACTGTGCTAAAGTTACTTTAAGTGATGTTATGATTGACCTGCAAACACAGCTGTGTTCCTGTTGAGTCAGGCAATACAATGCTGCCAACCGCATCACTGTGAGACATTGCATTCCCATAGTATATAAAAAGTCCTGGAACTTTTTGATCACACCTCGTATGTATCCATACAAATTTATATAAACTCACCAGTTTATTAGTGGAGTTAAATGGTTAACTGAGAGAACTCCTTATATTTATTTTTTTCTATAATTTATTATTAGACTAATTCATGTATTTGTATGTAAAAAGTGTATTTTGCTTGTTTATTTCGTTTAACGTCACTTTATGCTGCTATGGCTAATCGGACGATGCTACGGTGGGAGTCCTAAATTTTGCCTATCCAGGTATGATTAGGATAGGGATCTTTAATGAGTACCTGACATCGCACAGGCTCGGGATCCCCATTTTACGTTCCTTCCGAAGGACGGCATAGCTAAGGATTTTTTACTCCCATTAAAAATCCTAAGGTCATCTGCCGGGCCGCGAACCCACGATCTTGGGTTTAGTAGGTTGCTACGCTAACCACTACACCACAGATGACCCCCCAAAAAGTGTATTTTTATTTAATATTCTTTCCCATTATGTAAATAAATTTGGAATTGCCTGAGAATGTACCAGACTCTTATTTGTACGAGAATTGTCTTTTATAAATAAAAAATGATTATCTATATATTGACTAATCAACTACCTAAGATTTCACCTTTGCAGGATCTTTTAAGCATCTGATAACAGTTTTTATACATTTAACACAAAAACACTTCAGTTTAAAATACAACATATTTGAAAGGTGTTAGGTTAGAAGGAGGTATATCCAAAAAAATATAAATTGTTAGCTTGTCCCATGTACTATCACTAAAGGTGGTCTTATAGAGGCTAGAAAGAGGATTCTCACATGTTTTGGAGTTAAAGAACCCGTTCCCAATAAGAAAGAATATAGACTTTGTAATTTGCTTTTGCTATTTATTCAGAACTATAGTTACCGGACATTCTTCCTTCTATCCTAACACCCTTCATTTATAAATATTAATAATATAGATTCTTTTAAAATTTATTTATTTTATATAAAATCTTTTCATCTCAAAAAATCACATAATTTATAAATAGTTTATAAAAAAAAAAAACATATATACATAATTACAAAGTATAAACATGTAAGCACCTTACAGGATACTCCAAAATATATACATATATACATTTTACCAAAATAGAGCAGTTCACAGATTAATAAAAAAATAGTCAAATGATTAAAGGAACTGAGTCGCCAGGGCTCTTAAAAAATTACTCTTTCTAATGTTTTCAGCTTCTCTTTTTATCTCTTCATTGTTGTTAGAATTCAATTCTAAAAGTCCAATCATTCTAACCTAAAATTTAAAATTTTGCCAAAATTAATTAAAAATTGAAGTTATTTATAAAAACTGAATTATTAAATTAAAAATTATTAAATGATATCGAAAATATCATTAATGAAGCATTTAAAAATATGTGGCTTAACATTTCTTTGAAGAAGCAAGCCTTCTTAATCAAATCAGATGCCAATATGATGGAGGTTGGCCGGTAGAGTTGCAGAGAAGTCAGTAATGGTAATATTATAGTCTGAGGATTTGCTGATGGCACTTGGAGAAAGTGGAGGGAGGGAGTGCGGCTGGTTAGGGCCAATGAGAGTGGTGCAAGGTTGCCAGTTCTCTCCTCACCTGCCTTGAGAGGTTCGTTACAAGTTCTGCCACTCAAACTGGTCACATTGAGTCACTTTAATATGTTTAAATTTTAAGTTACTGTTATAAAGTGTCAGGGGAAAGCAGCACATGAAATCATAAGGTACTCACTTTGCAAGCTCATGAAATGGTTTTATGCGTCCGAAAATAAATTACAACAGTATTTCCACAATTTTTTTTTTTAAAAAACATTGACGCATTTTTTATTCTATTTTATAATAAAAAAAAAAACTTTATCATGGGACTAGATCCCTTAAGAATAACAATTATGAATAGAAAAAACAAAAATCGTCTCTGGTCTTTGTGTACATAATATATTGCAAATAACATGAAGGCTGGAAAGAGGTACAGAGAAGATCCTATAATTCAAGTTCCAAATACAGTGTTGTCAAGAATTTAGGTATCTCAGTATATTGATAAACATTGGTAATTTGACATTCCACATAAAAATCAGAATTGCTGCTGGAAACCACTGCTTATGGGTTATACAAAAGGTCCTTAAGATCAAGAACTTCTCAAAAAAGGGAAATCTTTTAATCTAAAAACAGTAGTAAGGCCGATTGCCAAATATGGCAGTGCATTTTGAACATCAACAGCAGAAAACGAAAGGGTTTTAAAAGTATGGGAGTAAAAAGTTCTTTGCAGATTAAAAACTGCTACAACCCTTGGCTTTGGGGTTCAGCACTTGGTAGGAAAGTATCGTTTCATTACCAACAGTTATACAAAGAGGTGATATGGTCAGCAATCACGCTCAACCTCCGTGTTTTCCCCCAATTAAGGATACCCACTTTATGGAAGGCTCCAAGAGGGTCTCCAGAACTCAAAGTCGATCCATGGCTAAAGAAACAGAAATTGAATTTTCTGACTTCAGCCAGACCAGGGAGCATAGCAGTTCAGTGCCTTACCCACTCAGTGGGGTGGGTGCTCCCATTCTTCGTAGAATATTCATGGCAATAAGAGTTGCAGATGCTTGGTGAACAAGAAAGAATAAGGAATTCCAAGAGCTATTTGGAGAGGGAGACGCTGTCTCCTATATTCTTACATTCTATATCTGGATTGGACGATCGAGATGGTTAGGACGAGTGGAGAGAATGAATTCCAGTAGAAATCCTAAAAAACTTCATTATGGAAAGTCAGGTGGTATACAAGGACAAGGGAAGCCTCAATTGCGATGGTTAGAAGATGTTGAAGCAGACCTGAAGGCTTTAAGTATTCACCGATGGATACTAAATGCTGTGGACAGCCGAATGGAGCAAGCTGTGAAGGAGGCGAAGGTCCTATAAAGATTGTAGGACCAATTGATGAATGAATGAATGGTAATAATGGGCGAAGATGAAGTGAGGCAGTAGGTTTAAAATGGCCTCATCAATATTTACACTGAGGTATGCAACGGTCGGCCTGGCCTTGTCAACAAAAATGAACAAAAAAAAAAATTATGACATTCTACAATTAAGGAGCTTCTGCTTTGTTTTCAAGAAGTTTATCGCCAGAAATTCTAATGGGGAAGCTTGAATATCACAATTGTTTTGCCTGATAAAAACCAAAAACTCTAAGGGAAACTACAAATCACTATTTCTCTCTGCATTGCTGACATTGTATAAAAATTATGATAATGCCATTACTGTAAATGAACATTGAAAAAGTGTGTGAATTGTAAGACAAAAATATAGTCTATGAAAAGGGGGCATAAAGAAACAAAAATGTTCGCATGAGCGATTCTGGTGGTCTTAAAGTTTGTGATTCATGCATGGAAATCAACACCCAGCCTACCTTTAGGATCTTTCTCAAAAGAGTTAATTTATGCACTGAAGTTCATCAATACATATAAGGATAAAGGAATAAAATATTGAAGAAAATAAAATAGTGGTTCATACAAGAATACCAGAATTAGTTTATAACTCATTGATCCGTCTACCATCATAGTGATAACCAATTGAATAGATCTTGTCTCTTCAATTCAAATATTATAATAAACTTCAAATCCAAATAGTATACTTCAAATAAATTAAGTTGTTAAATATACCAAGGCTTGCTTTCTGTGATGCTCTCCTCTCTTGGCATGCATTGAGATCAGAAATTCAAGAATATTGATATCCCAAATATAATTATGGTAGGAATCTGAAGCATCAGATGTGTTACTTTCTGATAAACACTTGTAAGCAGTAGTATAATCAGTTTCCTCAAGCAGCTGACACAAAATACCAGCCTGAAAAAAAAAAATAATAAAAAAAAAGAAAAAATAAATAAACACATAATAGAGTATAGGAGCAAAATCTAGTGATCTTAAGTATTCAAGCAATTAAGCTCTTAATAAAAGAGAAACTTTGATTAAAAAAAAACAGTAATATAAAGCAGTTGAAGATTTAATAAATGCATGCAACCATTTATTTTTTCAATATGATATTTAGAAATAATAGAATTTTTCCATGTTAATGCACAGGCAAATGATAGGACTCCTAAAAATCGTGCTTGACAACTCATATAGGTTACCAGCAAAACCCGAAAATAGTGAAAACTAGAATTTTCTAGATAGAACTAGATTCAACAAAACTCATTCCTAAAAACTAGTATTAACAAGGAAATACCAGTATTAACCGAATCCTTTTAGAGAAAACTGTTATACAGTGAAAGATCCTATTTTAACAGTTAGTCTTCCCACTATACTATTTTCCACTTCAAAGTTATATGCACTGAAAACTTAGTTAAAACTGATTTCAAGTAGTCATATCGTGTTTTAACTAACCTAAATTTGGTGATTATTAGAATTATCGAACATACATGGATAATTCTAGTATTGGCTAATTATTACCAGTTTTAATGAAAGAGCTTTGTAAAATATAGTTCTATCTATAAAAATTCAGTTTTAAATAATTTTGGTTTTTCTGGTAGCATATACACAATATTGTTAAAGTTTTAATTTAGACTTCCTCAATGCTAGGAAAATTTGATGTTTCTCATTTTCTTGAGACTCTACAGTAAACTTCACTAAACCAAAAGGCTAAAAATGTTTGTTCCAATAAGTTATGAATATGTTGTCTATTATAAGCTTATTTCCTTTTTTTAAACAACTTTATAAAAAAAAAAACAATTTTTTTTTTTACATTTGTAATAAGATTACACATTTAATTAAAAAACAACAGTAAATCAAAAAACTTACTTGGGTATGGCACTGAAGCTGTGAGCATGATTTAATCATTCTCTTAATTATATGGTCTTCAAGAATATTTCGGTGAAGTGGCCTTGAAAAATGTTCAGTAACCACTGCTGCAGCCTCAAGATAGCTGCTTAATGCACTGCGATAATGTCCATTAACTAAAAAGTAAACACTTATTTTAACACATTAACACGGAAATAAAGAAAACTCTAATCATAATAAAAAAATTAAAAAAATGGACACCCATTTTGAGTATTCAACAAAAAATATATGCCTGCATAACTTTCTTGTCCCTCTCCCCTTCTGTGACGTTTCAGCAATATGGGATTTTCCAGGGCGGGAAGATGATGAGTGGGAAATTAATGATTAACATGGTGTCTACTGAGTATAATAATAGTTTTATCATATTATATTCTTCCAAAATCGATCAATCAAAAATTTTCCAGAAGTTCATCAAATAAACTCCCTGTACTATGGATAGTTGTAAAATTTTGATAGATATCAGAAACACTATTACTTGCTTAAGTCTATAAAAAACTTGGTAGGAGAAGTGTGGAACCTAGCAATGAAGGAACTGTGAACAGAATCTCCAGCAAGCAACAGGCTGCTACAACCCCAGGTGTAGCCTTTCTACCAATACCAGTTGAACATAGAAGAGTAGTGTACAAACAATGGAAACAAAGAGCTGCTATGTATTGTAAGTTCCAACCTCCTAATTTTGTGTTTGCAACTATAGGTAAATAGCAACATTTAGTAATAAAATACTCTAGGGAATTCCTCAGAACAATATCAGGAAAAAGCTGTAAGATCAATCATGAATTATCGATGGTGCTTTATTTTGTTCAAAAGTGTCACATTGTGCCTTACCCATAATTTAGAATGATGAAAGAAAAATTATACAAAAAAACAGACAAGTTTCTTTAAAATTAAACAATTGCTTTTAATGTATTTAAAATTTACTAACCAAAGTGAAGATCACCCATCAGCTTGAGCCAGGAAACATTATAAGGATAATATGTAAGAGCATGTTCCAAAACTTCCATAAGGGTCTCGGCAACTTGCTTTACGTTATACTGATTGGCACTAAAAAAACGAAACAAATTAAATAAGATTATAAAATATTATTTAGAATCATTAGAAAGATAATAATTCTTAAATAAATCAACAAATTTAAATTGCTGCAGATTCAGTCTAGTTTAATTTTAGAAATAAAAATTTTTCTTTTAAACCAACTGTTTAACAGACATTTTACTGAAACATAGAAAAGGTCTAAATTTTGATACCACCAATTTGAGAGCAGTGGCACTACATGTTGCAAAACTTGGATTTTAATACACATGCACAACACATCAAAATATCAAAACTGCTACTGGGTGTCTTAGTAAATTATTTAAAAATGCTTGAAAAAAAAAATTTTCTTCAAATATTTACTTTTTTATGGTTCCTGGCCAAAGGTGTGTTAACTGCACAAAAAGGTCAAGGGGTGGTTGATCCGTGAGTACATTGTGGAGCCTAGCTAACAGAGAAATCACGAGAGAGAGGGCATTAGGCTCTAGCACACCGCAGAGGCCTCGTACGGCTTTGTAATCTCTTCTCTTACTACCAGCCATAAACAGAGGAACCACTAAAAAATAAAAATAGAAATTAATAACACGCAGTAAATATTGGTAAAAATGGTAAAATAAATAAATAAACACGGAAAATGTAAAATGAAGTTAATCCATCTTCACTTGGATCTCATTTAACACTTTGACTGCTAAGTCTTTTGACCATGGTCCTTTCTCTGTGCAAATTTTTTATTTCATAAATACTTTACTTTGGCCTTTTTTACACTTACCATTAATAACTTACAATATTTTAGTATTTTTTTATTAAAAAAAAGAAACCAATGATGACACAGAATCGTCACCCCCCCTCAGGTGATACAAAATCATCTCTCATGCAAGTGACAACAGTCTTCACATGCTTTTAATAGTAAAATGGGGTAAATAATTGCTTTCCGTAATCTATTTGCAGCATCCAAACATTTTGGTTTTAAAAATCAATACTTTCTTCTATAGTATGTTATTAATGAATTTTCATAATTTTCCTCACTACATTTTCCAAAATCAAATATATTTTCAAAAAATATTGATTTCAACCTCTAAAAACATTTTACAATGAATATAAGTAGTTTTTAACTAAAATAGTAATCAATAATATATGTATATGCAATAATAATTAATGTGGAACTAGGCTTTGAAATGTTAACTTAGCGACAGAAATGTAGGGTAAATTCAAAGCCTTACTTGATGCTGTGGACACACGCAATATGGTCTTCTTCAATACTAGAGCTTGTGGGCACCATTTGAAATGAAAAGGTACGTGACAACTACATATCGACACCCACAACAAGGTATATTTAGTAATGCTAAACATTAAACTCCTATACAATGAGCACATAAAATTTAAAATAAAAAGCAGTCACTAGGTCATGTACAAAATGTTCCCATATTTCTATAAAATATCAATCTTTTTTTTCTTTTTTTTTATAAAAGTTTTAAGGTCAGTCTTAACATATGATTGTCCTGTCTGAAGCTATAATACTTAAACAAATATTAAAAAATTACAAACATTTCGGAAATGCCTAATTTTGTTAGGCAGCTATCACTGCTGTACTAAAATGTCCAAAATATACACTGACTTAATTGTCATATCTAGTCACATGTCTTACATACAAGATTTTATCTATAAATTAACTTATACATTCTTTAAATTATGCCCACAATGTTCTAATTCATATATTACTACAATAGGCAATCACCCAAAAACTACAACCCAAAGATATAGATATATTGTAGAACAAAAGAACTAAATATATTGTATAGACAACAATGTTATACCATGCTTTTATTTTCTAAACTAGCTACAATTTAGAACTAAATTAAAGTTGTTTTATCTTTGTTCTTCTGATAGTTTATTTTACTAGTTAATATACAGTATATGAAGGGTATTAGTCTAGAAATGGGAATGTCCGGTAACCATAGTTCTGAATAAATAGCAAAAGTAAATTACAAAGTCTATATTCTTTCTCGTAAGGAACAGGTTCTTAAACTCCAAAATATGTGAAAATCCTCTTTCTAGGCTCCATGAGACCACCTTCAGTGATAGATAGCACATGAGACAAGCTGACAGATGGAGATGAAATCTCAGTTTTGATTTTTCTGAACATTCCCCCTTCCAATCTAACACCCTTCACATATATTATTTATTTAGAATGGTCTTTGTAAGGTTAGAGTTGTACAAGGGTGAGTTCCAATCAATTAAAACATTACATTATGCAAAATAAAATTCTTATCTAAAAAATATAAGCCACTACGTTTCTGATAAAGAAAAAAATTCTTCACATTTTAAGGGACTTCCAGTTAATGATACGGAATGAATGGCCATATTTCAGAGTCGTTAGCACACAGACAAAATGATAAAAATTGATTTCCACCCTGATAGTAAAATATGAATTCTAAAATGTATTAGTGTGGGCATATGATAACTTTTCACCATAATAAATGAAAAAATTATTATGAATCACACAAACTAATGGGGAGGGAAGTATATTTCCAGTCAAAAGGAGAAGAGATTTCTCATAAATATAATAATGAAAATGAAAATGAGATCCAACAAATAGCCTTAGTTATCTAAAAAAAAAAATTTAAAGTACTTCATTTAAAGATCAAAATATTCTAATCAACTATTCTTCCTTTTATATTCATTATAAAAAGGAATAATCACTTGAGGTACGCATGATGGTATAGAAGGAGCAATTAATTCGTCAATTCTAAAAGGAATAATAATAAATAATCAAAATATATGGAAACAATAACCAAACAACTAATAAATTTAGTGAAAACATTTTGCAATTTTATACAATCATACATCAGCGAATGTAAGCCAAAATATAAAAATAATAAATAAAGATTTGACACAAGTTGATTTCTGTACACAACAAATAATAAAATTAAATGTAATTCAAATTTAATCTTGAATAATACACCTCAAAATTCATTTTATAATAAAACTTACGCACATTTATCCCAAGCTTCAGATGAAACTTTTGAATTAAACTGAGATATCTGCAGGGATGCTCTCGCTATTGCCAAATATATTTCGGTGAGGGTAGATTTGGGAGGCGTTGCTGAAGATAGAGGACCCCACGCACCGGTGTTGAGAAGAGCCAAGCAAGCAGCTTCCCTTATTGCACTTCTTGTACTATTTAAGGATTCTAAACACCTTTCCGTCAGCCAAGTCCAATCTGACAATAGAAAATTTCATGTAGTAAAAAAAATAAATTTTCATCTATTTTAATGCAATACAATACATTATTAATTGACTGAAATTTGATAATCAGACAAACTAGCGACAAGGGGAATATTGTATATAACAATGAAAAATAAAGACAAAATAGAGAAAAATAGTGAAGTCCAGAGTGAGTGGACTGAAAGTGGAAGAAGCTTTGGATACCATTTTTTTTTTTTAATTTTTTTTTTTTTCTCATTCATTTAATAAGAAAGTACTATAAAATGCCTCAAATGGGCAATAAGTAATGTGGATGGCTTAATGGATCCATTCAAACAATATATACAATAAGAAATAAATGAAAAGGAGAGAAAAAATAAAAATATGTAAATGAAAAATCTCATAATATATGTATAATACAATAAATAAAGTGAAGAAAAAATGAAATAAATAAATAAAGAACCTTAAACGTTTCCTACCGCACCCAAGCAGTCGCCACCCCTAATCAAGGCCTATCCTCTTTCCTCACTCTTCAGTCAGGAGTAGCTCAAGGTTCGAGCATTTCCCCTTTACTGTTAAATTCCTACATCAATGACCTTCCCCATTCAACTCACCATTGTTCCCACCATCTTTACGCCGATGACTTCCAAATTTACCTCTCCTTTCCTCCATCCGAAATGTTAGCTGCGTTTCCCAAAATTCAGGAAGACCTAGACGAAATCTGTGCCTGTGCAAATCTGAACAAATTAACGTTAAACGCAGCTAAAACTGAAGCAATTACCATTGGATTACATTCCCTTCTCCATTCAAATGCCAACTTTCCCACATTATTCCTTAATCGTCATCCAATAACTTTCCATTCCTCTGTTAAAAATTTAGGCTTAGCCATTGATCAAACCCTCTCCTGGAAATCCCATATTACATAAATCTCCCGAAGGTCAATCAGTATCCTAAAACTATTTCACCACTCCCGTCACCTCTTTCCCCTACCCACACGCAAACTTCTAGTATCCTCCCTCATCTTCCCAATTTGACTATGGTTGCGTGATATATGGCGGGCTCTCGACGGTTCTTGAGGACAGATAAAGACGCATCATGAACTGCTTCATTAGGTTTGTCTTCGTAACCTCGAGACGTTCCCTTGTTTCGCATCTCTACACTGAGTTAAATTGGCTTTTCCCCTCCTTCCGTAGACAATACTTCGTAGGCACCTGCCTATTCCAAGTTATCAACACCCATCTCCCTCCCTTTATTTACAGTAACCTGAAATTTAAGTATGCTATCAAATCACTGCATACAAGATCTCGTCTTTCTGATCTCTATACTGCATCCCACAGAAGTACTGCATTTCATACTGCATTCCTTCCTTGTCCGATCCTCTACTCTTTGTAATACCCTCCCCCCCCCCCTGTATCCGCAATGCTTCTTCCCTTGGAACATTCAAAACACTATTCTTTCACCATCTTCTTTCCCTCCAACCAGACGCTCTCTAATCATAAGGATGTATGTTCTATGTAAGTAATCGTCTAATTTAATTACTAAGACCATCAGACATAAAACATTAGCATAAATTATTGTTTATGATAATGTTTTAATTTTTTATTTTCTATCTTTTATTTTTCTTTAAGTTTCTGTTTGGTTTTTTTCTCTTTTGCAATTTTGTTTACAATATTAACCTCTATTATGTATACTTATTTTTTCACTCTCTTTTTTTCTCTGTAAAGTTTTTTCTTTTTTCTAGCTTTTCTCTGTATTTTTTTCATACATCTTTGTATTCTATTTTATCTATGTTATTTTATTTTTAACAGCCTCTCGGCTAGATATGATCTTACTTAGTGTTATGAGAAGTTATTCTTAAGGGACTTGGTCCCAGAATAATGTTTTCTTTCTATTCTATTCTATTCTAAACTATACATATATAAAGTGTAAATAAAAAAAAAAAAAAAAAATACAATAAAATAAATTTTAAAAAAAATAAAATAAAATAAAAAATAAATTAAATTAAAAGTTGAAAGTGGAAGATATAAGAGAGTTATAGTACACTCACTCAGGGCATGAGTGGAAAAGGAACCTAGTTTTAACAAGAGTTGGTCACAAAAGGGTTAATTGACATTTTTAGTTGGTTGACATTTGTTATGTACAGCTGAACTGTCATAGTAAAATGTCCAAAATGTGCAGTTATGACTATCAATATAAAGGTTTTTTAATTACTTTTCATGAAGTTACTACCTTAATACTCTAAAATTCTAAAATTAAAACTAATATCTTTATTTCAAAACACGCATTTGATGGAAATTCTATGCAGACAACTATAAACTATAAGAAAGAAGTAATTTTCATTACCAAGATGTTTTGCTGGCCATTCTGAATGAAATTGGTCTATATCAAGTAATAGCATTTCAGATGAAAGTTGATGCCTCAATTTTTCGAATGCTTCATCTTTTCCAGTTTCTTCTATCACATTTCTAAGAAGTGCCTTAGCTTGCCCGAAATTCTGAAAATATTTTTTATCATATAGGAATATATTAGGTTTAATAGTTTTAATATAATCTTACAATATGGAAAAATTAAAAGATGGAGCAATAAGAAAAAAATTCCAAGATCGAGTATGAGAGAAAAGAGCTACAATGTCAAAGACATATCTGCTGAGCACTGGGAGTTTGTAAAGGTAACTTTTGGAAAAGTAGCTAAAGAGATCTTGGGGCAAGAACCAAAAGCATCTAAGGATGACTGGTTTGACAAGAAATTCCATAGAGCATTTCAAAAGAAGAAACAAGCACGACTTAGACACCACTAGAGAGTTGCTAGAAAAACCACTGACCTTTACCTTCAAAAGAGAAGTGAGGTAGTAAAGAAGTTTTGTAGTAGAAAGAAATGGACTAGGGAATTAGAAATGCTCAGAAAATTGGAGATCCTTACAAAGCAAGAGATACATGAAAGTATTATAAAAGTATAAGAGAGTTTCAATATTAGGTATTAGTCAGAGGAAGAATTGAAAGCATTAGAAGATGAGGCTTCAGATCACGTTGGCCTACCACTGAGCATATGTTCTCAATAAGGCAAATGCTGGAACAAAAAAACCCCAAAAAACTCAAACAAACCTCTGCTAATGGGGTTTACAAAGGGCCCCTAAGTTCAAGAACTTCTCAAGAAAGGCAAAGCTTTTAAGCTATAAACAGCAGTTAGGCAAATTGTCACCTGGCAGTGAATCAATGTGTGTGTGTGGGAGTAAATTTCCTTCCTACTCCTTAGATTGGTCTTATACCAATGAAAAAAGTGGGTTTATTGACTCTTTGATCCCTTTAAAGAAGGGATCAAAATAAAAATAAATAACTTCTGTGAAGTTAGTTATTTTTTATTTAAAATTGTAAACTTTTTTTTTTCATCCTTCACTATTTAGTAGTAGTTTCTTCATTTAAATTCAGTTTATTTAGAAGAAAAACTGCTACTTTTTCTTATAAATGAACTACAATATTAAAACATTTTAGTTTATAAATATTTCCTATTGAGTAAGAGGAAACAGAATATCATTCACAATTTAACTAGAATCTGTGTTAATGCAAATGAGTACTCCTAACTCATAGTAAAAATAAATGAGAAATAACTTCCTAAAACATGTTTATTTCTATTCTAGATGTTAAATCTATTCTAGATATTAACATAAAACAAGAGAGATTGAAAAATCTGGGAGAGAAAAGTTCTACATCAAATATTCAGTGCAGTAAAAGTCAGAGATGTCTGGCAAATAAGAAAGAATAAGGAACCCCAAGGGCTGTTTGGTAAACATAGACTCCTTTATCAGGATAGGAATCCTCCTCAATCTCAATTATCCAATTGAGATGACTTGAGCTACGGATGATGGTATAGAAGGATCTATAAAATTATGATTCATGAATTAATTGCCACTTCTATTGGAATTATTTTATTAGAAAACTAGTTTTGAATACTAAACATTCATCTTCAGTTCTAAAATATACAGAATTTTCAATAAATCAGCACTACATTACATTAATTATACATACCAAAGTTTTCAAACAGTGAAGCAAAGTACATGGGAAAAACTGGACGATCAGTAAATCAAAAAGTAAAAGAACATATAAGAGCATACAATAAAATAAGACCTAAAATTCCAATTTTGCTATCCCATCTAAATCACAATAACCATAAATTTAATAAAGACTCGCTGTAAAAATAATACATCAAGTAGAAAATAGCCTAAAACTAAATATTAAATCATTATAAATAATAAAATCGTTTAAAATCTATCCAAATTTTTGTTTAAATGACCAGTTAAACATTTCCAATAGCCCCATTTTAAATTTTTTTCCAATAGGAACAGAAAAATCCAATGAACCATAGGGGAAATCCCAAAAATTTAACCTACCCTTCTGGATGGATATATTTCAGATATCTGTTTGATATCAAGGTGAGTATAAATACTTGATTTCCTGTCTTACATTTGAAAACTTTAGTATATATAATCCATGTAACATAGTGCTGATGTGTTAAAAATTTTGTATATTTTAGAACTGAAGATGAATGTTTAGCATTCATTATTTAGCAAATGAGAACAGCTGATCGAATTAGTGAAAGGTGATTGTTTTTAAATTGTGTCCGCCTAATATAACAGTTTTCAGTGGTAAAAACAGGTAATTTTTAGGCAAAAAGTGTTAATCTAAAACTGTAGAGTACCGTAGCGAAGAAGTTAGTTAAAATTTCGGGTATGGCTGAAGCATCCCGAGATACGGAGATGCCAATTGATGATACGCCTACTGGTGCCCTTAACCATGATTCATGGGAAGTTGTCATCGGAAAAAAAAGACCAGCAGCTACAGCAGACCCCAGAAAACAGGCTAAAAAGGTCAGTGATATAAAATTATCAAATCAGTTCGAAGTTTTGTTCCCATCAGAAAAACAAAATACTCAGGTACAGCAAACTAATATAACTCCTGTTAGTAAGAAGCCACCTCCAATATATGTACGTGGTATTGAAAACTATCCAGCCTTTGTCTCATTTCTAGAAAAAGAGGTAGGCATTAATAATTTAACTTTAAAAACAACAAATAAGGCCATAGTAACATTACTTCCGAAAACAGCTGACAGCTACAGGAGTGCAGTCAGAAGCCTAAGACAAGTGAACGCAGACTTTCACACATTTCAGCTGGCTGAAGAAAAAAATGCCCGAATAGTTATAAAAGGTTTACACCACTCTACTCCTCCTTCCATTATAAAAGATGAGTTGTTGAGAAATGGATACGAAGCAATAAATATTACAAATGCTATTTCAACAAGAACAAAAACCCACTACAAATGTTTTTCGTTGATATATCAAAAAATTCATACAATGAAAAAATTTATGAAATTGAATTTCTATATTATACTCATGTAAAGATAGAAGAACCCAAAAAAAAAACGAGATATTCCACAATGTACAAGATGTCAGGGCTTTGGTCACACGAAAAGCTATTGTAACCATCAGGCTCGGTGCGTGCGATGTGGCCAAGCCCATGAGACATCAGTATGCCAAAAAACCAGAGAAACACCCGCGAAATGTGCAAATTGCGAAGGAGCTCATCCAGCTAACTACAGAGGATGTCAGACCTTCAGAGAATTACGAGCTCAACGCAGCAACAGAAATCGTCCTCAGCCGGTGGTTGTAGAGCCTCCTGAGCCAAGGCAGTTTCCACCTTTGCAAAATCGTCCTCTACAACAGCAGCCCAGTGTTCCAGAACCGAACTATCAAGATCATGTTCATTCAAATATTATGGTACAGCCACAACAGACTTGGTCAGGCATGAATCATGTAAGTACAGTTCAAGCACCGCTTACTAATTTTGATCCATCAGAACTTATTTCTGCCCTAAATAATCTTAACAACCTTGTCCGACCTCTTATCAGCCTCATTACTAAATTAAACCAAATAACATAGACAGTATGCCCCCAATATGGCCCCTAATTCTCTGACTGTGGGCTCCTATCAATCCTACTATGGAATGTTAACGGACTTATACAACGAAAGACTGAATTAGAAATACACCTCCATCACAAACGCATAGACATAGCCTTACTGACGGAAACACATCTGACACCTCGAAATAAACTTAGCATCTCTGGTTATACTTTATACAGAACAGACCATCCTGACAACACTGCACACGGCGGTACTGCCATTGCAATCAAATCGACACTGAAACATTTTTCCATTCATCTTGACTCTACTCCTCAGATACAAATCACAGGAATACACTTACAGACCAAACACAAGAACGTGACGATAGCTGCAATTTATTGCCCCCCAAAGTACATAATTACAGAGCAAATGTTTACAAAAATCTTTGAAGCTCTTGGTAGTTCGTTTTTAGCTGGAGGGGACTATAATGCAAAACATCAGTACTGGGGTTCGCGACTGTGCACTCCAAGAGGTAGGAACCTTAGATCTGTTATTCATCGACTGTCATTAGACGTGCTTGGTCCAAACCAACCAACTTACTTACCAAATTCTAGACACAAGAAGCCTGACATATTAGACATATTTGTGACGAAAGGATTAAGGACCGTACCCTGTTCAGTGAAAACCGAAGCGGATCTTGGCTCTGATCATTCCCCTGTAAACCTGATAATGGGCGTCGAAACATTTCTTAAGGAAAAGAGGCCTTCATTAACAGGTGGTATTATGGATTGGGACCAATTTAGAGAGCAACTAAATTCTAAACTGTCCATCCCAACTGCTCTCAAAACAGAAAAAGAATTGGAAGCGGCAGTTGAACTCTTTACAACATCAGTACAAGAAGCTGCATGGTCTTCGCAAACACCAAGGTATAAAGAAACTATCCATTTACCTAACTACCCTCAACATATTAGGGATCTTATTAGAGCCAAGAGACAAGCGCGCAAAAAATGGCAAAAAGACCGATTCCCTTCTGACAGACAGACGTATAGTAAACTCAATAATGACCTTAAACACCAAATACGAAAATTTAAACAAAATAACTATGACAATTATTTTTCAAACTTGACAACCGATGATAACAGTCTATGGAATCATACCAAACGCCTCTTGAAGCACCGTGAACCATCGGTCCCACTGAGAAAATATGATGGTTCCTGGGCTGTCTCGGACAGAGAAAAGTCAGAAATTTTTGCCGATTATCTTTCAACTGTATTTAGACCACATGATGACTTAACTGACGCACTCCATGAGGAACATTTAGAGACAATCTTAGACTCACCCCTACCAATGTCACTTCCTCCCAAACCTTTCACTCCTACTGAAGTGCAAAACCATATCAAGCAATTACCAAAAAATAAAGCTCCTGGTTATGATCTCATCACAGCTGAGGTACTCCAAAAACTACCCAGAAAATCATTAGTTTTTCTTACAACCCTTTATAACGCTATTCTCAGAACAACAAAATTTCCCTTACAATGGAAATATTCCTTGATATTAATGATTAATAAGCCGAACAAAGACAAATACACACCTTCTTCCTACAGACCTATTAGTCTTTTACCGCTCTGTTCTAAAATACTTGAAAAATTACTACTGGACCGTATTACTAAATTACTGACTGAATTAAATACAATACCTGATCACCAATTTGGATTCCGCTCATATCATTCAACAACACAACAGTTACATAGAGTCACAGATTACATATCCGCTGCTTTAGAACTAAAACTTTACGTTTCTGGGGCGTTTTTGGACGTTTCCCAGGCTTTTGATAGAGTATGGCACCAGGGGTTACTAGTAAAATTGAAACCGTTACTACCACACACTTACTACCTTATCTTAAAATCTTTTCTTTCAGACCGCTTTTTCTCTGTTCGCCAGGGCTCAGATATCTCCTCCATCAAACCTATTTTAGCAGGAGTCCCTCAAGGCTCAATTTTAGCACCTTTTCTATACTTAGTATATACCTATGACATACCGACGAACAATAACGTATTAACTGCTACTTACGCAGATGACACTGCAATCATGACTAGAGACGCGGACCCTACACAAGCCACCTTAACACTTCAACACAACCTCAACGAGATTCAAACTAGGTGTAAGAAATGGAAAATAAAACTTAATTATGACAAATCCCTTCATATTACATTTACACTGCGACGCAAGACCTGCCCGCCTGTTTACATTGACAACCAACCTTTACACCAAACTGAAAAAGTGACATACTTAGGACTTACGCTTGATAGAAGACTGACATGGGGCCCACACGTCAAGACAAAAAAACAGACGTTACAGTTAAGACTGCGACTTCTATACTCAGTACTTCACAGACGCTCAAAACTACCTTTAAAACAAAAACTTAACATTTACAGTTACTTGATTAAACCCATCTGGACGTATGCATCGCAAATTTATGGACCGGCCAAAAGAACACATATTCAGAAAATACAGACATTTCAATCTAAATTCCTAAGACTGATAACAGACTCCCCTCCTTATGTGTCAAACGATATACTACATACAGACTTACGTATTCCGCCAGTTAAGAGCCATATTCATAAACTTTATCGACAATTTCATGAGAAACTACGTGGACACACTAACAAACAGATACATAATATGGCAACAATACAGATACCAGACATAGCTCGATGGAGGCTGAAAAGGAAGTGGATGAGGGATCTCCTAGTCTAATCGCTAATAATTTAGTTTCACGCCTGGAGATTGTACCACTGGGTGCTGACTCCCTCATGCCTGATCATGTCTGTTGTATCAATGTAAATTTCACATTCACTGGTTGTCCATTGTGTACAGTTGTGAATAAAGTTATTATGTTAAAAAAAAAAAAAAATTATTTAGCAAATAATTCCAATAGAAGTGGTAATTAATTCATCAATCCTAATTATGATTGAGATGGTCAAGGCATGTGCAGAGAATGAATACAACTAGAATCCCTTTCTCAACAGGAAGCCAGGTGGTATACAAAGGTGCGGGAGGCCCCTACTGCGTTGGTTGGAAAATGTTGAGGCAGACCTTTTGGTGGAGACAAAATGCTACAGACTGAGCAAAATGGAGCAAGCTTTTAAAGGAGGCCATACATGCAGAGTCTAATACCAATCAATTATTACACTATGAAATTAATAAAAAACTTTCTTTAATCATAAAAATTATAATTAATCAACATACTCCATAAAATAAATAAATAAATAAATAAAATAATGTCCCTAGGGAAAAGTTCTACCACAATCACCATATTCCCTTTATTGCTCTTTAGGAAGATGTTTTATTAAAATGCCTTAGGAGTAGTATATCAATGTATAAAATAGATATGTTATCGTAGCAATAGGACCCCCATTATCCACGGCTCTAATAACCAGTGTTCCGAAGGGCCAAAATATATTATATATTATATATTATATTATAGCACAATTTATTTTATTTGTACATTTATTTATTTTTTAAACAATAAGAAATATTATTTCTAATAATATAATGGCTAATTATGTATTATTAATTTTCTTAAAAATAATTAATGGAAATATCAGGGCATCAAATATTTCCCGTAACTATTTGCTAATCCAGATCATATTATAGGAAAAATAATGTTTCCAAGTCTTTCTATAAAACTCCTACTAGCCTGTTTGACAACAAAACAAAATTATTTACTCAGTTGTGCTTTAGTCTCCATTTAAATATCCTAATGAAATGTTGCAAAAAAAATTGACATTTTAATGTATGAACATAAATTTTTGTAAATTATAACTTAATAAATCTGCACAGTTTTAGTCTAAATTAACTTTCTTATCTATCACATTAACCCTTTCTAATGGGCAGCCCGGGAATTTCGGGATACATTTCTTTTTTTTTCCTCTTTGAATAGCTATAGCCACTATAACCCCCACTCATTTATCATGAAATTCAAAGTTAAATATAGGATATTAGAAGACAATGGGTAGGATAATGCGTCGGACATTACGTCATTTATTGAGCTAAAGGCATTAAATATGTGTATCCTCCAAGATACATTGCCTGTTAAAGGGTTAAGTCAATAAAATGTTGTAATTCGATTATCCGGGGTTTTGATTATGTGTGAACCCAAAAACCAATCATTACCCCAAATAACAGGGGTTCTACTGTATGCAATTTTCTATTCTGTGACTCTAATTATAATCGCTAAATAAAGTTTATTTATGAACATTATAAATGATAATTATCAGTTCAAAAATAAATCAACAAGGAATACCTTAATCTTGTCAAGTTCATATGATTTAGCGACCAGTATAAAAGCATAGTTTCTCTTCAATGGAGTAGGAAGGGTATTCAGTGCACTATTTAATGTAGAAGGTATGTACCACTAAAACAAAAGAAAGAAAAAACAAAGATGTATTGCTAATTATATATTGACTGATCAAGGATAATAAAATAAATTAAATAAAATTGTCAAAGAATATTTGTTAAACAAAATTTTTCCAAAATTAGAAAGAACTAAAATTAATTTCAATAATTTTAAATAAAACTGAAGATCAATCAAGGTAAAAATATATATCTATATACTGAGTGATTTCCTCTGAGTAAACAAAAAAATTTGGGTAGAACTAGACCATAGGAAGTCATAGCTGAACAATGTAACACACCATTTCTACCACGTGATGGGTGGCCGTTGGGGTTGTGAGAAAGAGAGAAAGAAACAGAATTTGAAACATTTTATTTTGAACAGAGGATATTTTGAAAATCTAATAAAATAAAGAAATCCTTTAATCGGGCAGCGCTTTATTGAAAGTTTTCCTTTATTTTCTAATGAACAATATTTTTTTTCAATGCTGTTTATTCCAATAAGGTATTTATTTTGTTTAAAAGACAGATTTCCGTTAAGTGATTATCATAATGTCTTATTTACCCAAATATCTTATTTGTATGACTAATAAAAACACCATGTTTTAAAAGTAAATTTCTCCATGAAATCAACACAAGATCATTAATTTGATTGCACCATTCGAAAGCTGGTTAAATTTGCAAGTTTTTGTGATATTTGCTGTTTTGTGTTTTTTTTTTTTTTTTTTTTTTAAAGCGGTGAGCACTGAAGTAGTATAAGAAATCATAACTTTTGTAAATAAGTTAAAGATCAATCTGTTCTTTACGTCTCAAGTTCGTAAAATACAATATTATAAGTGCTTAGGTCTTACAGGAAATTTAATGGTGAATGTAAAAATGTGGTCTTAGTTTGAAAAATGTTTGGAAAAAATGGAAATATTATAGCTTCTGTGGCAAAAAACGTGGTTTCCTCAAAAACATCTTTAAATTATTATATATCAGCAACGGTTTAGAATATAAAGTTGCAGTCAGTGGCTTTTTCATCATATATGGTGTAGTTTCACGAATTTTTTTTTTTTTTTTACACTAAGAGGGAATCACCCTGTATATATATTTATGAATCATACTTTCACATACATTTCTGTTCAGTTTATCCCATGTCACAGTAGGTTTGAGGGATGTAAGCTTAACCAAAGCCATATTTATTTCTGCAGCATCATAACTTGACAAGATGAGTCTTTCGAGGGCTGCTATTTCAAGGCTCGGACCCTCTGAAAATTCGCATTAAACACTACCATAATTCAAAATATATTTTAATAACTTTAGTTTATAAATCTTAATAGGCATGCTATGAATTTTCACATTATATATATATGTATGATGTACGCTATATAATTAAATTAAATAATAAAAATAATTGTATTGGTTATAACAGAGATCAGAATAAAATGATTGTTATTACAACAAAGTTTCATTAACTCGCCAATGTTTGGGCAATAGCAATGATGGCCATTATCAGGACAACAACAAAAAAATATTCCAGATAAAAAATGAGAAATTATTTATAAAATAAAATAAATATTTAAACATTTATCTATTATGTAATTTTTGTACCCATGAATTCGGCAAATAAATGAACCATGAATGATAAGAAAACATTTTTATTAATAAAAATACATTTCATTCCCCTCAATAAATTTCTGCCAACATGTTGGCTCCTCTGGATAAAATAATGAATCCTTATTATAAACCATTTCTGATTTCCAACACATTTTGATCAATATTTTTTTTTTATTGTTTAAAAAGTGGTTCAGGTCCTTAAAAAAATATGGTTGGTCGGCAAGAGGTCTGGAGAGAAGAGGGTTTGAGGTAGACTCACACTTAAGTTCCAACAATATCTTGGCCCTCAAGTGGTCGAATGGATGTGGTCCTCCACTGCTGTTAAAATTCTTCTTGTTTATTTGTTTTGACAGGATGATTATGACGTGCCTAGAGTCTGGAAGGGTGGGCTAGGGGATTATATCATATATCCCTCATCATATCATGTCATGTCATAATCTCAGTAACTCTATCAACGACCTATAATTCCTGTTTGTTTTGGTTGGGTAACAATTGCTCTTCACGCGACCATTCTATTAAGTATTTTTAGTTTGTATTTTTGTCTACATTTGCAAAATTAGTACAATTAGAGTTTCTTATAACTATATTGAATGTCCCCCAGATATTTTTGAAGTACTTTTTTTACAGTTTATTACACAAAGGGATAATTTAAAGAAAACAAGGATATCTCTACACAAACACTGGCTTGTCTGATGGGGAGAACCCCACAACACATTCCCTCGTTTCTTGCCCTTCAACACAAGATACTCAGATCATAACATTTTTTTTTTTAATTTTCAGTTTATTTTTTGTATTTTGATATAAATAGAAATACTTTTTATATAGTATTTAAAAAATTAAATAGCACACAGTTTACTTTAAAAATAGTGAACTCATTTTTGATGAAATTCTAGATGCAAAGGGAAATAATTAAACTTCATGCTTTTGTAAATTGTACTTCAATTAGTTTGAACTTTTATTTTATTCAGTAAATATGAAATTGTTGTTTTAATATTTGATGGACAAAGTATTCTAAAAACAGAGTGAAAAATATCCAGAAAAGAAATTTAAAAAAGTGTTAAAATTAGTTATGTATATCAACAGTTTCTAAATGAAATGAACAGCCATAGTAAAAAGCCTGAGAAGTCAGAAATAAGTGGTAAGAAGTAAGAATAATAAAATTGAAAAGTAATAATATTATGTTGTTAAAAGAGATAAAAACTACTAGGATTAGGTAATAAAGGAGGTTGGATAAGTAATACATGAGTATAAGATATTTATTTAACATTTAAAAGTGATAAAGAATAATAAATGAGCATTCTGTAGTTGCTTTCATTAAAAACCTGGACGGTAGTGAAGAGCAATTATGGATTTTAAAGTACAGTAAAATCGGAAAAATATCGCTGCAAGGTTAGTATCTGGGGATCAGTGTATTCTGCACAGGAACAGGGGCAAGCCGGGGTATAGATACCAAAACAAGAAAGCCTGCAATACTTTCTGGAAAACCGAATACTTGGCTGTTCACTCTTATAACAAAAAAAACTATCAATATTCTAAAATCAAATATTCTATACCAGAGGTCTCTAAACTATGGCCCACGGACCGAATCCGGCCAGCCAATGTCATCAATTCAGCAACAACTACATAACAAATACACCTAAGCAGTGTGTTTGACTGCACGCTCACTTTGAATTACCGACAACTATCCAATCAGGCTGTTTTATTCGGTTCGACGGTACATACCTGTATTATTGGATAGTTGTTGGTAATTCAAAGTGACTCATTGTTGTAATTGGGGCTTGGCAGTGTGTTTACACATATAATGGCTTATTGTTGTGATAACACACAATAGTGATTGAACTAGCAAATTCAGCAAGCATATGCTCGCTCGGGGTGCTTACTCGGCGACTAGTCAAGAAATTGATACTGAAAGGAAAATTGAAACTCTTGGAAATAATCAATATGGCCCAAAAGCTGAAAAGTTTGGAGACCACAGCTCTATACTACTATTTGAATTATAAAAAAAGAAAACAAGCTATTTTAAGTACTTGACAATATTTCAGAAGACTCTTCAAGATTCACATGAGAAATTGTATCAACATAATCAGGCTCTATTACTGAAGATATATCCTCAGCTGACAGAAGAGGGAGCTTCGAAAAGCTGGAGGCAAGAACTCTTGCAGTGTGAGATTCAGATGTAGCAAGAAGTTGAAGAAGAAAGAATTCCAATTTCTTTTTATCACTCAAGGAAAGTGGCATCACCAAAGAGACAGCCTAAAAAATAATAAAAATAACAAATTAACATTTCATTCAACCTTGACACATTATAGTAATAAAATGCCAATTCATGGCCAATGATTCTTGCTTTATTTTAGTTAATTACAATAAAGCTAAAACAAATTAAAGAGATTAATCAATTTTAGTACACTATATGTTTTTTTCTATGCAATCTTACCTGGTGAATCGACAAATTATTAAAACTGAAATTGGGCCCCATTTAACAAAGCTTTGTTTAAAGTTATTTCCATTTAAGAATTATATTATATTTTAATTAATATTAGGAACTGTTAATATGAAAGCTTATTTGATGTTGCTAAAAAGAAAAAATGTAATATTTTTTCAGTTTTATTCACTGACAAGCAAAAAATTCTACCCTTTCAATTTTTTAATTTTCGCTACTAAGTAGAGATTTTTAGTTCGCTACTAAAATTTTCATTCTTCTAAGTAGAGATGTGTCAAATCTCCAAGGATCAATACAATTAAGAATTGATGGATTATCTCTCAATTCTGTTGGTATTATATTTATTCAAAGACTAGTTTCAGATTTTAAATATTTATCATCAGTTTCAAAACATACAAAAATTTAACACTCGAAATTAATTTTCGAATAAACAAAATACCAAAAGAAGTTGATAATAATATATAAATTCATAAAGCAATTGTAGATATATTTCTCACTGACTGATTCCTCAATTATCTACACAGTCAAAAAAGGAAAAATAAAATGTTGAAAAATCAATTAAACGGAATTTTTGTTCATTTTAATAAATTATATTTCACTCCCCTTAATTAAATCTTAATTAAGACATAAAACACTCCTCTTGTCTTGGTGAGGGAAAATTGTCAGCCCGATCGGCCCTCATCGTCCAGCCATTCATCATTTATAAAACATTTTATCATGTATTGGACCATTAAATTGAATGAGGAATATTAATCACAGAATTAATCTGGCAGTATGAATATCCAGGTTATCTGAAGAAAACCACTATTAAATAGAAGTATTTTGAATATCGGACAATGGCTGTTTTTAAAACACTGTGTGAGTAGAAACTGATTAACTCTTCTTCATCAGAACCTAAGTATAAGGGATTAAAGCAGACAATTTGATGCTGTACGAAAACTTTTGCTGGGGTCAGTTTAACCATTTTTATATTATTAGAGTAAATACAAAAATATAATCCATATCTTGCGTTTTTTAATTATTAGGTGTACTTTTCATGAGAATGAGGAAGAATATATCGTAAAAAAAAAATTATTTTTCTATGATAGTAGAAGGCATCGTATTTCAGTGAGTATAGTAGGTGTACGAAAACTTTTGCTGCTCACTGTAGTTGTAACATGAAATGTAAAAGGTTTCAATGACAATTTAGGGGGGAAATATAGTACTAGTATTTGATGATATAAGAATTATAGCATTAATAATCATGAAAAATGTGACTACACAACCTTGACCAGAGATGTGGGTGAAAGTGGGAGGCCATGAAGCTGAACTCCACAATCCAATGAAGTACGAACTGTATTTAAAGCCCTAACAGTAGCAACAGCATCTCTGGATGTAATTATTTTTCCATTGGCAACTTCAGAAGAGATATCCAATTCTAGTCCTTGTCGATAAGTAATAGGTAGCTGCCTCAATGAATTGTCTTTCTCAAGAACTTTATCAATATTCTGAAAGAAAGTAAAAGAAATATTGTATAAAAATAATTATGGTTATTTATTTGAAATATATCAATAAGTAGAGAATAATAAACAAATAATAGGACGTATAAAAAAAAATGACCACTTTATAAAATTCCTGAGTTCAAAAGTCTATAAATATCATAATGCTATTTATTATTTACCAATACTTAATAATCCCTTTAGAGCATTCTCTAAGCTTGTTTACTAACACTGGACTTTAAAAAAAAAAAAGCCTCAGTTCAGTTATTTATTTCAAAGAAGAAACATGACAATGTCCTACAAAATTCTCGTAATCTTAAGACATTACTGCGAAAAAAATTTCACAGCCGCTGAAGGAACTCATGAAATTATTAAATACGATGGGGAAGGTGTTCTTTAAGAGCACACTGCGCGGTGTTGGTTTGAAAAATTTAGAAGTGGAAATACGACAGAAAGGAAGAAGGGCTCCGGGGGGCGATTAATGGATATTGATGAGGTTCTGAAGGAAGCTGTTGAGTCAAATCCATCTACAAATACTCACGAACTTGCAAGGGAGTGTGTGTGTGTCGAAAGATACTGTTAGTCGCCATCTTCTCTCCATGGGGAAGGTGAAAAAGATCTGTAGACTGGTCCCTCATGAACTTACTCCTCAACAATCAGCTAAGAGGCTAGAAATTTGTGAAAATTTATGGGAAAACCCTTCTGATATGAGATTTTATCGGAGGATTGTTACCTGTGATGAAAAGTGGGGCGAAATCTGAATACCCATAAGCAATGGCTAGATGGTGGTCAAACTACTTTACCGGTTGCTGCAAGAGGGCAATTTAAAAAAAAAAATCCACGGTTTGCATTTTTGGAATTTTGAAGGTGTTATTCATTACGAATTTGTTCCTCATGGATGTCTATGAATTCTTAACTCCACTGCGAACAACTGGAAAGATTGTACGCAAAGTTGTCATAGCGTTATCCTGCTCTGATCAACTGAAAAGGAGTTTTATTCCAACAAGATAATGCTCGTCCACACACTTCCCGTCGAAACAAAGAAAAGTTTACAGAACTTCATGGGTTTGAGTTTGAGCTCCTGCCTCATCCACCATATATTCCAGACCTCGCACCTTCGGATTACTATTAGTTTCAATCCATGGCCCATTTTCTTCAAGGGAAAAAAATTGATAATTTTGAGGAAGTTAAAAATGCTGTCCAAGAGTTCTTTGACAGCCATCCCAAGGAATGGTATCAGCATGCATAGCAATGAGCAATTGGCTAGCAGATGGGTAATGACGGTAGATAACAATGGATTATACTTTGAGTATTGTATTTTATATCAAAGAAATAATAATACAAATATTTGTTTGAAAACGGTCATTTTTTTTTTTTTATACACCCTATTAGATACTAAATTTGCATCAACGGTCAAGAAATAATTTTCAAGACAATAATATTTCCAACTGTTTGTGATATGGTACCGTGCAGATATGAATTCAGCCAATGATATCCAGGATTAATAAGCATTATTAATATGGCAATTAATAAATCAGAAGTACTCAAAAATCTGGGAAGGAAGTTTTTGTAGCATGGAAGAAATATATTGAAAAGTTTATAACCAATAGCTAACATTATAAATCTAAAATCTAATGATGAGGTAATAAAACTCAAAGACACAAAACAGAAATGCAACTCCCTTCATAGATAAAGCTGGAAATAATTTAGTCACATACTTTAAAAAATACAATGATTAAAACAACTTAAGTATCTGCTTGCTAATATTATTTTTGAAAAGCTGGTTGCACTTTTGAGTTTTAAGAATTTCTCTCATTTTTCTAATAAAAAAATCAATCATATTCAGTAGTTCAAAATTATCTCTATCTTAGCAGTATATACTTTACTCTATCTTATATATACTCTTATATATAGCAGTAGCATACTTTCTAACTTTTTATTTATATTTGGCTCCCTTAATAATATACCAGTTTGTCTACAAGTGCATTTAATAAATGGATGATTAAATTCTTACAATGCTATTTAAAAATTAATTTAAAGGGAGTAATAAATAATAGGTTAAACACTGCTAAACCAAAAAATGTCCTACCAGCAGTGAAAGATTGGTCATTTATAATAAACAATAACAAATGGATATAGCCAACAACAAAAATATATATAGCCATAATCTTACAATATATTTGGCTGCAATAGCTTCATGGAACTGTTGAGATAAAGAAGGTTTGTAAGAAGAAGGTCTAATACCAACTGCTATTCCCAAACCAATTAGATGAGGATGACAGGTAGGACCAGATGCCAAACACATTGAAAGTGACGAACGAGCTTCAGGATACTTACATCTGTTCACCTAAAAAACAAAATGAAATATTCCTAGGTAAAACAATTTAATAGTTAAATAATGCCAATGAGGTCAGTATTAAAAAAATAAAAATGATTAAAATCGACTTTAAACATGGTGTAAATTATTGTCTAAATAATTTCTACTTCATACTTCCAGTGAAAATTGCCTTTTCTCTATTTTTTTTTTTAAATTTAATAATATGAAATTAATATATAGAGAACAATTAATGATTGTTTTCCTCAAGGAACCACTCTCAACTAGACATAACTACATAAAATATATTTTTAATAATATTAAATATATAATTTTATACAGAGGTGTATTACTTCGCCTTCACAGCTCATTCTCTAGTCTAGAGCAAAATCAGGAAGCAACTAACATCCTTCTGTATGGCTGTGGAAGAAAAGTTGAGAGAGCTCAGAAAACAAACCTTTAAGCAAACAAGTAGCAATCAGGAAATGGACAAGGATAGGAAATATACTAAGAAAGGATGGGGCCATTAGGGACACTCAATAGACTGGAACCCTCAAGGCTATAGAACAGGGGTCTCAAAACAACGGCACGCGGACCAAATCCAGCCCGCCAGTGTCATCAATAGTTTGTCAATTTCACTTGCGCTAGTTATAAAAGAGATTTAAGAGGCTCATTAGTTAACAAAGTTGAAGTTTTGGGGCTTCAATTGAGTATCAAAAGGACTTTGAAAAATTATAATTTTATTCACAATGACATCAAAAACTAAGAAAGGATTATCAGAATTTATACTCAAAGCTTCGACTACAAAATCGATGGAAAACTGAGTTCCGGTATTGTGGCTGAATATTTCACATGTTTTAAAATGTGTGAAACACTTCTTATGCAATTGTGATTGAAACAGTATTATTTTCTGTTGGAATGGTGTGATATAAGTGTATAAATCACGTAGAAGCTGGTTTTCTCCTAGTAACCTCAAATTCACTTCATGCAAATGCTTTGTTAAATCGACGTAGGTTGAATGCTAAATTCTACAGTCATTCACTATTTTGTAATTTGGATGGATTAAGATGCTTTTCATTCAAAAACATTTCAATCATTCCTCAAAGTTTAAAGAAATGTATCACCTATTTCCACAAGTAACCACCAGATATCTTCAAGTGTCATGGTCGTAACAAAACAGTACAACACAATAGTAATTGAACTAGCGAATTTAGCAAGCATGCTCAGGGCGCCTACTAGGTGACCAGTTTAGAAATTATAGATACTGGCAGGAAAATAAAAAAGGTGTTGGCCCTTGGAACCTTTGGCAGTAATCAGTATGGCCCGAAGGCTGAGAAGTTTGGAGACCCCTAGAAGATGAGGAAGACTCGATAGACATGGGGTAAAACTGTTGAGAAGGAAGTGCATATGAGTAGGAAAGCATGAAGGGTAAATAAGGCCCTTAATAGAGCAAAGAAGGATGGCATTCCTTTACTTCAGCCCTATGTTCCAAAAATAGTAGCTAGGGGACGGGACAAAACTTAAATAACTAGATAAAAAAGACATTGCTAAAAAATGAAACATAAGGTAATTGTTGGTAACTAGAAATTTGATATTACAAAAAGCATGAAAATCATGATTTAGTGATACCTGATATTAAAGGTAATTTAAAAAAAAAAAAAAAAAAAACTGGCTGCGTAGCTGAATCCACAAAGCACCAATTTATGGGTATCGAACAGTAAAGAGGAGTAAAAATGTAAGATTGAAGTAAAGATATTGAGAATCGTAAGTCATAATGCAATCCTAAATTTAAAATGCTATATTAGGTAGATTTGGCCCTGTAAGTATAAACAAAATGAAAATATTTTCCAAATACTACCAATAAAAAAATATGAATTGGTACAGAACCTAATATAAAAATAAACACATCTCATAAACAATAATTCAAAGCAAATTGATTAAATCTATTAGAACAAGGGTTGAAATGCGCACATTTTAGCTTACTAGTGTCAGGCTATTCCCTCCAATACAACCAAATATTCCAATGATTTGGTAGAAAAGAAGCAATCTACTGACAAAGCAGTGAGCCCAGACTTAGGAAACTCTACATTAAATAAAAGAATAATTTAATCAAACTTAAGGAAGCATGAATGGGAAGCTGTTTTGATATAAAAATTGATAAAATATTCCTATAAATGAATTTATACTTACCAAATAAAAGGAGAGATCCATTAGTATTGCAGTTTTAATTTGATCACCCATCAGTGTTTCACCTTTTATCCATACATGCTCAGGATCTGTATTACCTGTAGGAAGAATGAAACATGAAGGTGCTGGGGCAAACAGTGTAAGGGTCTTTTCAGCCATTTTCTTCAAAAATAAAGATGATTTTTCAGCTTCTGGTTCAGATACTTCTTCCACAGGTACTTCCACTATTTGCTTAGTTTTTCCATTTAGGCTTAGACTAACATAAGCTCTCAGTACCCAACGATGATAAAGGAAAATAGCGAATAAAACATGTGATGGAAGCTCATTAAGATTTAAGTCATTATGAAGTTTTACATCAGAATGAGCAGGACTTACGACAAACAAAAAATCCTTCAACAACATTGATGTAATACTCATAGGAAGTCTAAAAACAAAAACAGTAAATAATTAATAAATAATTATATTCAAATTCAAAGTTAATCTTTAAAAAAATATAAAAGTTACTTACGATTTCTCAAAGAGATCCAAATCCCAATTAAGAGATGAAGCTACTTTCAATGCAAGAATTTTAAGAGCTAAACATCTTTTACTAAAAGGCTTCAAATTATTGATGACAATAGGATCAGTTGAAAGAGGTTTTTCACTTTGAGATAAAGTAATAAATTTAATTATCAGTTCAACAGGAGTTGGATCTACAATAAAAATAAACAGTAGTCATAAAATATATTATTATATTATTTCTCTTTTGTCAATGAGAGATAACAAATAAATACCAGCATTAGGATTTTTCAAATGTTTTTCTAAATGTGCCGGCTGGAGAAGAAACTCAAACCATAAAGAAGTGTCAGGAGAAATTGGTACAGTTCCAGGTCGTAGCAAATCCACATCCATTTTGTTTAGTAATAAAAAAAATTACTTTACCACAAGGTTAATTATAGATTAACAACAAAAACATCGATCCAATATCACAGTGTTATGAGAGTGGGAGAGGTACTTTCCATTATCAATGTTTGTATCCAGCAAATTTAAATAACCTCCAGTCAACTTACATCGAAGTATAACTACTTCGTCAGAACATAGCAGTCGAAAGTATACAACATAAATATTTTAATACAACCCCTATTACTGGGAGGAATAAGAAATTACCAAGACATTAAAACGACATTTTAAAAATATAGGAAAACTGAAGGTGTTTGATAGTTTTTAATACCAATTTTAATCAAAATAATGTTTGGTTACAAATTAATTTTTGATTATGACGCATGAGGAATTCGAAAGTACCTATTACTATTATTTTAAATATCGAATGTTGTTGAAAAAATAAATTAAAAAAAAAAAAAAAAAAAGTTGCCCCACTAAAACTCAATGTAGAAGAGGATGATCAGGGATGCAGTCAACAGGAACACCACGTCTAAGAAGAAATTCTTTAATAAGTGCCAACGTTTCGACCTGCCTTGCAGGTCTTCTTCAAGGCCACCGAACCACACTTGTGAGGAGAAGGACTAAGACTCATCGTCTTTTCGTCTTCTTCGTGAGTCATCGTCCTTCTCCTCACAAGTGTGGTTAAGTGGCCCTGAAGAAGACCTGCAATGCAGGTCGAAACGTTGGCACGTATTAAAGAATTTCTTCTTAGTAGTGGTGTTCCTCTTTGACTGCATCCCTGGTCATCCTCTTCTCCATTCATCATACCAGTGAACTATACTTTTATCATTTTAAAACTCAATGTAATTTTAAATTTAAGGAATTGCGCTCATTTGACAAAATTCTACCCAATTTCTTAAGTTGACCAAAAAGCAAAATCATTCATATTTGGGGTCACCTGAGATTCCTTCTTAGTGCAATAGTTAGAGAGAATACATCCGTATATACACCATAAATTGAGTTCACAAAAATATTCCGACTAACTAACGAAATTAATGTTGAAAGTAAAAAAGATCATAGGATGACCTTCTACGGGTTGTAAACTTCTTATTCATTCCTAGAATGCATTTTCTCTCTATTCATTTCAAACATTGTACATCCTTGTTATACTTTATCTTAAGTCCTTTTAATGCGATTGGACTCGAGACCAGAAGAAAACTCCAAGAAAAAAAGAAGAGCTCACCACTCATAGCTAAATAATTGTATTATAACTAAAACCTCGGCGGGCTTATATCTAACAACATACCGAGACATCATCTCAACTTATAAATGGTACAGAACCTCATGAAGGTAAAAAATAAAACAAATATTCAAGCACATGAGTTTTTGAAGATCTGGGTATATAGACAGGCCAATTAAAAATTCTTATCTTGAAACATAATATACAGTAATTGCGTTGACTTTGTATGACACCGAAAGTACGGAATCCTTTTCTATCATCATTCAGTTTTTTTATACTTCATACTTAGTTGTGAATTCACTTACGTATGTAATTGTATACGTACTATAAAATTATTGAGTTAATTAACCGGAACAACGCATTGAACGATATTTCATTCATTAATAAGCCATTCCTACTATTATTGATCAGTAGATTGATGATTGTTTTATATGAATTGATTGATCTATATGAAAACTTGAATAAAGCAATTACTATTAAAACAGAATAACTACCATATATTATTAAATATTATTAATACCTAGGTAACATGAAAATTCTGAGAGGTGGGGTAGTTCAGTAGGTTAGTCACTCGGGCCCAAGTCCGGCTGGAGGCAGAAAGTTCTAAATGTCAAGATAACAATCTAGATACCTCTTTACTAAATAGTGGTCATTACTCAGGAAAGGCATGTCTGGAGCAATTAAATGTGAACGGATTAAATAGACTATTATGCAACAAATTGGATATAATGCTTTTGAGTTCTTTTACGTGATGTCTGCTAAGCTATACCAGCCTATGTCCAGAGAAGCTCACGACTCTGAAATTTCGCACTAAAAACAGAAATTTTATTTTTAAGACGCCACGCTTCTTCTTCGTCCCGAAGGGAATCAGTTTCTTCGATACACATTGTCCGTACTGGATCAAATCTTACTTGTTTACTGGTCATTAAAAACCGTTATAATTTACCAATATGCCTAAACGTGCAGCCTTTGCAGACACGACTATTCTCAGCCGACCAGCAGAGAGAGAGAGTGATATTCTCCGAAATTACATTTAAAAATTCTTTGCTGTTGGCACTAAGCATGGGATCAAGGTACTCGTAGCGGGCAACACTGATAGGTAAAGATTATCAGCTATCAGCTGGCGTGATAACCAAAGAGACAAATCCATGAGAAACTTCACTCCAGCTGATGCCTATTACCACTTCATCCTATTACCTGTTTTTCTATTGTGCTGATATATGATATTAATTATTGCATTGATTTTTGACTTTTGCTTGTATAAGGATATCACTATTTGCTTTAGAATAAAGAGGAAACTGAAATAGTATTTTTCTTAATTACCACGCCATTCACCCAAAATAATAAGAGCCCTCCAACAAGATCTTCTTCCTGAGTTTTATTTTGATTTTTGCTAATTCTAAAGGTCTAAAACAATTTCCAGGGTCGAGTATATTTTATAAAATAAAATAATTTATGGCACTAAATAAAAACTAGCAAAAACGGAGTTTATAGAAAATAAATTATAAATAGGATCATGTGTCATTATAATGATTAATTATTGTTCAATGTAATTAAACATTTATAGTTTCACAATATATAATTACCATTTTTAAGTGTACGAAACACATGGAAAAATACTGACTGAACAATTATTTTATTTATTTTTATTTTTTTTAATGATTCTAACAAAGCAATAGATTTGTTTTTAGTTTTTATAAATAAACTACTTTCATGGAACACGATCCCTTTAGAGCACGTATCAATAAAAGAAAATTACGTCGGAATAAGTAAGAACAAACACGCTGCATAATTCTAAATTATTTATAATATATTGTAAAATGGTCATTGAGAACAGAACCAAAAGGTACCCTCTTATCAATGCTAACTGATTTAGGCCAATTTCTATTGTGGGGACCGTGCACTTGGAAGACAGCACTACCAGTGAGTGCCATGTCTGAAATATTGTGGTAGTCAGATCGTATTAAAGTTAAAATGGTTGTAAAAAATAAATTCATTTTGCGCCTCTCTATGTGCAAACAATCTTTACAAATAGCGTATCAAAAGATAATTCCCACAGCAGTTACGAGGCATCTTCGTGGTTTAATGAATATTGACAATTTGTAATTAAGCCACAATCATATTTAATTTATATGTTATTTCTGATATATATAAATTATTTTTATGTGCCGCCTAACCATTTCATTTCGACGAAAGAGGTATCAAAGGAAAAAGGATTTCCGTGAGCAGTGACTAATGTAAACTTTCACTTAATAAATATCAGAAATTTATTTTTTATAAATAGCGCATCTTACCAACACCCTTGTGGGACCAAACACTCATTTAAGATTTATATCAAACTCCTAATGTTTTCTAAAGAAGTCCACTTTCCAAGAAGTATCTAGAAAACAATCCTCTATCCCCTCCCACAGTTTCATGGAGGGTTAAATCAGATTTTATAAATAGTTCCTTCTGCTTCTTAGAACATAGCACATTGCATATGATATTCATTATTTATTATTTCGGGATCGAGACGGGCTAAAGGTAGAAAATTATTTTTTTTCCATTAAGACTTATTAAAATAAAATTCATTACCTATAAGTTTATGGCGAGGTTTTTGTAAAAAAAAAAAAAATTATTACGTATCATTTATTTACAGATCGTAAATTATATTTAGAGCAGAAAAATCCGGTCACTATTCTTAATCCTGTCAATAAACACAATGTAGAGTGCATGGAATATGCGATAATTTTTTACTCCATAGCTTCGTTAGGAATAGTTAGAAGGTAAACTACTAAAAGTCCCCGGACCTGGTGGGTGAGCTAAGGGTGGAGGGAGGAGAGAACGTCCCAATTTTGTTTTTCGATAATATCTCGAAAACGGTGGGCTTTAGAAAAATATGCTACACATCAAAATGAAAGCTCATTAAATTTCCTATCAAATTAATTGTATACATATTCGTCGAAATTCCATCAGTTTTCGAGATATACGTTATTAAAAATCGATAATTTTTTAAATAAACAAAATGTTTACCCCACGTTTGTTAAACATTTGCTTCTAATACTAGAAACATATATATGAAATTAAAGTAAATTTAATGCTCTACGATTCTTATCAACGCTGGGTTAAGTATTTAAGTAAACATAAAGTGATCTGTCTATGCACGGATTCGTTCTGCAGCAGACACAGTACGTTAGTAAGTTCTTCCTTGATGGGCCACCCCACAGCGCTGTAGCTGCGGCCAATGCCTTACAAATCTAGGCTTACGAAGAGCTTAACAGCTAAACAAGCCGTTACATTATAAATTATCTACACGATATACTTTGATCAAGTATTCAGAATATGATTACTAAAATTTTAAAATATTTTTCAGATCGGCAGAGCAGCTGAAGGTATTTCATATTAAAAAGCGGAAAAAATGCAAACATAAAGATATCATTTGTCGAATTCCATCAGCAGTTCCACCTCGAATTTCAGTTTGGACAATATTGAATGAAGAACATGCAATTAAAATTAAAGTTTGTCCAATGAATGTCAAGATAGATATCATACGTAACTAATCATTCTACATAATATCAGACCTAATGAATTTTATATTACTGCATACTGTCTGCACATAATGAACATATAACGTTATATTGTAGTGTTGTAAAATATGATCGCAAAAAAGGATCACTTCTAAAAGATGAGTAATAACTGTAAGAATAACAGATATATTGTGTATAGTACGAATGAAAATAATAAAAATCAAAATGAAAAAATCGCAATAAAATAAGATATAAATAACAAAAGACATAAGGTATAAATGAAAATCCTAAACTGCGTAGAGGTGACTTGAGTAATGATGTCTATTTTCTAGCTGTGGTCTTCGAAATTGGTGTTATGGAGGAATCTTAGTCAATTAAATAATGATTTATTGGCATATCTCTTAGTAATATGTAATTTTGATAGTTCCTTCTTACATCAACAACTCTTCCCGTTTTTCGAATTGAATAAACGGAAAGATTCTCACAATTTCTTTTTTCCAAAGGTTTTCTTCTACTATGGAATAGCCATCATAGGTTTGGAGTCCTAGGAAATTGCATCCCCTGCACATGATCCTGCTATATAAGTTTTTGAACACTTTCTGCAAATCTCAATAACAAATTTGGTATAGATGCTAAAAAAAAAGAAAATAATAATTTGTAGGATTTCCCTTAGCTTTTATTATCTCCCTGAGCCTGCCAGGCATAGAAAAAACCAGTTTTTAAGTAATAGAAGTCGAAATCATGGACCGTTATTCAAGGTCCAATTAACCAAAAAAAAATACCATTAATAACAAAAAAAATGGTATTTGAATTTTCTCCGCCTGTGTAATTATTTAAAAGAACAGATAATTAAGAAGAGAAAAATAATCGTTATTCATATCATTTTTAAATTTCACTCGAAATCGTGATTATTTTTTTTTTTAAATATGATTATACAGAAACGTTTGTTACTGTTAACAGTAAGTTAAATAAATAAATGAAATAGGTGTGTTTATTATTATCATACCCATCATAAAAGCGGAAACATTTATACATCAAACATTTATTATTTCTGTTCAATGTTTATTTAGGTACTAAAATTCATTTCACTAATGCGTCTGCCTAGTAAAAACCTATAAATTTTATTTTTCAATAAAAAAGGGGAATCAGTTCTATTTACCAATACATAAAGATTAATAAACAACACGATTAGTTATTTTAAGCATCTTCATCTAATTTATAAGAAATAATAAAATTATGTTACGAAATCCATGTAAATATTCTGAAATATATGTCTATTACCTCAACAAATAAAATCAATCACGTATGGTGAAGTAATATATCTAAGATGCTTAATATCTATCAACAGGGTGTCCCGAATTTAAACAGCAAAACTTCAGGAACTTATAGGGGACCGAAAAACTAAGACAAAATGTCCTTTAGAGGTTAGCTCGTTTTTGCTTAGTTTTTGAGAAAATCGCAAAAAAAGAAACAAAACAAGTTTTCATTTTTATACTTATTTATTTACATTTATATTTATGTTATGTCCTTTTTAACGTAAACATTGCTCAAAATGTTGTCCTCTTGCACCAATGCAAGCATTACATCTAGCACTCACTTGATAAATTGCAGCTAAACATTGTTCTGATGATATTTGGTGCATTGCATCTATGATTCGGTCTCTTAATTGCTCTCTTGAGTTGATTGACACCGAATAAACTTTCTGCTTCAAGGTTCCCCATTCGAAAAAATCCATGGGTGTCATATCAGGTGATCTGGGTGGCCAAGGTACTACTCCTACACGTCCAATCCATCGTTGTGGATAATTTATATCCAGCCAAACTCGAGCAACTCTGCTATAATGAGCTGAACATCCATCGAGTTGGAACCACATTTCAATCCGCTGCTGTAAGGGAATGTCATCTAAAAAATTAGAAAAGTCGTTCTCCAAAAAATGTGTAAATGTGATAACATTCAATCTTTCAGGTAAAAAATATGGTCCCACCAGTAATCCGTTCCAAATTCCAAGCCAAACGTTAATAGCAAATTCATGCTGAAACCTATTCTCTCTAATAGCTCTGAGATTTTGAAGAGCCCTTACATGATAATTTCTTTGATTAACAATTCCTCCTCTTGTAAAGGTAGCTTCATCGGTCCATATAATTTTTAATGGAAATAAATTATCATCGCGAATTTTTTCAAGAAACCAGTTACTAAAATTCAATCTCTAGACATAATCTTGAGGTAATAAATTCTGAACATTTTGAAGATGGTATGGGTAGCGATTATCACCTTTCAAAGTTGCTTGTCGCGATATTGCTAATGCAGCAGATGCTCTTCGGATGCTAGTCTCAGGATTGTTATCGAAGTGGCGTTGAACACAATTTCTTCTCCGATAATCTGATCTCATTGCTGCCTGGAATTGGTCGCCTTCATTACGTATTAAGAATGACCCAGTCTCTTGTAGTCTATTAAAACTTAACGAAAAGACTCGTCGATTAGGCACTCTTCTATTTGGAAATCAGCGCGCATACTCCCGCACCGCTTCTAAAGCATTACCGTTACAGAAATCATACACAAAAATCATATCAGCGTATTCAACATTAGAATATGTATGCGGCATTGTGGCTGATGCTATTCACACAAAAATATCAGAGTAACTGACAGAAGACTGATTTAGGAATTATAATCCTAGAAGGAAGCGAAAATCTAAACAAATAAAAGAATGTAAAGGATAACATTAAGTGTTTACATATCTCACTGCCTAGCCTGACGAACTTTGAAAGGCGATAATCGCTACCTGTAACATTTTTGTTTTGTTTCTTTTTTTGCGATTTTCTCTGTATATTATTCTTATATTATGATATCTATTAAATGTTACTATTTACACGACTTTAACAAACTGGTAGATTAATATTGACATTTATCCTTCATAATTAGTGTATTACTCTTTTGACATAGGTCATATTTGTGATATAATTTATAAAAAGAAAAAAGAAAAGCGTATTATGAGAGACCTGTACTACGAAGTACTGCGTTTTTGTTTAAAGAGAAATTATAGCCCTTTAAAAATAGCTACACTTTTTGGTATGTACCACGCTACTCATCAATACTTCACTAGCTCACTATGGCATGACTATGAGGAAACATATAATTTCTTCAAAGAAACATTATTCGTACATTCAATCAATGTGAGTTGATTACACTTTATATTTTCCATTAATTTTTTTTTTTCTATTAGCTTTAATGGCATATAGTAGATCTTAAAAGTATGAAACAAAACATTAAAATAATACAAAGAATTTTATCTTGATAACACTGGTCAACATCAAAATTGTCTTTAACATTAAAATGTTATATATCTACAGTATTTGATTCACTGAATCTAACTGTCTATTTATGTCAAATTTAATATAATGGCTGGTTGCTTCATGGATTTATCATAGTTATGATAAGAGTTCAAAGTTTAAAAGAATTTCTAGTATAAACCGTTGTTACTTATTCTTATATTGTGACTAAGGCATTTTTTTTTTTTTTTTTTAATTTTATTTCAAAACCCATATTTATAAAATATATAATAGTGGGGGGCAATTTATATAAATTATACAAGCTAAATTGGATTATGCGCCTTTTTCTGTAACCAGGTTTTTCTTTAAGCAGGCTTCGCATGCTGAAAGGCAATCTGTGTTTTGTTTTGCCAGTTAAAAGTAGTGTTGGTTAAAATTCTAAACTTTTCATTATTTTACATAATTTTGTTATTAATGCTGACAATTTTTGGTACATATGTGGCAACGTTAATCAGAGTAGCCAAAGATGTCCAATAGCTCAACGTTTAGAAACTGCTTACTTCCATTGTTTTGGAAAAATAAATAAAAATCAAGACAGATCCTGGGTACAACATTTTAGTTGCAGTACTTATTGAACTAAATTGATTACATGGCTAAAAAAAGAAAGCCACTTCATTGAAAAAACGTTCAATGAACTTTGTCAAGGCCATAGAGTTATAAGACATTTGGAAAGACTCTTAACGTATTTTCTTCAGTGAGGGGTGAGGCCAAAACACCAACCGGCCACGCCCACTTTACCACAACTGGCTACTTGCATTCCATTTGGGCTAGGGTATTTCTTCATTATTAAATGGAAAAAACGCATTAAATAGAATAAAATCCCAGAATAAAGCCTAAGAAACCAAACTTTGAACGGAAAACGGCTTAAATGCTGACTATATAGTTCAAATCAAAATGGCTGCCTCAGCGATTGAGAGGTATGCTCCCTCCCACTTGAATATATCTCCATGGTTAAGGCTTTCAACAACGATGGACCGGCATTCAAATATCAGCGAGGTAAATTTCGTCGTCCAAGTGATGCTAAAATAAAGGAAGGATTCATTATTGGCCAAATTAGTGAGATTCTAAAGGACTGAAACTTTGATTCAGTTTTGCAGGGCTTTGGAATAGAGGAGTGGTAGTCTTTCTGGGCGGTCGTTGTATGTTTTTTTTAGGCAATAGGAGAAATAAAAATTATGTTGAACTTGTGACCGATCTCCTTCAAAATTATCAGCAGTTGGGTTACAATATGTCCCTCATTTTCTACACTCCCATCTTGATTTTTTGCCTACAAACTTCGGTGATGTGACGAACATGGAGAACGAACGATTCCACTAAGATATAATAACAATGGAAAATAGATACGAGGGCCGCTGGAATGCTTCAATGCTAGATACACTTATCTGGAACTTGCAGTTACGCAAGTTGGAGACACCCCTGAAACTGATTTTAAAATACGAACGAGAAAGGAGAAAAATTCTTAATAAAATAGGTTAAATATATTAAAATTATTAATTTAATATAAAAAGCAAAATTAAAAATTAAATAAAGTTTTTTTTTTTTAAATAAATTGTTTTTATTCTTTGACATTTTCCCTTGAGTCATGAATTCTTTTATACTAGGCATGTTTTTTAAATAAGAGCTAATTTTACCTAAATATTTGTATTTTCGTATTCAGTGACCTCAAGTTAGTACACAAATATGGCATTTATTTAAAAGGCACACAAAAAGTTAATTTTTTTCGACCAGTGTAATCTATTCTTTGAGTAGTGGGAAAATCCGAAGGCAGATATATAACAACACACTGTTTCTTGGGTAACAAAGCCCTTATGAATAAAATACGCTCTGATCGAGCTATATACTAGCTGAAAATACCTAATAAGTTTTCTTCAGTAATTGTTCACTAGTGTATTCTCTTGAATTTTATTAGCATTTGATGGGGTAGTAGTTCATTTGGTTGGGCACTGGGGCCCAAACGCATGGGCCAGCTTCAAGTCTATGGCAGATTATGATTGATTTACACACCCAGCCTTCTTGCAATTGGGTACCCTTAAATGAGGGAGGTCCTTAGGCCAACCAGGCTTAGGAAGTTTTTGCTGAACTTGTCAGCTCGGTGAGTTTACACCTCATTTCTTCTTAATTTGACATGTGCACTTGGCATTTTACCGTGATCTCAATCTTATATAAGTAAATGTAAACAAATTCATGGAATCTTAGCTATCATTTTTCGTAAATTTCCCTTTGCCTTTTTTATTACTCATAAGGAAAGTAAATAATAGAATGCTTGTGATAAGTAATACTCTGTTCTTTAAATTGTAATGATTGACGCTACTCTTAATCATCTCTTTAACAGCTTAGACGAATTAAATTTATCAAGTAAAAAAGTTGGGGTATTAGAAAAGGTTTCGTTTATGAAACCTCTTTTTGTCTCTTTGCCACTTCATTGTTACATTTAACCCCACCCATCACTCCGGTGGGTCTGACTCTTGGTTGGACCTGCATGTCATAAACTCCCCAAAAAACCTCCTTTTATAATGTCAGCGGTTTACATACCTGTCATTTTACGACCTAATACAAATATCATACGATATCCCAATTCCATCGTTCCTTCCTAAAATAATTACATTCCGAAATATAGAATCCCTCACCCGAGATAAGATTTTAGGATACCTGATCTCGAATTCTTAGATTTGAATCCAATTTACTCCTATTCCTCAATTGACACAATGGTTGAATTACTTAATTCTAATCTCCTTTCCGTCCTTGATACTTATGCTCCTCTTAAAACCTGTTCCTTTCGTCGCCGCCGACCTGCTCCGTGGGTGAACTTGAAAATAAAAGACTTGTAAAGAAAACGTGAGGCTGCCTGAGGACGCTTCAGACGCACTAGGCTTGATGATTACTACCAAGCTTTTATGGTTCTCCGCAATATAACTTAAGCTACCATCCGTGAACGAAATCAAATTAGGTACTTCCACGAAGCCTTCTCATCCGCCCCCGATCCCAAATCTAAATAGCAGCTCCTCCACAAACTTTCTTTTGTTCAAAATACACCTAGTTCCTCTCCTTCAGGAGTCTGCACACTTGATAAGTTAAATTCCTGTTTCGTCTCAACCTCTACATCCACTCGTTCTCTAGTGTTATCACTAGTCCTCTCAGTTATCTTTTTTTCCACCTGCATTTAATGATAGCTATTTTTCTTTTTCTTACATCTCTCTCACTGACCTCATTTCCTCCATAGTGAAATCCCACACCAGTACAACTGGATTAGATGGTATTCCTGTCAAATTGATAAAATTATGCCTTCCTGAAATCCAACCGGTTTTCTCTTCAGAATTCCGTATTTTCCACCTCCTAGAAAAAGGCCCTATTTCATCCTATAATCAAGAACCGGAACCCTACATCCCCAAAAGATTACCGACCGATTTCCATACTTCCTAACCTCTCTAAGCCCCTAGAAGTACAATCCCAAGTCTCCAATTACCTCAAAGATTCCAATTTACTTGACCCGTTCCAATTTGGTTCCTGCCCCGGCTATTCCACTCAATCTACTCCCACCAAAATCATTAGTGACATCCAGGCTGCAGAGGGGTAACCTATGGTGTAGTGGTTAGCATAGCAGCCTACTTACTAAATCCAAGATCGCGGGTTCACAGCCCGGCAGATGACCTTAGGATTTTTTACTTCCTTTAAACAATCCCAAGGTCCTCCCACCGTAGCATCGTCCGATTAGCAATAGCAGCATAAAGTGACGTTAAACGAAATAAACAAACAAACTCCAGGCTGCAGTGGATAAAAGAGAATTAACCATCCTGATAATCCTAAACTTTTCCAAAGCCTTCAATTCTTTTGACCACACCATCCTCTCTTCCATACTGAAATCTCTAAACTTTTCCAATTGTTCTCGCCTATGGTTTCATTCATTCCTTTCCCACTGTTCTCAATCAGTTATCATTCCCAACCAAGGTTCTTTCTCTTTCCTTACTTTTCGATCAGGCATAGCACAGGGATCGAATATTTCCCCCCTCTTTTTTAATACCTACATTAACAATCTTCCAAACTCCATTCACAATTGTTCCTATCACCTCAATGCCGATGATTCCCAAATTTACTTTTCCTTTCCTCCATCCGAGTTATGAACTAAATTTTCCAAAATTTAGGAAGACCTAGATGGGATCTGTGCCTGGACAAGCCTGAATAATTTAAAGTTAAATGCAGCTAAAACTCAAGCTATTGCAATCGGTTCCCTCCTTCGATCGAATACCAACTTCCATACTTTATTCCTAAATGATCACCCTAAAGCTTTCCACTGCTCCATTAAAAACTTAGGTCTAACCTTTGATCAAATCCTCTCCTGGAAATCCCATATTGCCCTATCAGAACGATCATAGGGTGATCATTTCACTGTTCCTGATACCTACTTCCCCTATCCACATGTAAGTAAACTCCTGGTATCCTCCCTCATCTTCCCACAATTTGGCTATGGATGTGTGATTTATGGTGGGCTCTCGATTCCTCTTGAGGATAGATTAAAGCGAATTATGAATTGCTCTCAACATCAAGACACTCTCATGTGACCCGTCTTTACACGGAGTTAAATTGGCTATCTCCTTCCTTCCGTAGAGATTACTTCCTTGGTTCATTCCTCTTCCAAGTTACATCATCCCCTGCTAATTCACAATATCCTACATTTCAAGTTCTCAATGCAATCATTACATACAAGATCCCATCTCTCCGATCTCTAAACCCCAACCTACAGAACTACTGCATTTCATCATTTCTTCTGCTCTGCTATTCTTTGGAATTCTCTTCCTCCTTCTATTCATAA
The DNA here is from genome assembly GCA_003667255.2 of Euschistus heros. Taxonomy (NCBI): domain Eukaryota; kingdom Metazoa; phylum Arthropoda; class Insecta; order Hemiptera; family Pentatomidae; genus Euschistus; species Euschistus heros. Next base: position 209,391 of record RCWM02000911.1, read on the forward strand.
TGCTTCTTCCCTCGGAATTATTAACACTCCTCTTCCACCATCTTATATCCCTCAAGACAGATGCTATATGTTTTACAACAAATTTCATACTAGCATATCAGATATAAAACTAAAGTTGTTTGGACAATCTTCTTATGATAATGTTTTCACTTTTATTTAGATAATTTTCATTTTTATTTTTCATTATTATTTTTTTCTGATCCCTCTCAACAAATATTGTATATCTTCATACTTTACTATGTGTAACTTCCAAAATTTATCGTCCAATCAACTTTTGTATATAATATTATTTCCTGTACTAACTGTATATATAGTTTATGAATGTATATATATGCGTGTGTATTTGTGTTTATATAAATAAATGTATATTTTTTTTTTCTTTATATTATTTTATTATAAACTTGTATTTACTTTATATAATCTTATTTTATAATTTTATTTAATGTATCTAGGCCAGATATGATTTAATTTCTGTCATGCATATATTATTCTTAAGGGACTTTGTCCCGGAATAATTTTTTTTCTACTTCTAAAAGAAGAACTACCAACTGGAGGCCCATCCAGGTTTTTAAAACAATTTATTTTGCTTTTAAAATACATAAATATGCTGCAAGGTTTTTTGTGCAGTCAAAACAGCCTTTGAGTAATATTTAGGACATATTCTAGGACTGCTATTTAATAATCAATGGTGGAAATATTTTTCTTGAACATTTATTAATTAGAATATTACTTTTAACTTCATAATGTTCCCCTTTATTGATCAGTAATACATTTTAGTTTAACTATTAGTTATTATTATGAGTATTATATTAGTTTATATTATATTACATATATAATATTAATCGGTTTTTTGGTCCTTTATAACAATAAATATATTATATTATACGTTTATATATCAGAACTGGACAACAATACCATTCTTATCTTTATACCTCTATTCATTAATAATACAAAATTTATTATGCTAAAACAATACCCAATTAAATATTTAAAACAATTTAAAACTTTTTAAAACAATAATAAATATTTAAAATAAATTAAATAAATCAAATATTTAAAACAATTTTAAACTTATAATATAACAATTAATATAACCTAAAAACAAAAAAAAAAAAAAAAAAAAAAAAAAAAAAAAAAAAAACTGACTACAAAAAAGATTTTTCAGGATTACAACATTACTTTATCACATAAATACAATGATAATTTAAACAAACTAATATTTTCTAAATTAAAAGACAAAACCATCAAAGAGAAACTGTCAAACGTAATCTATAAAATAAATTGTAAGAATTGTGAGGGAAAATACGTGGGTCAGACCTCCCAATACCTCCACAGAACGGATGTATAGCCACAAATATAGCATTGAAAGTGGTAAAGAGGACACAGCTCTAGCGATACACGCTATCAGAAATAATCACGTGTTTGATTTTGAGAGGGTGAGGATACTAGATGTGGAAAAATTATATATATATATATATATATATATATATATATATATATATATATATATATATTAATATTACTCATATTAGTTATTACATATTATGAGTATTATTGTTTATTTTGGCTAAAAATCCAAGCTGAAATGAACTGTAATCAATATATTACAATAAAGTTCCAATAACGGAGTTGTTAGCATCTGAGGTCAACAGTCAAAAACTGATTTTCTAACAACCAAATCAAAGACAATTAACCTAATTGTCAAGAAAACTTAACTTGTATCATATGGCAGGATATATTAGAGTAAGATACATTTTTTAAGTTTTTGTTAGCAATAATAATTAATTGGCAACCTATTTAAAAAAGGATCCACCAGAATCTGTGCTGATCTTCAGTATAGTTGATGTAAGGACTATCCTACAGCGTTTCACCTCATTATACCTACCTGTTCTGCCTTTACTACGAGAAACCATTCTTCCGAATGTAAGATTGTGGATGTATTGGCACGAGTGTAGGCCTGATATACCACTTACAACAAGAGAAGTTGACATGAGTGGAATGAAAGTTGAAGCTGATATCTTTACTGGTCGTTCTGATTGGGATCCATGGGACATCATTCAAAGGGATGAATTATTCAATGAAAAACAAAATGGCGATTACATTTATGATACAAGTCATGTGGATTTAGATATAAAAGGCCAGGATGATTTAGACTTATTTGGAGAAGAAGAAAATACGTCTGGTTCTGAGGAAGAATCGGAAGATAAATATACTAGGCTGTCATATCAATATGAAGGTTCTGGTGAAGAGGAAGGAAGTAATTCTGATGATCATGGAGATTCCCAAGATGTAACTGACTAATTAAAGTTGTAATTTCTAAATAAATTGAGCTTTCCTAAATTTGATAAAATACATGCCCTTATCAGTTTATGAAATCCATAAATTAAGAAAATTAGGTTACATAAAGCCATTAATGCATTTAAGCCATATAATATTACAAGAAAATACTTTTAGCTAAAGCTTACTTAATGGAAAAGGTTGTCTACCAGTCTTTCTTTTACAAAGGGCAGGCAACTACCTTTAAGTTATGTCCAGACTTATGCACCTTCATCTTACATTTCATCACCAATTTCAACTTTATCTTTATTTCCAACTTTCCTTCAGAAAATGCATAGTACCATGATTCTAAAAGCATTCAAACAAATTGTCCAATCATTCAACAAATACATGCTCTAAAAGATGTATGAGTTGGACAAGTGTTCACTTCTAATTGTAACAATAATAACAAGCATTAATACATTCTGAAGTAGAGAAATGGAGTTTCTGTATTAAACAAAGATGATTCGTAAAAAAACCATGTGATTCACAAATCACCAGACTGCAAAAGCACTATTGCAAAAGTGAGTTTCTCAAATAATCTATACAATATTTGATCTGTTGCAATGTAGAATGACATGAAAACTTCTGCCAAAAGTGCTTGTGTGTTAATAAGTGATGATGTTTGGATGGATAAAATTTATATTTTTCACTCATTTTCTCAATATATTTTTACCAGACTGATTCCTAAAAAAACTATTATTTGTAATTATCATCATAATCATCAACCAACTTTATCCTACACATCTAAAAATAATTTAACAATTCATTATATTAGAAAACAATTATGATAAATTTCTGAGGTAAGTAAACTATATTTTATTAATCTTGATAAGCTGCTTTTGAAGGAAATATTAAAAATATTTCCTTTTTTCTAATTAGTTTGTCCTGCAAACAAAAACATTGAATTAATAATAATAAAAAAGTTGCAATAATTATGTATATACATATGAGGGTGGTCTGAAAAGTTTCCGACCTCAACGTGAAGATGGCAGTACTTGTAAGTAAAAAGTCTAGTGAATTCATTGTTCATCTGTTGACAGTTACTCACCTAAGTTGTTATGTAACAGTAATAAAAAAATAACAAAAAAATTTCAGAAAAAAATGTCTTGTATCTTTGCTAAGTCGGATACTTTTCAGACTGCCCTCGTAAATTGATAAATATACATATCATGTAATAATTATAAATGTTATTAGCAAAGATATTGAAAACATTTTGCAAATAAAGCAAGTGTTCACAGTGTACCTCAAAGAAGATTGTTGTTTCATATTAATAAAAAAAAAAAAAAAAAAAAAAAAAAAATAGATATATAGTTATATAAGATATGACTATGGGAATAAATAAATATAGTATATCACAACAGAAATGGTTAGGTAACTAGAATTTAAATATTAAAATTGATTGAGTCTCTACAGTATTTAGGGGAAAATATTATCGTTCAGTAAATAATGGTTTATTAAACTTACTAAATGTTGATTTTATTGTAGTGTTGAAAAGTATACCTAATTTCTGTTAGTATTTTTGCCTGATTTATTACTGATTGAATTGTATTGAGTTCAGTGCTGATACTTAAAATGAGTGATTTAAAGTTTACAATACTTTATTTCCGCATCGATGCAGAAAGTACAAGTAGCGTCAAATAAGTTTTGAAACTTATTATTAAAGAAGTTCAATTGTTTGAAAATTCAGTCGACATAGACATTTTTCAAGTGTAATATATTTTCCATTCTTCTATATAGATATTAGAACTAGACATAAAAAGTAACAAAATATTGATGTCAGAAGATGTATACAGGAAACAAAAGAACTGATGATTTTGGGAAAAAGATGTGATAAAAAATGTGAAGAAAGATTTATATAAGAACACTTTCTTCCCTATACTGAGTTTCCAGTGAGTCCTGGACTATCACCACAAAGCACAAAAACCAACTTCAGGCAATGTAAATTAGTTACTTAAATAGGATAGAGAGTAAAACAAGAAGGGACAAACCACAATAAGAAGCAATCTCGGAGTCAAACCGGCTGAATAAATAATTGAAAGCAGGCTTTGTAGTTACGGTCACACAAAAGAAAACAGGAGGAACACCCAGAAACATGTGGTATAGGATCAGGATCAGTGGGTCAGGTTCTACAAGCAGGCTACTCACACTGCGCCGTGGTAAAGGAGGATATGATAAAGAAGATGATGAATACACACATGCACACAGGCAGAAATATTAAATATGAAAAAACATAAAACAAATGAAGTTGGAGCTTGATACTGTCCACTGATATCCAAATGTTGCTGCATTGCTTTAATAAATGTTGCATACACACGATCCAAGTTTTTTTAGTAAAGTCTTAAAAAATTGAAACTTCTATATTAGGTTCATTCATGGAATTACTTGAGGAATTCTTACCATAATATTCTGAATCATTGATCTTTCTACAAATAGTTTTTCTATCTTCTATCTTGAAGCAGGGAATGATTCAGATGTTGAAGTGAATTAACCATGGCTACTAATCTTCTAAAATAAAAACATCATGTTAAAAATATTACAATTTATAAAATAAAACACACAGAGAATATTTAATGTTTAATGTACATTTGATGAATATACTTATTTTTATTGATGTTTATGTTATTATTATATACAAAAATATCATTTCAGTACTCCAGAAAGAAAATGTAGAAGGCAGACCAACATTTTTAATCAAATCTGTCAGTTCTCTATATAGAAAACTTCTTTAATTTTAACTATTACTACTTAAATCACCCTTTATAGAAAATGTTCTATATTACACCATATTTCATAATTATCAATAAATAAATTTAATAAATCATAAAATTTATTAAAACTTGCCTATTTATTTCTAATGTCTGCCAAAGTTTCATTTTGTAAGCTGCTTCTCGAGTAACTGACGTAATGTTCTCGACATTATTTACAGCAACACACAACTGACTTTCATCTTCATAATATTCGTCCATGTTGTCCATCATTAACATTGTACTCTATCAATAAAAAAAACAACAAAAAAAATTAAATTAAAAAAAAATAGTGGTTATAAATATTGACCTATAATCTCGGTAACATGATTTTGATAGTGATATATGTCCCTTTTCTCACTACATTTATCTTTATTTTACCATTGAATGATAAATCAGATATTAGTTCCCTTTCCTAAACCTCATTACAATAAAGGGCCTGTAGATTATTAAACAAATTGTGCAACATTCAGTTGCTTTATAAAATTTTAGCCGTGACAACTCCACAAACAAAGTTGCATTATAGTATTACCTATATAATAATAATTTAGGACATAAAAATGTCCTCATGTGCAGTTGCATATATTGCTATTTTCCCTAATTCCAGTAAATCCCTATAAAATCAATCAACAATTTTTTATTCTGAAAAATAGGCATTGTTTTATGATAAAACTTAATTTAGTTGAATTAAAGTGTAGGAAAAAAAAAACTATTGGTTGATAGGAGCAAACTGAAATCAGATTATAAGTCGGAAACAATTGTTATTTCTCAGTCACAAAACTACTTAGTTCGTCCTTATTTACTGTCCATCTAAAAATAATACAAGATCATTATCACACCTACAGTTCTTTATGGATGTAAATTGTGGCCCTATACTTTAAGGGCAGAACATTGCCTTTAAGTTTTTGAAAATAAAGTACTGTCTAGAATATTTGGCGAAACTAAGGCTAATCAAACAGGAGAATTCTGAAGGCTTGACAATTTGAATATAGTTCAGGAAATAGCAGTGCAACGGTTAAATTGGACAAATAAGGTTGTTGGATTAAATAATGACTGAATTCCTAAAAAGGTAATCAGTTTTGAGCTAACCTTGGTCTAAGGTGTAGACCAAGACGTAAATGGGAGGATAGGATCTAGGCTGATCTTGCGTTTTGATGGGATGGGTTGCAGGTGAGAGGACTTTTCCGACCTAGGTTTATTTTTATTTTTATTCTCCATAATCTATATCTATAGTCAACAAAAGGAAGTTATAAAAGAAATTTATGATATGCCGTTGGATCAAGCTGACTGTGGCTTTCAATTACCCCTGTGGAAATATGAACCAAATGATGTTAAAACGTTTTTGAAGAACAAAGTGGGAAATTCAGAGGTAAATTAAGCCGCCCTTTTGAAATCAAAACGGGTTTGAGACAGGGCGATGGACTATCACCAATTCTCTTTAACTGTATTCTTGATAAAATAATGAGAACTTTTAGGGAGCGGAACAACTCACACGCAAAATGGGGAGTAAAGAAGGATAACTTAATAATCCCATGTTTCGCTTTCGCAGACGATAAAGCTCTTCTGGCAGAAACTAAGGAACAGGCCGAGAAACAGGTGGAAGATCTAAAGGAAATCGCGGAAAAATCAGGACTACAGATATCCTTCGAAAAATGATGGCAAATAATGTAACAAAGGATGAATCAAAAGAAATCAAAACCAAGTACGGAAAAATTAGAATGGTCAAAAGGTTCAAGTATTTGGGAGAAGTAATAACAAATAATGCCATTGACAAAATTCCGATTGAGGAGAGAGCCAAGAAGCTGGAAAAAGCTTTCAATACAGTAAGACATGTTTACAATAAAAAGAACTTGTCAATGAATGCAAAGATAAGACACTACGCTACGGTAATCAGACCTCTGGTTCTGTATGGTTCAGAAACGTTGGCTATGAACAAGGAGAACAAAAACTTAGCTCGAATTGAGAAAAGAATCCTAAGAATGATATACGGCCCAATCACAACGGAAGATGGATACAGAAGGAGACCGACGTTAGAGCTATATAAAGTCTTGGAACCCATGGACTCAGCTATAATCAGGCGTAAACTGAACTTTCATGCACACATAATCAGGATGAATAACCAAAGATGGGTGAAACGGATTTATACTAAAGCCCTGAGCATGAAAAATAGCAACCATGTGTTTGGTAAAACAATGAAACAGTTCCTGGATAGGTACAAAATTACAGAAGAACTGTGTGAAGACAGAGAAAAGTTTAAAAAACACATGCAGAAAATAGAGGTATTTGAATGCCAAAAACCTAAAGGAAGAACGGGGACCAAATGGACCCAAGAAAGAAAAGAACGTTTTTCTTCCCAAATGAGAGCGTACTGGCAGCAAAGGAGAATGAAGATTGTCAACAAACCTTCCTAATTAATATTTGCGTAGTCCTTAGAAGGCTGGACCGCAAAAAAAAAAAAAAAAAAAAAAAAAAAAAAAAAAAAAAAAAAAAAAAAAAAAAAAAAAAAAAAAAAAAAAAAAAAAAAAAAAAAGTGGGAAATCATATGGTTCGAAAATCCACTGAAGAACAAACTAAGAAATATAAAGAAAAGTACAAAGCAGTGGACAAGTGCTATAAGAGGCAACAGAAGAGAAGAAGTTGTTACGAGGCTGAGGATCGGACATTCTAACCTGACTCACACATATTTAATCACAAAAGAGGCCCAACCACGTTGTGAAAGATGTCAATCCCCAGTAACATTGCACACATAATGGAAGATTGCACATTAATACAACAACAGTTAGAAAAAAATAAAATACCCTGACCCACAAAACTTGCTCTAGGGGACTCAAGAAATTCTATAAACAAAATTATAAATCTTTTTAAAGAACTATCACTTTACCATAAAATATAATACAAAGATGATGATAAAGGACGAAGAAAAATAAATTTCCAACATTGAAATGAAAAGGGCGTAGAAACCTGGAAGTTGATCACCTAAATAAAAACCTCAATCATCAATCTCTACAGTCAACGATATCCTCTTTATAATTATAGTTCTAATACACTCACAGTATTTAATTGAGCTTCAAGAAGAGTGATGATTTCTTCTTTATCAGCCAGAAATTTTTCCATTTGAGCAACTTTAAGAATGAGAATTTCTATGAATTTTTCTTGCTCCCTCATGATATTCTTAAAAAAAAAAAAAAAAAAAAAAAAAAAAAAATGGTTATATAAAATGTTCAAATAAGTTGCAAAAAAAAAAAAAAAAAAAAAAAAAAAAAAAAAAAAAAAAAAAAAAAAAAAAAAAAAAAAAAAAAAAAAAAAAAAAAAAAAAAAAAAAAAAAAAAAAAAAAAAAAAAAAAAAAAAAAAAAAAAAAAAGCAACTAATAATTCAAATTAAAATAATCTATGTCAAGTTCTAAATTTATTTGAAAACTAATGACAATAGGATGTATGGATTAATGTATTATGCAGACCACATCCAAATCAAATTTATGCATTGTTTATTGTCCTAACTGCCTTCTTATCTACATATTCAGCAAAGTTGTGGGAGAAATATAAATTCCTCATGGTTGATGATTTTATGGATTGCTTCTTGCATGAGCATTATATGTTGCGAGTTCTTTGGTTTTAAGATGAATCATTAAGCCATTTTTGTTATTTAGTCAATTAGGAAATTTGTTTTGAAAATTAATTATTTTGTACTTTACTATTTTAAATGAATTTGTAGAAATTAACATTGTTATGTTTATAAAGCATGCAATTATACACTACCTATCTATTAAATCGGCTCCATTTGAAGCCAAATTGTCCTGGCTTCCTCAATGAGCTTCCACTTTATCTCTGTTCTGTGTGTCCACTTTCCTATTTCTGATTACTTGCAGGTCTCTCGGGGTCAGTTGCCATATTGTCTCAATTTCTCAATCTCAATTTCAATTTGTCAACTCTCCTTGTTTGATGCAATGGTTCTTCAAGAACTCTTATTGGGGTCTCAGATCTCTCCATCTGGGCTACATATCCATTTGGGACTGGCAAAGATGGAGATGGCCTCTGGTATTCAGACTAGGGGCACGGTATGTACAAATGTGTTTGTGGAGATAATGTTAGTATGTTTCGGCAGAATATTATTAAGGTTTTATATAATCTTATGGTCATTGTTCGTTACAAGAGCGATGATTGGAAAAGCTTGATGTTCATGAAATAAGCTCGGTTACCTGCCATAATCCGTTTTTGGACTTCTGCTCAATATCCTATTCAGCTCAGCACCCAGACAGGTAAATGTTTTTACATTTTTAAAGGAGTATCCGTCAGCGGTTAGATTTTCTCTTAATCTTGAATTTAGCCTCATTTATTTTCAAACTATAATAACTAGGTATTTGTATACTTACTAAAAAAAAGGTATTTTATTATATTATTAAACAATCTAAAACTGCATTGAGAATTTAGAACTGAACAAAACATTCATGATACATTTGCAGATTTGTTGCTTATTTTTAATACTTTAACTGCATAATTTAGATGTTTGGTTACGGCATAAAAATTTTCAATACTTAGATTAAACATTTATTTTATTGTTATATATTATAAATATCCAAACCTTACTGAAGTCTTCCTGGTTCAAATTGTATTCAGTTCCTAATGTTCTTTTCTCTGCTAAAAGTTTCTTCAAATTGGCAGCAATGTTTTGTAAGATACACTGAAATAATTTGTATCATTGATTCTTTATTATACAAATACATTAGATTAAATAAATTTTCACATAACTTAATTTATTGCATGTTTGACCATTTGTTTTTTTTATTTCTTTTGAACTAGAATTTAACATATATTTTTCATTATCAAAAAGTATTAAGAATATGAGATCCAACTCTAATAAAATTATTTGTAATATTAAATATTAGCCTTAAAAATGTTTGGACTCCTGAAAACAAGTATACCTAAAACAGAGGAAGGTATGATATACCTAGAAACATGTATATAACTCATAAAGATGTTATATAATTAAAAAGCTTTAAATGAAAAAGAAATTAAAAGCTAGCCAGGAACATTGTAGGAGGGCTGCAGAACCAATATTACACATGTTCAGTAATTATAATATTTATTGGAGGGATCAGTGGATAAGAAAGTGGATTTTCTGAACCCTGCTTCAAAAAAGCTTTAGTAGACAATTATCTAAGCGGTTCTACATTTCAAAATCTGATTTATTTGGAGTAGATCCAGACAAAATACTTACTTTTAATAAAGAGTATAGAGTACTGATGTTTCTTTATTCATTATTTATATTTATATATAGTAAATAACAAAGAAAAAGCATTATAAATATGTATGTATGTGTATATATACATGTATATGTATATGTATATGTGTATATATATATATACACAGTGGAGTCTCACTTATACGAATGTGAGGGGGAACGGAAAATCTTTCGTATAAGTGAATACTTCTTATAACTGAATAGTTATAAGATAGTAATTCGTTTGCAGGGGAATGAAAAATTCTTCGTATAACTGAATGTTTTGTATAAGAGAGACTCCACTGTAAATGTATATATATATATATATATATATATATATATAAACCCCCATCAAAAGTATCAGAACACTTTGAAATATTTGAATTTTGTAAAAACATAATTTTTTTTCATAATAAAGAAAGGCCTGGACATCCAAGGAAATGTCTGGAGTTTCTGTGTTTGTGTATGCACCATGTTTTGTTTCATTGTGTTGAATTACTTGCGTTCAGAGCTTTTAAGAAATCACTGTAATATTTGTTGCGGAATGTGTTCAGTTCAAGGTGGAGTAATCTTGTTTTCTACAGCAATACATATTTCTAGCCCAGCGTTTTTCTACAATAAGTAAAATTTAAAAAAAACATGCCAGAGCTCTTTTAATTCTTTTAAAATAATTCTTTAGCAACAAAAAAGTTATTGCTTAAGCCACCAATCATTCAACTTGAAACAGAATTTAAATTATTAACCTACCTTTTCTTGGTTTAATTCCTGTATACATTGTTGGCTTGCTTCCAATTCTGCTGTCAGTTGATCAAATTCTTTTCTTGTATTTTCTAATTCATAGAATAATACTGTCTTTTCATTTTCATTATCATCCTAAAAAATAGATAAATAAATTTAAAAAAATAGAATTTTCAAATTAATAAATTTGATAAAAAACTTCTTTATATTAAAACCATTTCAGCTAAAGCTGTTCAGCCCATGTGCCCTTTGGTTTTGAATGGTTTCTTTCTCTGCCACACTATTCACGAATTGTACACCCAGTGTTTTAAAATTGTGATTATAATGACACCATTATACCTATATATACTAACTGCAGGTATGAATACACACATTACTCAGCCTAGGTTGGTAATGACTCAGCTTAGCTTCATCTCTTAATTAATACCTTTATTTATTATATTTTCAATCTAGCTTGCCTTTTAGGCAATCTGGATTTTGCAAGCTTGAGGTATTACACAGATATTATCAACAGCTATCAGAGTAGTCCACAAATGCTAATTCTATTCTCCCAAAGAATTTTCTATTCTGCTAATCAGCAGAAGACTTAAGTGACTCATTCAGAAGATCCTTTGATCCTTCCTTTATCATTTTGTCCAGACATGATTCAAAAGGAGGACGAGAGGCAGAACTTTCAAGGACCTACAACTAACAGGCATTATGACCCACATATTGAGTCTAATCTCAGGATACCCATCCTTTTATAAACTGTCATGGTGCTGAGTATATAAGGGCCCACAAAGCATTCAACACAAGAAAGTCCAAAAAGAACTTACTGATGAGATATTCTGAACGAAGTATCCCAAAGAAATTTTATATAATCTTAATGCCAATGTTGATGACTACCATTATAATATATATAACCTTAATTGAAGTTGAAGATCATCAGCTCTACCTCATAAGGATGGCCTGGGTGGTGGCAGCCATCATCAGCTTAATGGTATTGATATCATTATTATTAAGACCTTTTTGTTCTCCTACAACAATTTTAAAACATAACTTAAGTCTGAATTCTTCTTTATGGAATGGAACCAAAGTAATCAAAATTTTCTAAATCCATTGAATTGATTCAACTCTGGAAGAAACTGCGACAATACCTATTGGAAAAGCAGAAAGATCTTCCTTTGATAATCGAAACTCGGACTTCATATTTAAATTCGAAATCCAGCTTACTGTATATAAAAAACTGATGATACATCACAGAATAGTATAACCATATTCATAAAAACATCAAATACAGCCTTTAACATAAGTATTTGGGGTGATGCATTGAATTGAAATCTTGATACTTTTTGTATGAAAAAATATGTAAGGCTAGTTTTCTCTGGCTGTTTCCTCAGTGATTTAGACATTTTTAATAATATTTTTTAAATAAAAAGAAATGATTTTTTAGTGTTAACATTTTTCTCTTAATCTAAACAAAAATTGAAATGTTTTAAAGAAGATAATCAGGGATGCAGTCAAAGAGAAACACCACATCAAAGTAGAAATACTTTAATGCATGCCAACGTTTCAAACTGCCTTGAGGTCTTTTTCCGGGCCACTGAACCACACTGGAGAGGAGACAAACGATGACTCACCCAGAAGTTTACAATTCATAATGATAAAAGTATAGTTGACTGTTAAGGTTGGTTGAGAAGAAGATAATCAGGGATGCAATCAAAGAGAAACACCACGTCGAAGTAGAAATACTTTAATGCATGCCAACATTCCGACCTACCTTGCAGATCTTCTTCAGGGCCACCAAACCACACTGGAGAGAAGACGAATGATGACTGATCACAGGTTCAGTGGTCCTGAAGAAGACCAGCAAGACTGGTCAAAATGTTGGCATGCATTAAAGTATTTCTACTTAGAGGTGGTGTTTCTCTTTGACTGCATCCCTGATTATCTTCTTCTCCATTCATCTTAACAGTCAACTATACTTTTATCATTACTTAAATGTTTTGGTGGAAAAAACATGAGATATCATATTTCAAACTTGAGAATGTAAAATTTAAAAATTTCACATTTTTCCCCTCAGTTCACTAGACGAAAGAAAAAAATATGAATTGATTTTGTTTTTTTCAAAGTACTCCACTGTATCATGTTTTTCCAGCAAAACTTTTCAGCGATGATAAAAGCTTGAAGAGATTTGAACTCAAATCACAAAACTGGAGATAACCTAAAATAATAAGCACAACAGACAATATTACCTAGCTCCATGAGAATAAATGAAGAAATTAGACTGCCAAAGACACACCCGCCACAAATAGGATTGTAATAAAATTACTGTGACAGATATGTTCCCTTTGCTAACGATTAATCGATTAATCGCATTAACCCAAATCCTCCTCTCCTACTCATTAAATTAACATGTACTTCAGTTGTTCAATCTAAAGCTGAATTGCTCTCACTATTTTTATCCATCAGACCTTACATCTATAAAACATAACTAAAAATTATATTACAGAAAATAATTAAAGGGATCACATCAAAGAGCATAAGGAGACATTTATACATAGCCAATAAAATTTTAGATACTATCATCATTCACTAACACCAATGCACTGATTTTTAAAACAAGTTAGTATTGATTTTACAAACCTTCTCTATCCTTTGAATTTCGGCAATGCTTGATGAAATTGGATCAAGGAATTTCAAATAAGAAAAGAGATAATGTCTACATGTGGTTTTCGAAACACCATCTTCTTTTCCCAACGCTTATAGTGCCAAATATGTTCAAATTGGACAGACATTTTTTCAAAATTTTTTGCTAAAAGCATGTCAACTTTATTTTTTCATACAGGGAAAAATATAACAATTAACCTTCGACAAAATGTAAGAAAAAATAAATTAAATTAATTCCTAAGAAATTGAGAAAAAAATATCATTACTTCCATTTATGAAGCATTAATTTTGAGCATCAATCTCATTTAATCTCATCATTTAATCTAATAAACAAGTTGCCAACTATTGGTTTTCCTAAAAATAATATATGTGATAAATATCTGGTTTTTTATTAAAGTCATAAATTAGAAAAATAAATTAATTAATTGTAATTTAAAATTTTTGTTGTCAATGTAAAAAAAAAATTATCAAAAGATTTATACATATATATTTAATTTTAACGATTAGTGATATTTTAAAGAATAAAAATAGTAATATTTAGAGAAAATAATTTCAACTAGTTTTATTATATTGTGAGCAATTATTTTTATAGAATGAAAAATAATTATGTAAGCCAATACATAACTGAACATTTAAAGTTAATAATAATATCCGGATAAACTCTTACTTCTTATACTTAAGCATTAAAAAAAATTTTCTTCAGAAGGAATTCAATTTATTTTATAAGTTCAAATTCATTTTTAAAAATGAATAAAATTCTTTCTTGTTGTTTCTTTCCATTATTTTTTGTTCAAACAGGTTCCTATAATTGATAGTACGAATAGAAGCACCTTCTCCTGGTAACACAATGAAGACTGAAGATAATTTTAATACTTATACTTATGAATGAAGCACTAATTATAACTATTTACTTTTGTAGTAACAAAAGGCTTAATGGTTTTGATTTTACAATTTATTAATTTCCTTATTTTGTTCAAAACTTAGATCTTACTACATTTTACTATTTCACTATGCTACATTGTTTTTATTAGCTAATTAAGACTGGTCTTTGTTTTATTAGCCAATATTCCTACTATTTACTTTAATGTTTTGTTTCCAATAATATTTTGCAATTAATTTACTATCTTTATTTTTAAATATACCTTTCTTATTTTGTTTTTCTAATCATGTTCATTTCTTTGTTATTTTTGTCATTTTAGTTTACAGCCTTGATGAAGGACTAAATTGTTGGTTAAGAAATGAGCGAAACAGCACTATAATTTGTACGTTTAAGGACCATGTAGAATGATTCTCAAATAATTTTCTCTGGGTTAAAAAACTGATTGTGAGTCGAGAGATCTGAAATGATATGAGCAGCTTGAGTTTGGTGATATACTTCCGTCCCAGGAAATTTATATGATCATCAAGCCATAAAGGAATCATTAAACTGACACAAATGCGAAAAATAAATTAAATAGTATTAGTAAACTGTACGGCGTTATATCTGAGCCTTCCACTTGGAAAAGTAAGAAGAAAAAAAACTGTGTTGAAGTTTATGTTTATGAAAATATTACAGAATTTCCTCCCATCAGCTGATTGAGTGATGGCTGTCATTAACACAGCAGAAGTCAAAATCCAACTTTTACAATTTAAAAAAAAAGGCTGTTTAATTAATTTAATTAACTTATTAACAATGTATAGTTAGGATGTATAATTATTATTTTATTAACTATTTATATTAACATTTAATGTTGCAAATAGCTTATTTTTTATACTTAGATTGCTTATTACTCACCAATTCATCTGATTATTTAAAGTAACCAACATTTAAATCGCTAAATAAAGATACCTTTGTGTAAAATTAACAAACAGTAAAATTATATTCTGTAGGTGTACTTATGTAAACTGTTACCCTGTCAAGTGTATCATAATAAATTCAAAACTTATAATTAAAAAAATTAATTGTAAAATTTCAGGATTGCAATACATATTACAACTTGTAATTACACAAAGACCACATTATCAGCCCCTATTTGGAAAAGCTTCCAAATATTGATGTATGAAATTAACCCTACCTTAAGAAGCACCTAAAACAGATCCTTTTGATTGGTAAATTTGTTAATTGAAAACCAGACAATATGTTAGGTAATAAGTAGGTGGACGATCTGTATCCATTTGCTGTAACGGATAAATAGAAATCAAACAACAGTAACTGTGAAACTAGTAAAAAAAAAAAAAAATTTTTTAATATTTATCAAGGAAGTGGGTTCTGAACCTAATAATGAAAGCACAAATTTAGAATATCAAAGTAACTATAATTAACTGAACTTTAATGCCTCCTGTAGATTCAAATTTTATTAAGACATCGATGCACTGACTGGTCTAAACAATGGCGTAAAATTTACAGTTGGAAAAATACACAGAAATTAGAGAATTCTTTAACATAAAAAATATTATTGATTAAGATGTCAAAGGGCTCCAAGTATTCAGCCATCCTTTGATTTTGAATAGCTTATTTCATCCCAACACCATTCCCAGACCATGCAACTATTACTTCAATAGGGAGTGATTCACAACCCATAACATCATACCCTCACCTGATTTTTCAAACTAACCACCTCTTCAATCACAAAAAAAGCTATGGTAAAATAAAGTCCACAACTAGAAAAATAATTTGCTGCAGTGGTGATTTTACAAATGATTATAGAGTAAAATGTACCGTGATAAATTTAAAAACTATAATTTAAAAATTAATTGTAACATTTCAATATAGAGGAAATGGATTATCATTATAAAATTATTTATAAATCAAGATCAAGACACTATTCTTAAGAAGAGCAGCCTGAAACAGAATAAAGTATTAACCCACCTTATCTCGATTTAAGTCTAGTATACATTGTCGACATTTATCCAATTCTGATGTCAGATCACAAAGTTCTTTTCTTGTATTTTCCACTTCACAATATATTGTAGTCTTATCATTTTCATAATCTTCCTAAAAAAAAAAAATAACATAAAAAATAAGGGCAAGTTATCAACACTACAAATGCTGGTTGTACCTTTGGAGGGTATAAAATAATTCACTAAATAAAATAAAATTTTAATACCAGTTTTGGAGCTTCAAAGTTTCAAAGTATAATAATGTAAAATTTTATTTTATGAACTTAACAAATCTGTGAGCTAAGACATCGATATTATAACTAAATGAAAAACATAAAGTTGTAGTAAACTTATTATACTAGCACAAAAACTATGAATCTAGTGGTTGAATTATGTGTACTTAATAAATACTAATAAAGAAATTAAACTGTTTTATTCTCACTTACCTTACATTTATTTAATTGATAAACCTGTTGTCTGCTTTTAACTAATTCCGCCGTCACTTCGCAGAGTTCAGATTTGTTCAATTCCAATTCATTTCTATATTCTTCCTACAAGAGATAAAATAAAGAAATAAAAATAAAAAAAATGCACATAACTTCAAGTAAAAAAATTATCATAAACATACATACATTTTCATCTTTTAAATATTGGTTTTCTTCAATAAGATCTGAAAGATTTTCTTTTTGTTTGTTAGACACAGTTTGCCAATGGTTAGCCTAAAACATACAAGAAAATATAATTAAATTCTCACCAAAATTTATTTTAAAAAAAAATCAATTGAGGAGTTTGCTGCAAGAAGGGTGCAGCTCCATATTTGGTAATTGTTGGGAAATTGAAAAAAAAAAACTGTCTAGAGCTGCACCCTTCTTGCACCAAATGACTTAAGGGGCGATCCATAAAGACGTATAATTCCTTTATTTATTATCGGATCTGCATCATTCTTGCACCAGTCAATCCGCCGTTTTTTTTTTTTTAATATGGCATACATTTGCATCATAAACGGTCTAAATATGGAGCTGCACCCTTCTTGCAGCAAACTCCTCAATTTAAGTAATACAGATCAAAGAACTATTAAAGACTCCAATAACAATCAGTCACCAATTTAAAGTAAAAATTATATATAAAGATTTTTTTTTTATTAAAAATTTTCAAGCAGTGAATTTTTTTTTCATTATTGGGTTGGAGATTTTTTATAAACTAATATAATTTTTTATTGTTTAAACTTCTGGATGCCAAAGAAGTAATTTCAGTCATGATCAGAGGCACTGGCTATCTCGACAAAAGGAACATCTTACATGTGATGATGAAAAACCTAATATTGCTTTCAGATTTAAACAATGGCCATTTGGTGGCCAACACATAATTTATCAATAATTTTAAAACGTGTTTTTAAAGTTACATGCCACCCCTACTAAACCTAATGAAAAAGTTTTTGATAATGATATTGAGATTGATGAAGGGAACTATTATGACTATTGGGCTTTTGAAAAGTTTCTTCCTCCTACGATAGATCACATGAATTATATATTATCCACTAATAGTAATAGAACCACCAGAAGTAGAAATGCCAAGATTGGTGTTACAGACCTTTCACTTCTTTCTCTTCCTCTTTGAGCCATTTTGGCATTGAGAGGCCTCAATTCAACACCACCAATTCTCTCGGTACCTGCACAGCAGCTTCATTTCAGCGACGGTTTTGTGTCTTTTGCCCCCAATCCTCTGGATTTATTCCTGATAGGAGATCCTTGGGCAACCACAATGATTTACTTGAAGGTCTTGCTTCTATTGCCTTTCTGGGATCTCCAACTTCCTCCATCTGATAGACATGCCCAAACCATTTAAGTTGTCTGTTTCCCATGATTCGTCTTCAATGGAGATTCCACTAATTGTTCCTGATGCAGTCTCGTCTAGTTTTTCCAGCTGTTCTGTGTAAGACCATCATGCAATAATACATCTTGATATGCTTATCAAGCATTACCCAGCTCTCGCTGCTGTATTTTAGGATCAGAAGGCATATAGCCTTATATATATTCACCACTATGCAAAACTAATGAATGTGAAAAAACAAATTTTTTTATTTCATTCGTTTACCGTTGTATTCTACAAGCCCTACATTTTGGTAACATGCTAGAAATTCGTAAAAATCATATTACTGATTTTAGTCTTCTAATTGCCGATTAGGTTCGAAATTTTACCATAAGGCCTTGTAGAATACATCGGTGAACGAGTGAAATAAAAAAAGTGATTTTTCGTATTTCTTAGTTTTTCATAGTGTCAATGGTATATGCATTTTAACATTTTCCCTACTTCACAATGACCAATAACACTATTATTGATCTGGTAATAAACCTGGTTTGCTTTTGAAATTCTATTGGCTACTTCTGAGGCATGTAGACTCAGAATCGAATGCAGATTTTAGGTCAAGAAAAGCAAAATAAATATTTTTATCTCAGCCCGATGCTTTTTCGGCAATATTTCTGAAGATGGGATCCTGGGTCTGCCTGTTCATCGTCAAGTTGTCTCTCCAAAATATGTCTCAACCTCCTTTCAAGGATAGAGGTATATATTTTATAAACTACAGACAGTAAGTTTATTGGTCTAGTAGTTTTCAAATAAAGTTGAACTGCCTTTCTAATATATTGGGATAATAGCACTGTATAATTAGTCTTTAGGAATTTTTTAGCTATCCCATACGGCTTGAAACAGTCTTTACATTGCCTTTTGGAGCTATTTACTGCTATACTTCAGGAATTCAGGGACAATGCCATCTCTCCCTGCTGCTTTGTTTAATTTTACTCTTTCTATAGCATATTCGATCTCACCTTCTTCTAAACATTCTTGGCTTTCTTCTATTGCTGGTTGAGCATAGTGCATTGTAGTACCATGTTTCTCCAAATAGAGATCTTGGTAATAACACCTCCACCGATCCAAAATGTCATCCAAGATATTAACTATTTTGTCTCCTTCATCGTTTATGTTCCTGACTGCCTTTTCGGTATTTCCTATAAGAAACTTTATGATCTGCCAGAACTGCTTGGTATTTTCTCTATGATTTTCATCCAGGCTCTTATCGAATTCTTCTCACTTCTTTCTTTTCTTCAAAACAATTGCTTTATTGGACTCGTTTCTTAATCTGCGGTACTCAATTAAGTTAACCTATCTTGCAGATAGGACTTCCATTTTCCTTTCTACTATCTGCTTAATGATATCATTCCACCATTTTGTTTGCTTTTTCTTGCCACTCACCTTTCGCATGGCACAGACCTCCCAAGCAACGCAGAGAATGCACTCTTTGAGCTTATTCTATTGCCCCTCCACATCTTATTCGAGGTTCAATCTTCAGACAGTAGTATATCTTTTCTGGATTGTCTTTTTTTGAGCATTTTCACTTCTATAGCTTCATATGTTTTCGAGGGAGTCCAGTTGTCTCTCAGTATCCTAGTATCAACAATCAGAAGTGGATGATCCGTGCCTATCTCTGCTCCTCTGATCACTCTAACATCAGTAAACAATTGCCTTATTTCTCAATATATACAAAATAAATAAATAAAAATAAAGGACACTGTTGAGAATCAACCCCAGGCTTCTCTGAACTAAAAGCTGATGCTCAGACAACATGGCCATAAATCAAGATCTATTTTCCCATCGATGTCTGCTCTTGAAAGATGCTAACTCTCACTATAAGTATTTATTACCTTTCTAGTTATTTATTTTTAACTCAGTCTATAACGTTTACACACTCATTTTCATTTCCAAAAAAAAAAATGCATAAATTATTCTTATCATAAATGACCAGGTTTTGCAACCTTATAAAATATCAAGAAGTATGATAGTTTTGTGAATTCTTACTTTCAGTTTTCTAGGCAATAAACATGAACAGCATAATATAATTGTAGGATACTGTAATTTAAAAAACCCATTAAACTCAGATAGAAAATATTCGGCCCATTGATGAGCAGTTAGGACTGAGTCTACACTAGTGTCTTCAAATTACTTCAGTATTAATGCAGTTCATTAAATTAGCGCAACTAGTTGAGAAAGCAGAAGGAATGAGAGTCCTCAATAGGTATTACAATCCATTCTCGGTCCTATGGCATTTTTATTTATCTCATATTTTTTTAAAATAAGAGCTGCACTTTAGGAATAAAAGTTAACCTGCATGCTTTGAATAGCTCACAAAGAATATTATTGATTCCAGCTACTTTGGAAGATTTTATTTTTTCAATTATTTTGATTTTGTCCAAAAAATTATTATTATTTTTTTTTTTTTTATTAACGGTTTGATGCTCAAGTATAAGGAGAAGGGGCCTTGTGGTGAACGATTCTCAAAATATTATTTGAGTTCTCTGACCGTAGATAGTATAGAGGTATCTGATCATTATATCATCGGGTTCAAAACATTTATGCAAGATAACATCTAAAAGCCAGTGCCAATAATTAACATATACAAAATTCATGAATATGTTGAAATGAATAAAATTCAGTCTTTTTTTTCAAATTTAATTGATATAATAATACTGAGGCTACTAATATACGTACAATATACATAAATATATTCATACATATAGTATAAATATGTTATATAAATATATTACATATATATAAATAACATACAATATATATAAAAAGCTAATAATATATATACAGTTAGAACTTATAACCAAAAGATTAAAAATACAATGAAAAAAAAGGCAATTAAAATATGATTATTTGGAAGGGAAAGGAAATAATACAGAATAGTAATTACAGAAAACTACAATAGATACAAATCAATTAATAAGAAAAAATTAAATAGAACATAAACAAAATAAAAATATATCATTAAGATACCAAGGAATAATAAAATAAATAACAATGTTTCCACAAAAACATTAAATAGCAATTCTAGTAGTATTTTACATCCTGAATGCCATATGTTGTCAGAATTTTTCCACCAGGCTAGCTTATTTTGCGACAGTCGTTTTTTTATATCTTAATTTTACTGCTTTCAATAGTTTTCTATGATTTGTCACTATGCAATTAAAAAAAGCGGCTGGGCATCTTATATGCTGTTTATCTTGTGTCAGGCTTCTGACTGGTTGGAATAATGGTATACATCATATCTCTGGTCAGTGATCATAACTAGTTAACTCAACTTGCGTTAAGTTGATCGTTGTTTAACTCGGGCTGATACACCATGGTAAAAGATGGTAACTGTAGATCCCAATAGTTTTTTGGGGGGGGATTATTCTTTATAGGGTAATCAACTTTTACTAATGTTCAAAGAGTCCAAGAGTTAAACAGTGATCAACTTAAAGCAAGTTGACATAACTAGAGTTGGTCAGCGACCAGAGATATGTCATTAGCTGTTCCGATGGTTTGAAGATAACCACTGGACCATTTAACAGATTATTTCTGCTTAACGGATATTGAAAGAATCAAATCTAAAAATAAATATGCAGTTAAATAACCAAATTTAAAATCTGCAATGAGGTCTTACATAATGAAAAGCTACCTGTACCCGAGTACCCAGATTTTGTGAATGTAAGCAACAACTCATACCTTACTCACTTTGAAAAATAAGCATACAGCAATCTGAGAAATGATCCTACTTTCAAACAAAGTTCATCACAGCCTCACCTTTTATGGCAAGAGGATCTGGGTGACTGCATATGGGATTTAAACTTGTCTTAACAGCAATAATAGGTTATAGGTTCAAAGGATGAAATCTACACCACAAAGATCTTAAACATGTAATGATCGTAACAGAGAATGATTTATGAGGGGGGAGGTTTGTGAATACAAAGAGGCACCCACCCTGGAAGCAGAAAATATCACCATAAATTAACAAAAAAGGTATGTTTAAAATAATCTTGATTGTGTCGGTGTTTAAATGCCTGTCACAAAAAAACCCTGTTTGATGGATAAATTCTGACAACCTATTTAAAATCAACACAAAAAAATATAGAAATCCGCTTATTTTTGTTTCTGTGAATAAAAAAAAAAATTGATTTTGTAATGTACAATATAGAAAATAATGACACTAAGATGATAAGAATTACAGAATATTTAAAAATATAACTAGGAAGTGAACACATAAGACAGAAATTATAAAATATACCTAATTAAAAATAAGAAATACACAAATTATTCCCAGGATATTTCAAAAATGTCACTTCCTACTACTGTAACTTAGTAAGTTATTGATATTAGTAATGCCTAAATATTCATAGTTTACTTACAAATTTAAATTTTTATGTGAACATAACGTAAGGCAATAATATGAACTTTAATGTCAGGATTATCAATAGGAATCATATGGGTGCATAAAAACATCATAATACCATATAAAAACAACAAAATTTGTCTTCTTGTTTACTCTGCGCTTTATCATGTCATAAAAAAAAAAAAGGATAAAAAGTGTAATATTTTTGAGATTTTTCTAGAACCATCAACTGATTTTACGATAACTGACAAAAATAGAGCCATTAAATAAATATGCACTATATCAAACAATTATACCATATATATATATATAAAATTTGTTTTAACAGTAAAACACCATATGACCTGGGGCATGTCTTGAGGTACATTATTTTTGTGTTAGTTAAATGGCTTAGATTATCTTTAATTTAACTATGGCTTACCTTTAGTCAAAATAGCTTTCAAATATTCTTAAAACAGGATCTGTATTTCTTATTTGTGAAGAGATCTACATATACAATAATATCAAAAGTTTAGACTTGTCAAAAAATGTTTAAATTAAGTAAGACACTTAATTATATTAGTAATTAAATTTATGAATTCAAGTAGATACTCAGCTTATTTGCCTTTTTAATTTTTTTTTAAATAAAATTTAAAAATTGTGTTAAAAATAGAGTTAAGGAGTTTGAATGAATAATTAGGCCATAGGTTCTTTACCATATTATTCCTCAGTTTTCATTGAGCAGAAATCAAAATAGGATTAATTTGGAGTGTTTTTAAGAAAGATACAAGATGAAAATTTTCTTATGGCATTTAAGATAATATTTATAAGGGTGGTGATAATATTTACTTATATAAGATACAATTGTAGAATGTAATAAGAGCAGTAGTTTAGTTTACTTTTTTTTTTTTTTTTTTTTTTTTTTTTCCATTTTCCAAGCATGTACCTGATTTGGAGAACTTTCAGATTTTATGAACCTCCATTGGTCTCAACTGGTACATTTAGAGGATTTTCTAATTATATTTAAAAATGTGATTTTAAATATGATATGAAGACTAAGCCAGATTTTTGAAAGACAATATATGTAATTAGGTCAAGGTAATTAATTTCCCATCTTCCTATGATATAATAATTGAAGAACCTACTAAAGAAAAAGATACTAAACTATTTAAGACAATTAAATGAGAAAAATCTATATGCAATCATCAAGCAATACATAGGAAAATACAATCAAACATGACTGGGAAAAATTCAATTATAATCTAAACTCTTCACAGATACCTCTTCACATCTATCACTGATTTCTTTTTTAAGACAAAATGTTAAATTTTCCCAACATACAAGTTTTTTTTTAAGACCCTGAAAAGAAAAGAAAAATTATTAGAAACATATTATTATAATATGTTTGTGTTTTTCTAGATATTAACAAACACTTTACAGAAAAACACAAAAAATATTAGAATTATACTAGAAAATAAACTAATCACCTCCAGTTGAGATTGAAATTGTCTGCTTATAGCAGCTCTACCCATTTCGTTGGACTGCTGAATTTCACAAAGCTGTAAATAAAACTCTTTACAAACAGACTTATTTATTTAGTATTATAAATTGTATTGCTATTAGTGTTAGCAGGTGTCTTATATATGCATATTAATGGGACAATCATAACCTGATCAGATTTTTCCTTCAATTCTTGTGTCATTTTTTCAATTCCTCGCTGCTGGAAATCTATTTGAAATTTCAGATCATTGCATTCATGCTGAAAAAGTAGTAAAGCTTTGAAGAAGAATAATTGACTTGTCATTTTCTTGCTTAGGTAGAATATATATATATATATTAGAGACAACTTGTCCTCTAAGAATAACATGTAAGTACAATACATAGGACAATCGTCTGGCTATGGCAATTATTGATAATAAATAATAATAAAAATTGATTAGTAATTAAATTATGAGTTACAAAATAAATGAGAAATCTTGTAAAAGGACACATCTTATGTATACTATTATAATGTATATTACATAAATATTCATGTTTTACATTTACTCGGAAGATTGAAAATTCAGGAGGTAAAGAAATAAATGATATTTAAATGAAGTTAGAGTGGAGCCTTTTCTAATTGAAATGGGCAGTGAATTCCATAAAGATGGAGCACGCATAATATATATTTTATGGATTTTCATAAAACTATTAGATATTAGAAACTATTTCAGTTCATTAGGGTGGGGGGTCAGCAAAATAGGAATTAAGTTCATCTGGAGTGACTGGGTAATTGTTATCAGATGTGGAACTGGATACAGCAAATTTTCAGATAATTTTCCATTTATATTTAAGATCAGGAGATTGGAATAGGATACAATGAAAATGTTGTGTTTCAGCACGGCATAAAGAGGACTGAGTGAGGTTTTGAAGAAGCTTAAACGATGAATAATCTTCTGAATCTCCATGAACTTCACTACAATGAAACCCCAGATCTAATATCAATAGCAACAATCTTTGATTACATTCCTTGTATTGTACTTAATCACCTTTTGTGGCAGATCCTGTTATTCATTCATTTCAGTGATACATATATTTTTAATCTAAGTCAATATCTTGGTTTTATACTTGACAAGAGACTAACAGTCATATGAAGCTTAAAGTAATACAGACAGTTCACTGAACTTTTAAATAAAATTTCTTATATTTAAGTATAAAACAAACTTTCCATAGATAAATCCATCTTCAAACCCACCATTTTTTATTTTATTTCTTTTATATAGGGCTTAATGTCCTTATGTACTCCAACTAGGGCGGAAACGGTAGGTTATTCTACAGGTTACCAACCTGTTCTAGCCAAAGTGGGAAGGTAGTGATTCCACCAAGAAATAAATTTTAACCTGCCCAGGTGAAATTCAAGCCCACGACCTTCAGTACATGCTCAGCACATCATGCTGAGACCCTTCGCCCCAATTCTCTCAGCCATCAAGTCCCACCAAACCATTTTAATTTTAAAAATTAAGCAGGGTAAATTAAGCAAAAAATGAAAACAGCAAAAAACAAATACTTTTTCATCAGATTTTTAACATAAAAATGATGATGGAATGAAATAAGACAAATGAATGATATTAGTGAATTTTTTAGATTCCCCAGAAAATTTGAATTTTGTAAATTCAGGAATTCGATCAGGAAGAATTACATTTACAACTAAAACATTTTGAATACCTGGATTACTATGATATTAAGGAAGTCTCAAATATTAGTCAATCTGGGTATATGAAAATATTATTATTAAAGGACATTATGTTATAAAATACTTAATATTTATTCATATCATCTGCTGTCTGTAACTGGTATAAATACACTAATACAGATTAAAAAAATGTAATCATTTTTAAAGGAATTTGATAGAAGATAAAACCTAATATTGATACGATCTGAAAAAGTCTTGGAAAATATAAAAAAATTCCAATATTACTCACCTCTACTGCTGCTAGTTTCTCTTGATATTGAACTAAATATTCATTAGCACATTCCAGCTTATGCAGACAAAATAAAAGTAGTATTAAAATCATTACAGTATTGCTAGATCAGTAGAATAAATTATAAAATATTGGAAGATAGTCTTTAGTAATAAAAATTAATTTAACATAAAAGTGATTAAAATAGTAATCATGTAAATACTAAGATATATTATAAGAATGAGAATCTGAAGCTTCAATGCTGACACTAACAATAATCATATGCCACACACCTTCCACCTCATCCCATCTCAAACCCGAAACCACAAGATACTGTAAAAATTGGAGAAACAGCAAGGAAAGCAGAATTACGCTATACAAACCTGGATCTATTTCTATAATTTCTGTTGCCACAAAACTATTGGGTTTTAATAGCTTTCTGCATCCACTCAATCCTTACATGAGTGAGTACCTGACAGTAGTCAAGAATTAAATCAGGTAGTTTTCTGACCATATTACTAAAAAAAACAAGCAAACAGTAGTTTGAAAATTAAGAATTATAGTTAAGAACCTCTATCACTTTTCTCCTTCATTGGCTTGAAGCTTTATCTCAAAGCAATTATATTAAGTACTTATAATATTAATAAGGCCTAGTAAATCTTGTGATTCAGAATTAGTACCTATTCTTACTCATTGCTGAAATATAGTCTTATTTATTATATTCTATGATAAATTATGATACAGTTTTTTTTTTTGTCATAGATAAGAGTACTAAGTTGATGAAAGAAAATCTATTAAACTTAGAGATGGGCAGACAAGTCATACGCCGATGTATAGGTAGCAAAAAGGCTGAATAGTTGGTCAAGCTGATCATTGCTTTGGTTAGAATTTAGGTGACATCCACAATGTTGGAGTCGCTTCGTTTGTAGCTTTATAGCCGTTTGTAGATGTAGCTACAGGTTTTGGTTTATCTTATATTGCTTCTTCTGTTTTTTGCAAATGGGGCCATTATGTAACAGTATTTTTTAGGAAAATAAAGCAATTTATTTTACTTTGTTATTGTTAATTTAGTTAATTGTGAATTTAATTATGCCGAAAAATATGTAAAGCAAAAATATCATACATGTAATGGTAAATAAAAATGCATGTGAATTGCGAAAATAGCAGTTTTCTTTCCGTATACCAAAGTTACATATTACATTTCAAGTAAGTTCTTTATTCAGTATTGTATTAGTCATCAAAGTTATTTTTTGTTAAAACCAAGATCTTTCGTAAAGTTCGATAAATAAATTTAAAAAAAAAAAAAATCCTACAATAAATAAAAAGCTATAAAGAAAAATCTAAAATAAGAATTATAATCAATTAAGGCCATGCTTTAATTTCAGTCAACCAATTTTTAATCAAAATAAAGGAATAAATAGCCAAATAGTCCGTGCTTTTTGCCAACAAGTCGACCCATATCTAATTAGAATGGAAAATTGTTTCTGAACAATGTTGGAAATTACATATTTCAGTAAGTTTATAACAAAAATTATTCAAATTAACTGTAGAGTCAAATTTGCATATGGAATGGGTCCTCCTGGATATTTTAAGTATCAAGATGGTCATGTAGGTTTCATGGCTATGGAAAAACCTTGATACTCAATCCACAAGATGTTATGTGCTGTAGCAGAGACTGCCAGTCATGCACCAAAGGCTATATTGTTGAAGGAAGCAATATATCCTGAAGGAGAAAGAAAGTGACTTGACTTCAGCTGTTCACGGGAGAAACCTAATATCCGTCCTACAAAGCACTTATCTAAAAGTGGAAAGCATTAGTAGTCCCTGCAATCAAATGGTTTCAAGCTTTAAAATTGAAAGAAAAGTAGCAACACTTTCCAGAGTAACCTCAAAGTCATCATGGTTTAGTCATTAGTTCATAAGATCTGGACCATCTTGACAAATGTCTTACAAGAAACTACTTGTCATGATGAGACAATATTAGATCTGAAACTAGTATCCTTAAATTTTCTGCGAAAAGGATTAATGGGTAGGGAGGGTGTCCTTTTAAAAAATTAAAATGTTTAATAATTTTTCAAAAGTACAAACATTTATTTTCCTGGAAGGGATGGCTAAGGAACCTTCAGCTGTCGGAAATTGTTAGATCATTGTGCCAACAACAATAACATTCATATTGCTGCCTCAGTGCAACATTGAGATACCTCAATAAGTGTAGTTTTAAGATATGGTTTAAATATGTCTTTTAGTTACATGAAATAAAATCAAATGAATAAAGCAGTAAGATACACCCTACTATTCATGAAATGGTTTAACTCAGAAAAATGCATTATTAGACTCATTTTTTAAATGTTTTGTTCTAAAAGTGAGATTAATCTTTTAACTAGTTTCACTGTTACACTGAGACAATGACATATACAGTGTAATATGGTACTTCATCAACAGTGATGTAGCTGAAACAACCCAGAATAGAATCTTTTACAGAACAGATTAGTTTTCTGAAGACATTGGTATATTAGTACTAAATTAAAATAAATTTGGAGAGAAAAAAAATAATCAGTTTTCCTTAACTAAACTGGACTTTACTACATGTTTTCCTTTTACTCAAATAGATTACACAAAATTAAAAAAAAAAACAAAAGATGGTTATTACTTCCCATCATACTCTGGTAATATAATATTACAAGATGTTATTGTATAACATTTGACTGTAAGACTATTTGTAAGCTGGCCAATTTACAATTAGTTGGCTGTTTCTTATTGTAGTTATTAAATTATTACATTACCAGAGTATGTTAAAAAAATATAAGAGACAATTCCTAAAGAAAATAATAAAATCTCTCATTTAAATGGGAACAATCATATCTTACATTCTTTTTAACTTCTGAATACAAAGCTTCTACAGCATTCAGTTTGTTCTTCAGAGATTTTATTTCCATCTAAAAAAATAAATAAATAAATAAAAACCTAATTTTAACCTATATTCATTCAACTTCTGATTCATCAATCCACATAAGTAAACTATGTATTTTTTTTTAATTGAGAAGAAAAATCACAGTCTGTTAACTGATGTAAATTTGTCCATTAGAAATTATTACATGGAGTAGTGTGTAATAATACATACCATATCTTTAATAATAAGTCATAAATTCACAATAATGTGAACAATCAATTTTAATCTAAATGGATATGGTTTAATATATTTTTATGACAGTATTTAACATAAAATAGTATGGAGACTAAAATTGTCTTTTAAGTAGAGAAGGAAGGAGTACGAGTAATAGGAAAATCCAAAACACCTTTCATATAGAATACAAGCAGGAACATTTGATATACCTTAAGGGATAGTAAATGATTCAGAAATAAAATGTTCTCCCATTTTTATGGTTCTTAGAATCACTACCAATTCAGCTGTTATAATAACTAATTGTTTATTAATGCTTAATTGTGTATGTAAATGAATTATGTTTGTTCTACATTGATTAGTTTATACCTCTTGTTCTGAACGATTATCTTGAAGCTGAGCAATAATATCCTTTGCTTTTTCAAACTAAAGGAGAAGAAACAAAATTAGTATTAACAGGACACTTATAATAATAACAGAGGCATACCATTAAAAGAATTGTTTTAATTTTCTATGCCTCTTAACATTTCATCTAATAATATTAATAATATCAATGCCAACATTAAAGTTAACATTGATATAACATTAAGTCTATTCTCTGTTTTATCTGAATTCTTGACAAGCGGAAACAGTGTAAAGACAGCAGTCATTATCAACAAAAAAATAAATAAATAATACAAAATCTTACCTTTACTTGCAGCTCTCCAAACATACAATTAACTGTATTCATTCTATTCTTCATTGCTTTAATTTCAGACTAAAAATTAACATTGGTATATTTATTCATTATATTAAAAATTAAATGAAATGATAAAATTACTTCTCAATCACAAGAAGAAATTATTTCACATGAAAGTTTTAATAATTTGATTTTCAAAATTTTGATGTATCTTGTTTAGAATAAATTTTATAAATGATAAGTTAATAGCTTTTGTTTATTGAAGTTTTATCCAACAATATTCAAATGTAATTAAAGAGCCTGTTTATTATTTATCTTATAGCACTATATTTTATCCCCTAAAAATAATATGGCAACAGAAAACTTGTATATATATGTATATGTATATATATATATATATATATATATATATATATATATATATATATATATATATATTTTTTTTTTTTTTTTTTTGGATTTCTCACAATGCATTGGCTTTTCTTAACCTTAGCTTTCAATGGCCTCCCACCATTTTCTATTATACAAAACCCAAGTCTCTCTTAAGCCACATCCCACCATGTACTCTTCTATTGCCTTCTTCCTTGTTTTCCTTGGCCTAACTCGTTTTCCTCTTCCTTCAATTCTCCATTGGTATACTTTCCTTAGTAATCTTCTATCGGATATTATTGTTAAATGTCTGTATTAACTTAATGATTTTTTTCTCAATTTCTGCCAGGATTTATTTTCACACTTCCATTTTTCTTCTAACTTTCTCATTTTTTACTTTTTCCTTGAGATACTCAATTAATTCTTAATTTCATTTGTTTACATATATATTTGTTTGATTTAATTTATTTAATATTTACCAAATTCTTAATTTATAACATTTGAGTTATCTGGTTTCTATTTTTCTAGTTATTACAGAAAATGTCTCTTATAATATACCAACTAAAATTATAGCCTTCCTAATTAGAATAAGCAGTGCTTTTATTTAATAATGGCTCCAAAAAAACATACCTTGACACAAAGTTTTGAAACAAGAAGCAAATACATTTTCACCTGAAGCCTAGAGAATGGCATAAATGCAATTAATACATTTAAAATGAGCTACTATAAAAATCCATCTGAAATGGGAAAATGAACATGAAATAAATAACATCTGCAACTAACTATATACTTTGTTCCCTTCAAAGTATTAATGCAACTAACTACATACGTCATTCCCTACGAGCACATCAAGGGCTGTATCTGTAAGACATGCCTGTCAACACCTTTAATAATGGGTCTGATACTGATTTCATACTTTGGATAAATATCCTGGAATTTTCCAATACTTTAAAGACTTTATGGCATTGTTCTCCTTTTCATATAAGCAGCCACTTTTCCCACTAGTAAATAAATATTTGTAGGACAGTAATTTTGTAGATTATAATTTTTATGTTTCTGCACATTTAAATTAATGGTTTCTGCATCTTTACCCACAAACATTATATCTTAGCATAGGTATTTTATTTCCCATATTTAATTTTTTTTCAATATCCATTACTTTCCTAATGATGTATTTTGGAGCTAAATTAAATCAAAGTGCAAACTTAATCTATGGTAATATCAGATCATAAATTAAATATTCCATAATAATACACATAATAATCCATAATACAGGTAAGAAATGAACCAGGAATTTCCCCTGCACACGTTAGATTACCAAAATTTTGTTCCTTCAAAATTATCTTGATATTAAGTGAAATAATTTAAATGAGCTGTTACTATCAAATAAATATTCAGTACACCAGTTATAAGAGAAAAATATTTAAAATTGTAACAATAAAAACTTTGAGGATATTTTTCAACAACAAAGAAGAATTGACATTCAAACAAGATTAATAAGGAATGATATAAGATTAGAAACAAAATACAAACCAGCTATGAGACTAAGCAGAATTAGGTTATTTTAAAATTAAATTAAAAAAAAATGTTTAAATCTATCATAAACCATCAAACACCTATACATATACTACCTTGCCCATTTTGATCTCTTCCTCCTTACATACAATTTCTTGTCTAAGAGATTTTTCAATTATTTCATTTTGGCAGAGCTGAAAGAAATCACAATTCCTTACAATCCAAATTTTACAATATGATTATGATTCAAAATTGTAAATGCTATACAATCATTGAAAAAAAAAAAAATACAGTGATAAAATAAATAAAAACATCCTATAAAATGAATGATCAACAATTGAATGGCAGGATTGAAGCTAGGGAACATTACAGTAAATTGTAATTTATCTTTATTGCTTCATGCTAATATGAGTATCCATAAGCAAAGAATTAGAATCATGCCTACTGGATGACATTATTTACCTAAACCACTGCCTAAGATTTAATAGGCAGATAATATTTGTAGTTCAAATAAAGCTAAACTAATGATTGGAGATAAAGTAGAAGCAATTAGTAAAGTTAGGGTCATAAATTCAGAAATTTATAATCATCATTAGAAAAAGCATATTGAAGAACATTTGAGCTTTACCTGGGGCTTTTAAGTTATGATTTCTGATAGCCAAAGCCATCTCTGGCATGAATAAATCACTTTTCTTAAAGGGTCGCCATTCTTTGGAGAATTTTTAATATCAGAAGTTGATAGTATAATAATAATAATATCCTTTCAAATATTAATGTTATGCATATCAATCATAAATAATTTTAAAATATTGGATACCGACTAAACATTCAAAACAAAAATTACAACTCATTTAAGGCCACAATTATCAAACCCTTGAGCATTGATATATATTCTAGGATAAGTGATTATAAATTCCTTAAAGAAAATATATAAATAAACAAGATAAAATGGTGATTCTTACCTGTTGATTTTGCTTTTCAATGATGCAAGTTAACTTGCACATAGAATCCTGAAATATTTACAGATTCCAACATAGTATTATTTTGACACATTACCGTAATGATAGTAAATTGATACCTTAAAATACAATCATGTTATGTATCTTCTCACAAATTTGTTCAGGATGGAAATAAAAAAAAAAAATAAAAAATAAATAAAAATACCATGTCTCAAGCCTTTTGAAGTTTAAAGTGATTTTTTCTCTATTATTAAGCTGTAATCTAATTATAAAAATAATGGAAGAAAAAAATAAAAATACCAAACTAAGAGAATATGCCAAGGCATGGGATAATAGATTGGAATTTTCATCTATTATTTGTAGATGGTTAAATACTTATAGCTGAAGAAGCAGCGGGTGCATAGTTTATGCTGACGATAATTTTGAATAAATGTTTAACATAGGGCTAAAAGACAGCAAGAACAGTTATACATAGACAAAATAAACAGGAATTTTGTAACTTATTTAATGTAATCAGGAAGTTGGATAAAGAAAATAGGTAAGAACAACAAGGATGTTGGAAAGAAAATATCAAAACAGCATCTTAACTTCAGTATCAACACAAAAAATATTAGAAATAAATAGTTTATGGAAAATATTACCAACTATTCAGCAGATTCACGGCTGCTTGAGGAAAGCCATACAAGACTTCTAGACCTATGAATGGATTATTGGAAGTGAAAAAGTGGTATTTCCAGACTTCTAATGCCAAAATGATACAAAAACAAATAATAAGAGAACCATCTATACAAACTAAGCCAGTAGGTTAAAGTGGTATATATATATATATATATATAGGTTTGTAAATAGGACATATTTACAGATAGGATATATATGAGGATGGCAGAGGAGCATTGACCTAAAATAATTATGGGATGAAAAATGAAAGCAGGAAAAACCGGTACCTAAGAAAACAATGATTAGAGAACATGAGTGAAGACATGGTTAATAAAGGAAATAGGCCAGGAAGATAAGCCAAATATGGCAAGATATTATTTTTGTGGAGATATGGTATGTGTTGTAAAAGTCACTGAATAAATAATATATGTAAATATAATTAGATGAAATAGTTTATTTATATTTAAAAATAGTTGACAAAGCACAACTGGGCTTTAAAGTATCAGTTTAATACATTAAAATATTCATTGTAATACTAGGTATTAAAAAAAAAGAAAAAAGGAAAACTAATCAAAATTATAATTAGCACTAAAGTTAATCCTTTCAAAGAAACTGATTTTGACTTTGAAAACTCTTATACTAAGTGGAGTCATAACGGTAATACATAATTATCGATTAAGACTGTTTTAAAATTATGTCATGTCAACAAAAAGAAAATGAGAAATTTTTTCATTAACAGACAAAATGGAAATTATTACGCGGTTAAAAAAAGAATAATCGGGTCAGACATTAGCTATTGAGTTCAGGATTGGTAAATTAACAATGGGAATTAAAAATAATTCTAATTCAAACATCAATAAAAAGATAATATAATGAATTAGGGAAGGCGGAGTCACTAAAACTAAACATTTAAAATTTTGACATCAATAATTATTTCTCTTATATGTAATTGAAGTCAGTGTGATAAGATGCCCCTTACCTTTCCCTTCTTTCTTTTCTTTAATATATTTTATAGAAGTTAAGAATCTAAAATATATGTCTCATATTAATACTGCATATTACATGAAAATATCATGCTAATAGTTATGGAAGGTGGTAAAAAAACAAAAACAAATAAAAAAATAAAACAAAAAAAATTTATTATCAAGGCAACAAACTGCCAATAATAAAACAAAACACCAATCATAAATAAAATTTCAAAATACAATAAAAACTTTTAAAAAACAGTAACTTGATCAACAATTATTAAAAAATTAATAAATAAATACAAAACTGAAAAATGTATTACTTATATTTAATTATTAATTTTCATTAAAAAAAAGAAAAAAAAAAATAGTTAACAATATCAAAAGATAATGGATATAAAAAAACAGGAGAGGGTAAGGCAAAAGATAAAGTATATTTTGATGGATTTTCTATTATACAAAAAACAGAACTGTACACTCATTTATAAATGAATTGTAAGTACACCGAGTAAATCCTTAGTTAGTAATCTTTTATCTATAATGTTCTAAGTGCTACCACTAATACACCATTTAGTAATGGCCAATAAAAAAGATAAAGAACAATATTAAAAAGCTACCATATGACATCTTTAATTTGAAGAGTTCTTGTACTACTTCAAATTACAATTTTTGTTATAGCATTAAAAAAATTATTTTGGTGTAATCATTGGTGTGGTATAAGAGTATTCTGTTCATAGTTTAACAGAAATATCAACTTTTACTAGTATAAGTTTAAGTTGACTGAATTTAAGCATCATACATCATGTACATGTCTTATTTGTTTATTCTGAGGCCAAGAAAAAATCCAACTTTTATTACTTACTACCTCTGATGCCTGACTTTGTAACGATGCCTGGAGGTTACAGATCTGTAATAATGATAAAAAATAATTTGTGAGTACATTTCACAGACAAATAGAAGAAATAATTACAATTATTACACTAAATAATTAAAGCAAACACAAAATAATACTATATGCTCAACAGTTAATTATAAGTTATTTAAATAATTGGAAAATGGAGACCATGATGGTCAAGGGTCTTCCAATCTGTGTTGGTTGATATTTATTTCATGGTCGTCTGACAAAATGAATGTCTGCCTTTTCATTCAGGCTAGAATACGTTGGAAACCTGTCCTTCCAGTTCTAGTTAGATTACAAAAGAACGTTAAGCCTAAAAAAAAAAACAACAATATCTGGAAAACATCACAGCCTCAATGATGGTATAAAGAACAGAATCGCCTTCTGATCAGACCTAATCTGATTTAAAATGAAAAATAATCTTTATTCCTATAACTTTGTACCATTTTATAACACAAAATTAAACTGCTCACAAGTTGAACTAGACCACTTCAAGAATTTCAGATATTTCATAATATTGTTTACTTGATTGATAATATAATTCCAATTGGACATGTTTGGGACAAACCCTAATGCCAATTACACATGCGTTCGCCTAGTCCAGATAACTTGGATGAATTTTTGAAGAATAGGCTTCATTACCTCAACATTACATATCGAGCTTAATTAGAAGTATGAATCGCTGATGTGAAGTATAAATGCAAATTAGAGAGGGCCCAAAACCCTATTGAAGAAGTTAAAGTGAATAAAAACACAATATCTAATATAATTTGTAAAATTAAAATTTTGATTTTGTAAAAAAATTTTATTTAATTTTAAAAAATAAATGTTTCTCAAATTTGGTTTGTTGTATTATTTTTGTTAAACAAAAACAATTACCAACACATAAGTTAGGTGTTATACATACCAAGGCACAAAAAATAACCAGTAGTACTTAAAGTATGGTTAAAAAAGTGTGTTACCTAACTTTTGATGAGTGGTCCACTGCAGTTTGTGAGCAGTTTATAATAAAATGATATTAATGTATGGCAACATTGATTCCAGACAAATGTAGTAAATTGTAAAAATAAGAAATTATTAAATGTAGAATTTTATAATTAAAAACAGATATAGGAGTATATATACTCAGCACACTAACGAATAATATGAAATATGCAGGTTGAGAATAAAGGGAAAAATATTCAACATCTCAATTATAAATGTCCATGCACCAACAGAGAAGAGTGAAGAACAAAAAGATGAATTCGAGGATAAAATCAGAAGATGCCCAGGTTATGACCTTAAAATGATTATAGGGAATTTCAATGCATAAGTCAGTAATGAGGAAGATGCATGGCCAAAGTTGGAAGGCATAGTTTGCATCATGTGACCAACAATAGCAGAGAGCACATGATTAATCTAGCAACATCTTTTTCATTTACAATTATGAGCTCCTTCTTTCCCCATAAAAGTCAGCACAAACAAACATGGTGTTCACCAAACGGATCTAAATCTCAGATAGACGATGTGTTGGTAGATAGCAGGCATTTTAACGCAGTTAACGATGTAAGATCTTTTAGAGGTCCAGACGTTGATTCATATTATTTTCTGGTAGTGTATAACATCAGAACAAGATTTAGGAGGAACTACGGAAAGAAGAATATAAAATACAAATGGTGTAGAGAGAAACTTAGGAACGGAGAAATCAGACAACGCTTTGAGGAATGAATTCAAGAAGGAATTAACAACATTCCAACTGTTGTTGGAAGGAAGCCAGTAGAAAGAAGACTTAAAGGGAAGATTTAAAGAAGACTACCATAGAAGCAGCATAAGAATATTGTAAAGCTGCCAGTACCCGCATGGTTTGACTCTGAATGTGAAATGGCAACCAAAGACTGCAATAAGAGGAATGCATTCCTAAATAGGGTAACACGGCAGAGCTGTAAAGACTACCAGAATGCAAGGAAATTTGCCAAGAAAATGATAAAAAGAAAGAAAAGGCAAGCCCTGAGCAGGAAGATTAAAGGCATTGAGATGTCTCGGAGGGACAATGAAGCATGAGAGTTTTTCAAAGAAGTGAAAGAAATCCAAATCGGATTCCAAGGTAGTAATGCGGTCAAAGACGAAGATGGTCAGTTCCTCGTGAGAGAAGAAGATACAGTAAGCAGATGGAAGTGACATTTTCAAGGACTGCTTAATCCGGCCATCGAATATTTGTCAGAACAGACAAGGTCAGTTTAGATGAAGATGGTAACATGGACGAGATACTTCCTCCATATATTGAAATCATTTTCCAAAAACTGGAAAACCACAAAGCTCCCGGTCCAGACAGAATAGCAACTGAGTTTTTGAAGGCAGGTGGAGACACTTTAAGAAATGAAATTCGCTCTTAAGTATCCAGCATTTGGAAAAAAGAGGATTTCTCTACTGAATGGAATGCATCAATCATGGTCCCAATATACAAGAGAAAAGGAGATAAGACAGACTGTGGAAATCATCCCTACAGAATACAGCATATAAAGTTTTCTCAATAACTTTATATAACAGGCTCATCGCACACGTAGAAGCTAATTTTCGATGAATACAAGGGAGGTTTCAGACCCAACCGATCTTGATCAAATTTTCTCAGTAAAGCAGATGTGCAAGAAAATTAAGGAATATAATCAAACAATGCGGTTGCTGTTTGTAGACTTCAAGACAGCCTATGATTCCGTCAACCGTGCTGAGCTGTATAGAGCCATGAAAAGAGATGAATATACTAAGCAAGCTTATTAAGCTCACTATGTGCACCATGAAGAGCACATCTGCCAGGATTAAAGTGAACCAGGCACATAGCGAGCCTTTCCTTGCAGATTCCGGACTCAGACAAGGAGATTCATTAGCATCTCTACTTTTCAATATAGTGCTACATGCACTAGTAAAAAGAGCGGGTTTCGACACCAGAAGGACAATTTTTAACAGCCTCAGTCAGATATTAGCGTAAACGAATAATGTGGTAATATTGTGTGGCCCGCTCTATACTATAATTGAAAGAAGCTCTGAATAATACATAAAAGAAAGAAATCTGCTTATCCTAGGTGTTTTTACAGTATGGGAGGCCACATGTTCGAAACCATTACAAGTTTCCAATATTTAGGCAGTTGGATAAACGAACACCTTGATGAAGATGAGGAAATTAAAAGTCACATTATATCAGCAAACAGAGCCTTCTTCTCAATTGAAGAATTATGAAGAGTAGACTTACCAGCTGCAAAACCAAGATAAGACTGTACCAAACTCTAGTATGACCGGTAGCCACATACGCCTGCAAAACATGGACTATTAATAAGTCAATAACCATGAAACTGGGAGGTTTCGAAAGGAAAGTACTCAAATGTATATTTGGCCGGATAAAGTATAAAGGTATATGGAGGCAAAGGAAGAACTAGGAATACAATTTATATGGTGACTTGCCATTGACAGTCTTCATAAGGGTGTAACAGCTCAAATGGATAGGGCATGACTAACGGATGGGTCTTGCGGAGACCTCACGGAAGACCTAGGAGAAGATTGTTCAATGGCATCTCAGAGGACTTAGAACTACCTAGGATATATTTAAGGCGAGCTGCGGATCGGGACGATTGGAGGAAGGCTATGGAGCATGCCAAGGATAGCTTCATGTGTCTGTCGCACCAATAAAAAAAGAAAGATACTAAGCAAACTTATATACATGGATTTTTTAAACATATTTCCAGACAATTAATTATTGAGGAGATGGAGAAATATTACGTAATTAAAAGAAGTGAATGAGGAAGCTATATGGATATAGTTAGGTAAGGATTTTAGTACAAGCCGCTATGAATAATTACTGAGTCTTCAAAAAAGCAGTTTGATGGGCAGGAATATAATGATGGCTTGAGATTTGGTATTCAGAGAGAGCTGGAAGAACGGAGAGTGAAGATGCCAAAAATTATAAAGGTTTTTGAATTTTAAAGATTGGATCAGAAAGGTACAGAAGAAGTATTGCTATCCAATATTAAAATAAAGCTATCTTAATTGGGAATACAAGCTAGATGTGGAAATACTTGAATTTCTAAAAATGAATCCTATGAAGCAATTCATTAATTTCTTTGTACTCATTTCATGCTCATCCAGTTTTACTAAGATTTGATTCAGACTAACTTTGTTGAGATTTGAAAACAAACAATTAGATTAGGATAAATATGAAGAAAGCAAGAGTTGTTGAAATCAAATGGAATATTTATGTATATTTTATATTCAAAGTTAACATGGACTGAGATGCTGGAATATAGTTTAAGTCCATTTATATTGGCTTTCTACTATAGTCCAATCAATCTAGACCAAAAACAGGCAATCAGAGGAACTAAAAATACTAGTTCCAATTTTTCAGGAATGTGTAGAGGATAGTTCCCTGAACAAGAACCAATAAAGTCCCTCCGAATCCCGATGCCGCTGGGGGGAAGGGGGGCTTTAAATGTTCAATTTTTAAGTTTTTTGATTATTACTTGTACCGGTAAAATACACCTGCCAGGATGCTAAAAAATGCATACTGTAGAAAAATCCACAGTTTTTTGCCACATTCTTCGCTATAACTTCAAAACTACTCATCAGATCCAAAATTTCTTGTTTCCATCTCAAACCTGGTTAAATTTACTAAATTTTCATTGACATCTTTAATGTCATTTACATCTTACACTAAGTTGCAATGTGTTCAATATAAATGAGCATATGATATATATTCTTATAAGGTATTTAATGTTATACAAATTCTATCCTGACGATTTTCCTCTAAATTGAACGAGTGAGGATCTAGAAGACAAAAATATACAAAAAACATGTGTAAAAACGATTTTATCGAAAATTACATCTTTTCTGGAGCCGGTAGCACAAAAGTAGTTTTTCAGTAGGTAGTCCAGTTTTTCATACAAATGTATATGACTAAACTTGAAGCAAATTTAATAAGCTTTAATTTTATACTGCAAAACTTTTTCAATGCAACACACCGTTTTCGAGTAATAATCGGAAAATTTGACATTTAAAGCCCCCCCCCCCCAGTGGCATCGGGATTTGGAGGGACTTTATTGGTTCTTGTTCAGGGGACCATCCCCTACCTACACATTCCTGAAAAATTGGAACTAGTATTTTTAGTTCCTCTGATTTTCCTATTTTGACTGGACTATACTGGAGTACTAAAACATCCTAATTAATATTTAAAAAAAAAAAATTTAAATGCCAACCTGTATTACATTTAATTAAGGTACTTCAGACAGAACACTTATTCAATTAAAAACAATATAATGTTCAGCTGCTATCCACTTAAAGATTTCACATTTTAAAAAATTAAACACAAAGAAATCATAAAACTTGAAATTAATCAAGTACAGCAAATATTTCATACCTTAGCCTGCAGTTCTTCCATAACTTTTTGATTTTTTTCTTCTATTTCTATTTTTTCCATTTTCTGAATTAAAAAAAAAAAAAATATATTTACATAACAATCTCATACTAAGCAGTTATAGGATAATTATATTATATCTAAAATGAATATACACAGAAGGAAATATGAGTAAAATGAAAATTTAAAATAATGTGAGAAATTGTTTGACATAAACAAAATGTTAGACTGTAAGTAATAAATGGGAATGAAAATAATACCAATTCATTACAAATAAATTAAAATACACTTAATTGGCTTGAATTAATTTTCCCTCACCAGTATCAAACAATGTTTTTGTTTTTTAAATTTGAGAGCAATAGAGATAGCAACCACTTAAAGTTAATACTCTCAATGTTTGGTATTATAGCTATTTGGTGTTTTAAAGGAAAGAATGATAGTTGAAATCGACGGGCAGCTTCTTGTCTTTCCAATCTTGTATAAAGGTTTCATATGAGTCTTTTGTTCAGATGAAATCCAAGGTTGCATATCTGTTTTACATTATTTAACAGTACTCCATTAAAGCATACATGAGGAAAAGATGAGGTAGGTTTTCAATGAAGGGTAAAGGTTATATCCTGAGATTTATCTTTACTCTCCAGTTATGACAACATTCTTCAAGGGAAGTGATATGTGATTGGACTGTCTGGGATACAGAAAATAAATCATCATTGACTGATAACATGCTGGTGTTATCAGCATAGATAATGAGCATAGTATTAGAATGAGTTGAGATTTACCAATATAAAACTAGAAATCAAATGCACGCTGATATTCACCAAGGCTTAAGTGGGAAAGATAAGTAACTCGCTTATCACAGCACTGGATAAGGATTGAAAGATTGCAATAGAAACAGAAGGTAAGGAGCCAACAGGTAAATTGGACACTTAAGGGCTTATCTGGTAGTAAACCCTAGGCGAATTGGTTATTCTCTTTTGAATATAAATAGATTGAAAATTTAATTATTGGAAATATACACTTTTATTTTTTTTTTTAATTATTAGAAAGTTTCTCATTATTTCTTGGTATTGCATATGTATGGGAATAAAAAGTACTCAGAAGGAAATATGGACCAGTCTGTAAAGCTCAATAGGGAAGATAAAGAAGAAAATTGAAGCATGCTTCAGAATCAAGATCTGGTCAAATTTATTAGATGGTGTAAATTATAGGTGGGATACACTAAAGGATGACTCTGTAAAAAGATTTTGTATGGCAAGCCAGGACAAAGAGTGTGAGTGAATGCAAAGCCAAAGAAAGTTAACATGAGAGGTGGAAGAGAAAAGCTCCAGATAGAGAAGATAGGAATAAAATTATAAAAGGTGGAACATGTTTTTGAAGGAGAGTAGATCCAAGGAGTAAGTAAGCAATTCGGCATTGGTGAATGATTTCATAGAAGAAAACTTGTTTCAAATATAATACACTCATCTTCAGCTTTGGTTTTCTAATAAATTAAATAACGTGGCTGAGCATGTTACAGTGCCAGGCACTTTAGCATTCTTGTAACCTGTAGTAGTTCCTTATCAGGCCACTGGGCCGCGCTGAACTCAGTTCAGTGATAGTCAGGTTATGGTTACCTTCGAGTTGTTAACTATCCTAAAATGTTCTATTAAATAAAGTCTTTGAATGCTTAAATCTATCTATGTTCCTTGTCAAGTCACAACAGAGTGGCGACGAGGATAAAACCCAACTGTGGAGAACACTGTCAAATAGTTATCAAGTGTAGTGAATAATTATTTATCATGGAATCGGACATGCATGCAGCCTTATCTGCTATGTCAGCAGTTCTAAAGCAGAACAGTGAAATACTTGATGCTATGCAGGTAAGCCAAAGACCTCTGCAAAGTAATTTTGTTTCCAACTTCGAATATTTTGACGAGTCAAAAGAAACATTTCACCAATACCGCGGGCGACTCAAAAATTGGTTTCACTTGCGAGGTATTTATGAAAACAAAGACCTGTGGGCCAAAGAACTTTTACTTCATATTGGTTCTCAGTTACACAGTATCTTGTGTTCCCTTACTGCCCCTGAAAACCCTGCAGACCTGAACTATGAAAGGTTAGTTACTATTTTAGAAGATCATTTATGCCCTAAACCGAATGTAATCGTCCAACAACATCGATTTTTGTCTAGATTTCAAAATGATCATGAATCTGTCAGTCAATTTGCAACGGAATTACGAAAATTAGCTTCCACTTGTAAATTTGAATGTGAATGAAAAAAAAGTGTGTCAAAAAGAAGTCAAAAAGTCAAAAGTCAAAGTCAAGTGTGTAAAGGGTCTAAAATTTGG
Source organism: Euschistus heros (assembly GCA_003667255.2). Lineage (NCBI taxonomy): Eukaryota > Metazoa > Arthropoda > Insecta > Hemiptera > Pentatomidae > Euschistus > Euschistus heros. Next base: position 252,409 of record RCWM02000911.1, read on the forward strand.
TCTATCTTCATATGGAAATTTTAAATAATTCAAAATAAATAAATTTAAGAAAATTATTTAGTAAATTAAATTTGTATAAATAATGAAAAATGGTTGCATATAACTGAGTTAACTGTTATATAATTTTTTGTTTATAATTAATTTTATTTATAATTGTGGGTAAGAATAATGTAAATTATATTGATAACATCTAAAGAAAAAGTGTAATTTGTATAATTTGTTTAAAATTTAATTTGTACAATAAATTTAGTTGGCAATACATAGAATAGGAGAGAGGGGGGACAGTGTTTTGGAGGGAACAGGATTTGTGAGGCACATGTGTGCAGGCAGTTAAAGTGAAAACATGTTTGTGAAAATTGGATGAGTGTTTTTTTTTTTTTGTTATGTCGATAGAACTGTACTTAAATGTATTTTAGTATTTTGTGAGAAGAGTTGGTTAGGTGTTTAACAGGACAATTTAGTAATTATTATTGTTATTTATTTATTTTTCATTGAACTGTCCAAATGGTTCGAAGAAATAAATATACTAATTATTATTTATTACGGCGCCCGGACAAAGTAAAGCAAAATGGACTGTGTGTTCAACTTGTAATTAATAATTGTAAGAATAACCTTACAAGTGTCAAAAAGTCAAAAGTCAAAAGTCAAAAAGTCAAAAACTGTGTCAAGTGTCAAAAAGTCAAAAGTCAAAGTCAAGTGTCAAAAAGTCAAAAAGTGTGTCAAGTGTCAAAAAGTTCCTAAAAAGAAAACTTGATGCCATGCGGATGGAAAAAGGAACATTATCGTCAAAAATTCAAAATATCTTGTTCCGATATCGAGCAACAAAAAGTCAAAAGTCAAACTCCACTTCGATGTGACAAAGCAACTCCACTTCGATGTGACAAAACCCCCGCTGAACTGTATTTAGGACAACAGATCCGCACAAAATTAGACCTGCTTAGGCCATACAAGATCAAAGCCCGTGATGCCCAAGTGAAAGACTTGCGGTCAAGCCTCAGGTCATTTAGCGTGGGAGACCGTGTTCTTATAAAAATGTATTCTAATGGGAAAGAAAGATGGAAGCCCGGTGTTATCACACTGTAAACATCCAAGAGGATGTTTACCAGCTCAGAGCACTCTCAGCTCAGTACCATCCAGCCAACCGATCCCAGAAGTACAACGCCTTTTTACAGAAGGGGACCCTACATCATCTGTTCCCGATTGCCATCCAGTTATTGAACCAGCCATCCAGCAGCCGCCACATCAAGACTTGGTTCGTCCTCAACGTGTTCGCCGACCACCAGCCTACTTGAAAGACTATATCTATTAAAATTCACGACCAATATGTATTTATTTGTATACTTTTCTATGTAAATAACATGGTCTATTTTGTAGTGTGGGAGATTGTAGTAGTTCCTTATCAGGCCACTGGGCCGCGCTGAACTCAGTTCAGTGATAGTCAGGTTATGGTTACCTTCGAGTCGTTAACTATCCTAAAATGTTCTATTAAATTGAATGCTTAAATCTATCTATGTTCCTTGTCAAGTTACAACATAACCTCAGTGGCACCAGTTCAAATCTGGGCTGGGCGGGTTGAAATTCATCTAATGACAAACCTTGGTTAGAACAGGTTGGTAACCAGTAGGATAACCTGTCCTTCCTGTCATAGTATATAAATCAGTTAAGCCCTGGCAGAAAAGAACCAATAATATCATAGAAGAGGCAAATTATTTATGAATTCCTAAATAGATTGATTGTTCCATACTATCATTACATGAACATTTTTGGATTATAGGAGAATATGTATTAAGACAAACGTTAGCATTTATTGGAAAGACAATGAACACATAGGTTTACACAAAAACAACAACAAGTGAATCAGCTGGTAGTGTAGACTGGTGGCGCACTGGTGGTGGTTGTTGGCACTAAAGACCAGAGTGGTCATGAATATTTGAAGTATTCCAACACTCCCCCTCACTCTGTAGGCTTTAGTTGTAGTTGTAGTCCTATTGCTTTTTGTAAAGTGTCATGGCGAGGGCCTGCGAGTCCTTTGGTCAAAATGTCAGCTTCCATGATTTCTGTAGGCTTGTATGAGACAACTTGAACCTTCTCACGTATAAAGTCCTCTCGAATGCTGATGTGTTTTGAACGAGCACTTACTATGGGATTTCTCGTCAAGTCCTGTGCAGCGAGATTATCATTGAATAATTCAATGGCATCATGTTTTATCCCCATGTCTGATATCAGTTGTTTTAGGTGCATGGCTTCCTTGGCAGCATCTGTTAATGCCATGTATTCAGCTTCCTGAGTGGATAACGCAACTGTTTTTTGCTTACGGCTCTCCCAGCTGATGGCAGCTCCTGCAAATTTGAAGAGATAACCAGTGTAGGATCTTCTGTCTTCTGCGCAGGATCCCCAGTTTGCATCGGCATGTCCATGAAGTGGTTTTCCAGTCTTTTTGTAGACAAGAGCCAAATCTCTAGTGCCCTTTAAGTAGCGGAGTACCCGTTTGGCTGCAAGCCAGTGAGATTTGTCAAAACACATGTTATACTGGCTGAGATAACTCACACTGTGACTGATATCAGGTCTTGTTCCCATTGCTAGATACATAAGAGCTCCGATGAGATTCTGATAAGGATAGTCTGGTGGAGTATCAGATTGGTTCTTAATAAGTTGGGTACCAGGAGCAAGTGGAGTTCTAACTGGTTTGCATGTGGACATGTTGAATTTTTCGAGAACTTCATCTATATATTTTGACTGTGAAGCATAAATCTTGCCCTCCTTTCGCGAAAATTCGATTCCAAGGCAGTGTTGTAAGTCTCCTAGGTCCCTCATTTCAAATATGTTCATCAATAACTTTTTAACAACATTAAGTCTTGCCATGTTATTTGATGCCAAAATTATATCCTCCACATATATGGCTAATAGAATTTTATCTCCCCCTTGAAAAGATACGTAGACACATGGGTCTGCGGGAGATGCCTGAAAACCAAGATACTTAAGTTTGGAGTCTAATTTTTGAAACCAGTTGCGGCCAGCCTGTTTTAATCCATATAGTGCCTTATTTAGGCGACAAACTGTCTTTCCATCTGTTTGTTTTAAATCTTGGAGCATCTGCTTAGAACGTAGGAAAATTGTAGAATCCTCCGCGTCACTTTCATCGAGCATAATCTCTGTCAGAAAACGTTCAAGGTTTGCTGGTTTCTCCATAAAGATTTCTTCGCTGATTTCCCCATTCAAAAATGCTGTAGATACATCCAACTGATTTATGTGTAGGTCTTCTTCAACAGAGAGAGCAAGTAGGAGTCTTATTGAGCTTAACTTGGTTACTGGAGCAAATGTCTCGGTAAAGTCCAAACCAGGTCGTTGTGCAAAGCCGCGTGCTACTAAGCGAGCCTTTTCTTCGTTCTAGTTCACCTGATGGTTTGTACTTACATTTCAAAATCATTTTTGATCCTATTACATTGGAATCTTTCTTCAACGGAACAATTTTCCAAGTGTCATTTTTGAGATGCGCTCGGAGTTCATCTTTGATTGCATTTTGCCAGGCATTGGCGTCAGGTCCTTGTAGCATATCATGTTCTGATGATGCCTTCATCACATAATCCAGTGTCCAATTCGGTGGTTGAAGATTATTTCGATTTCGTAGTCTCATATTGGTACTTGACTGTGGAGCCTGAGATAGTCCAACTTCATTGTTTGGAGGTGATTGATCGTCATTTTCGGTATCATAAGATCCATCATCTTCAGTTGATTCAGGCGTAGAAGATTGAGTATCAGGGTTCTCTGTGTTTTCTTTAGGATTTTCGACAATGATGTTGAAATCCACCTCATCTTCTGAAGTAGAATAGGAGTTTGGGTTTTTATGGCCATCAAGAAGTTTTGGCACGGATGTCGTTGAAGTTTCGTAGAACATCTTGTTTATGGTCCTGACATCTCTGGTGACTATTATTTTCTTCTTAATTGGATCCCATATTCTGAAAGCCTTTGATTGCTCAGAATAGCCAACGAAAATTCCTTCAATGGCCCTTGAGTCAAACTTTGATTTATTCAGGTTTTTGTTTAGGAAAAACGATTTGGAACCAAATATTTTGAGGTGTTTGACAGATGGTGGGTGACCAAACCATAATTCAAATGGTGTTTTACCATTTAAACTTCTTGACGGTGAACGGTTTATCAAGTAATTAGCACAAAAAACTGCTTCAGCCCAGAAAGAATCAGGGAGATGAGATTCTAAGAGGAGGCACCGAGTTTTGTCAAGCACTGAACGATTTTTTCTCTCAGCAAGTCCGTTCTGTTGGGGTGTATAAGGTGCCGAAAATCTCCTTTGAATACCATGGTGAACTAAATAACTGAATGTTTTACTTTTATATTCAGCAACCCCATTATCACTTTGGAGAAATTTTATGTGCTTACCTGTGAATTTTTCAACCTCACATTTGAATTCTTTAAAGTAATTTATAACTTCATTTTTCTGTTTTAAAAAATAAATTTTTGTGTATCGGCTGTACTCATCTATAAATGTCACAAAGTACCTACATCCTCCATGAGATGCTGTACGCATTGGTCCAACAACATCTGAGTGCACTATTTGAAGTAATTCCAAGCTCTTCTGCTCAGGGTTGGTTTTGAAGGGAAGACTGGACATCTTTCCTCTGATGCAAATCTCACAGTCATTGAGAGATTCAGAAGGATTGAATTGTAGGCCAATCATATTTTGATTTTTGAGAGCAGTTTTTAAATCATGTTCATTAATGTGGCCTAGTTTTTGATGCCACTCCTCAATTTTGAATGAAGAATTCTTGTTTTTATCAGGGATTTTCAAATAATATAACCCATTTGTGCGAGTTGCTTGAAAAATTATTTTTCCTTCAGCATCAGTTATGTCAGCTTTGTCTTTTGTGAATGTGACGTTGTATCCACTATCCGTTATTTTACCAACCGATAAAAGATTAGCGGATAGATTTGGCACAAAGAGGGTGTTTGGCAAATTTACAGTATTATTTTTGTCAAAATCTAATTTTACTAGGCCTTTTCCATCAATTGAAGTGGTGTGTTGAGTAGATGCTAGTTGTAGGAAGCCATTGTTTACCTTTGACATATCTGAAAACTTATTTTGGTCAGAACACATGTGAGAAGTACTTCCTGAATCAAGGCAGAACCAAGTAGGTGGTTTAGGGCGGCAAGGTAAAATTGAATAGCATTCCTCAGTAATAAAGGTTTTCTCATTCTTCTTGTTAGTAGAATTTTTATTTTTATTTTTGAACCAACAATTATCTGATATATGATTATCTTTATTACAAAACATGCATCTAGGTTTTTGGCTGTTATTAGTTTGGATATTTTGTTTTTTCTTGTTTTTGAAATTTGTTTTACCTGTCTGATTTTTGAATTTTTTGAGCTATAAAATGCATCCTCTTGACTTGATACGTCGTTTTTTTGGCTTCTGCTTCCTCCAATATTTTGACTTTGAGATCTTGAGGTTTTGGAAGGGTATCTCGAGTCTCTATGGCAACTCTGAAGTTCTCAAACGTAGGAGAAAGACTGTAGAGCATCATAATGCTCAGGAGATCAGAATTTATTTCTATGTTCATGTCATTTAATTTGTCTACTGCATCCATAAATGTGTTCAAATGCTCTCTAACATCTTCTGTGTCCTTTATTTTGGTAGGACAAGGCGTTTTAACAACGTAGCTTTCCTAGCAGGACCATCACTTTGGTAGATGGTTTTTAGAGTAGCCCAGACGTCTTTTGATGTGGTACAGTTTCTGACTTGCTTAAGTTCACTTGGCGAAATTATAAGGAAAAGATCTGACCTTGCACTGAGATCCTCCTTCATCCATTTTTCTTTATCAGCAGCGTTGTTTTCGTCTGGTGTTTTTGTTTCGCCGGTAACATAACTCCACAGTCCGTTTTTGATAAGAATGGCTTGAGCTTGGACGACCCATGTATCGTAATTATCTTTACGTAAGGGTTCTATTCGGTAATTACTCACGAAACCGCTTGCCATCTTTAGTTGGGATTCTAAATCGTTTATGAAAACTCACAACTTGAAAAAAATGTTGAATCGGGAGATAACCTGTAAAGCGCGTACCATGCGGTTAACCGAACACAACTTTTGATTATCAGTAAGATCACAACACTTCGCAAAATTAAAGTCTTTTTGTCTAATAATGCGTATTCTCTGGGCCCATAACCTTTTGGATTATAGGAGAATACAAAAGTCAAGTATTAAGACAAATGTTAGCATTTATTGGAAGAACAATGAACACATAGGTTTACACAAAAACAACAACAAGTGAATCAGCTGGTAGTGTAGACTGGTGGCGCACTGGTGGTGGTTGTTGGCACTAAAGACCAGAGTGGTCATGAATATTTGAAGTATTCCAACAAACATGTCAACTGATAATCAGAAGTTTGTATTAATTTCATAATTTTTCTGTTTAGTTTTTGAAGGCTGGGGATCAATTCAATCTTCCTAAAAGAATTTATATGGAGACAGTGACACAACAAACTTAGCCTTAGGGTATAAGAGCCACATAAAGGACTAGAACGATGAGTTGTATACTTACTAAAGCCGTATACTCTTCCTGAAGTTTTTCCAAATAACAATTACTTCGACATAAATCTTCCTGGAGACTTTGAATTAGTTCATCTTTGGTATACCCCTACAAAATGTTTCAAAAATATCATAAAATAACAAATGACAAACACCATTATTATTGGTTCACATATTTTGAAAAGAAAAAAATAATATGCTGATACCAACATGATAACACTTTTACAAAAAATATATTATAAACAAATAACTAAATACCTTTATGAAAAATCAATAAAAAAAATAGAAAATTCAAAATCTTACATCAGTTTGTTGGCAAATGGAAGCAGTCAACCGATTCTGAAGTTTGTCAAGCTGTGAAACATGAACAGATGGTATTACCACCAGTGAATTATTTGAACTTCTGTTAACTATTTTCAACGAAAGACTAAATATATATATATATATATATATATATATATATATATATATATATATATATATATATATATATATATATATATATATATATATACATTCTCAGTTAATGATGTTATCATAAAATAAAACTAGTATAACTCAACACATCAATAACTGATATCCAACGAAAATTATAAAAATATCAGGCTATTAACGTAATGTCATAAAAGTCTTCCTATAGGAACGTATTGATCATTATTCAACCATGTATAAATTCTTGTTTACTCTGATTAATCATTTATATATACTAATCTTTACATAATTCATTTAATTATGTAGGTGTACCAGCTGTCTCTGCCTTTGGGTGATATGCTTGACTAGAAAAAAAGGAATCATTCATGTGGATGAGTGCTATACTAGCATTTCAGAAGCACACAGCCCATTTTCATAAAATTTTGCAAACAATTTTTTTTTACATATCTCCTAACATTTCAATTAGTGAAAACAATTCTCAATTCTTTTTGAAGTGGGGGAGGTGGGTGATTATCAATATTTAAAACCAAATATGTCAATTTTAATAAAATTTGGTAGACCCATGATTATATATTCTCGCTTCGAATGATTGGGGAAAAGGCCTGGCGCGGAGGGAAAAATATTTACTTAGCATTCCTCGATCTTAAGTAGGCATTTGATTCCGTCCCATGAGTAGATATATGGAAATCACTTCACAACAAAAAGGTCTCAAAAAGCTTATATCGGCGATACAGTCAGTGTTAAGGATCTAAAAGGAGTTGTTCGTCATTCTTTTTCAGGAAGGGAGTGAAACAGGGAGACAGCCTGAGTCCACTTTTGTTTGTGTCCTTTATGGATGAAATCGTCAAAATATGTAAAAGAAGAACACCAAGAACAGTTGTAGAATACAGAAACTTGTTCCCTATACTTGTACAATTCTTCATATTAGTCTTTGACAATATTGTCTTGTTAGCAGACTCTGAGGAGAATATAAAAAAATCCGTTGTGGAGTGGAGAGAAGAGCTACACAGGAAGGGCATGGAAATAAATAATGCCAAGAGTAAAGTTATGCAAGTGGGGAGGATAAAAAAGGACGACCATATTTTTTGCAATGAAGAGATATTGGAATGTGTAGACACCTATCAATATCTAGATACGATGGCAAGTAGAACTGGTAGATTGGAGCAGGAAATTGGAAACTAAGTAAGCAAGGCAAATGGGTCTACTTCCAGATTAATAATACCATAATTGGCAAAAAGGAGATAACCCAGGACACAAAATTAGTTGTCTTAAAGATAGTGTTCCTAGCGGTCATGTATGGTGCAGAGCATTGGACCGCCCTTGATAGCCATATTAAAAGACCCACCACTTTAGAAATGAGATTCCTTAGGAGAATGGCTGGTAAGACAAAAAGGGATTGTGTCCGGAATGAGATCATTAGAGAGGATCTGAAGGTGCCATCTATGAAGACTAGGATGGAGGAATAACAGCTAAAGTGGTTTGGGCATATATATAGAATTCTGGAGGAAAGAAGGGTAAAATGGAATATGGAGGCTAGACTAGAAGGAAGACGACCCGTTGGCAGGCCAGGAATCACATATTGTGAATATACTGAAAAGACGGGGAGAGAATGCGGAAGGACCATGAACCAGATGAAACGGAAGGCTATGGATCTAGATGAATGGAAAAGGTGGGCCGAGGCACATCAAGCTCTAAACTGAAAGGCACAAAAGAGCTAGAGAAACAAGAAGAAGGTTTAGTTGTTCATAAGTATTGATGAACTAACCTTTAAAAAATCTGAGAATCTCTAAAAAATCTCATCCTAAGGAAATATTATATATATGTAAGAAACTTATATGATTAAATTTTATAAAAATTGGCTTCATTGTTCCAAATTAAGTTACGAAACAAAACAATTAATTGATTCATGACTATCTATCTATCCACCTAAATCTAGTTGCATAAAGATGAATGTTTTTTCATACTAAAAAAAAAAAAAAAAAAAAAAAAAAAAAAAAAAAAAAACCAAGGCGATTCATGTTGGTCTGTGCACCCCCTATGTCACCACATAAATAGAGGGGAGGAATTTTTCCACAGCGAATTTATTCGTAGCAAATTAATTCTGCAATTATTTTCCCTTCGATGTATGGGAAAAGCTTTACAAGACAATGTCATCCACTTATACTAAAATTCAAAAACCTCTTTAATTACTCTACCTCAAAAAAGCTTTGATTCTGCGAGGAAATCAATTGGCATTTACGAACACATCAATATTAATAAAAAGAATTGTTAAATTGTTGGTTAAAAAGAGCAAAAAAAAATAAATAAATAAATAATTTTAGAATAATACAGCAACTTTGCCATTGAGGTCATTTTTCAAACTAAAAAAAAACATATGTAAAGGCAATGAAAATTCTGTAAGATAAAATAATTATTGGTAAATAGATCAATTTATTTGGAAAGGAATAAACTAAATAAATCAAAATAAACTAAATAAAAAATAATAAACTAAATAAAAGAAAAATAAACTAATTATTTTCAGATATGCATATTTATATTAATAATACAACATAATTATCCTTAAAAATGAGTATATGTATGATTTTGGAAGAATTTTTGTTATTAAATTGCTTACCTGCTCTTTCAATTCATTGTTTTCATCTTTTAATGCCTTCGTTAATTTTTCATTGTTAATAGATTGCTATAAAAAAAATATCTTTATAAATTAAAAAATAAGCTATATTTCAAATTTGTTAGATTTTCAAGAAATAAACACGTACTTCATAATACTAGAATTAGGAAAGAAAGGTTAATTAAAATTAAAACACAAAAAGGTAATTGATTGATTGAAATTAAAAAAATAGTAAGGTATTTATATTGTAACCATTGGTCAAATAACAGTACGTCCTTATGTAGTTTGAACCCCTACAAAAGGTATTGTAGAAACACTAAAACATAAGTTTTAGTATGAGCGAAGTATCAAGAAATGTTGTTTTTACAGTCAGTGCAGTACTGAATATTTATAGAAATAATACATATAAACGATAGCTTATATAAACAAAAAATATCTACAATGGAATAAGATAAAAAAGTTAGACAGTAATGTAAGTAAACAGTAAGTTTAAGAGAATACTGCCTCTAATCTATTTTGTCAGTATCTATTTATACTGAAGATATCTGAGCACAACAAAGCAAATTAGACTCAAAAGATAAACAAAATATTATTTAATTAATAGAACAAAACTATAAAAAATTCATACATGAAATATACATGAATCACATATATTCAAGGATAAGGAGGATCAAATGTAACAAGATAAAATAAACAAAATGATTTTTACAATTAGGATTGCTGACATCCAACTAACTATACCATCATGCATATCTCAAGTCAAAATGATTTTTGGGAAGAAAGATGAAGTGCAAATGTAAGCATCTAATGTAATATTAGAAAGTTACAAGAAGTTTCCTGAGCTCTCCTGAAAGCAGAGTACCAATACGATAGGATGGCCTATGTCATGAAATAACAACCATTTGTTTCATCATAGTTTGTTGTTTCTCATTTATTCAGTAAGTTAGTTTTCTATTCAGTTTCCTTTTTAATAAATTAGTAAATGTGAATAATAAGATGTAAATTTAAGAAAAAAATCTAGAGAAAGAAAATAAAATTATATATATTAGTTAGAATATTATAAAAATTAGTTGTAGAAAACAAAATAACAAATAATCATTGTTATAATAATTATATACTGTAAGGATATTAGACAAATAAATTTTAAAAAATAGTATTATTTACCTTAATCACTTCGACAATTTCCAATAATATTTCAATGTAATTACTGACAGAATCTGAGAATTCTTTAAAGTCTCTCTGCTCAGCACATATCTAAAATGCAAGGAAGATCAGTTAGATGGATGTAAGAGGGAAAACTCAAGGGATTAAGAAAAAAAAAGCCTAAAATTCTTAAATGGATAGAATTGAAATAAATATTAGAATAAAATTATTTGAAATCCCTGTTTTTCTATAATGCCTTTGAACTATAGTGATATTTTAAACATTAATTTTTGAGCTCTGTGCAAACATATTCTACATTTTCAACTATACATAGCACTTTTGTTGCAAAAACAATGCAGTAATCACTTATATAGAGCACAAAATAAAATTTATCTCATTCTTGTCACATAGCAAAGATGAGTTTAAGCAAATATAAGGGAGCAAATTTAAATTAGTAATAATAATGGCTTCTGTAGACCCATTGGGTTTTCAGGGCTAAATGCTACTCTCAAGAATGGAGGTATAAAAATATTGTTGTGCGAAGGATGGAAAAAAACTGGTTTGATCCTGAAAATGGGGCAAGATTTTTATTTTCTTATATATTAACCATATATGTAAACTGTTCAGTTCGGCAATCAATGCATTATAACTGAAATTCAAATAATATGTTAAAGGTTGTATCCATGGATATATTTCTTTTGTTTTTTATCATTCTACTGTCAAAGTTGTTATCTTAATTGAAAAATTATATTCATAAAAAGAAACAATGAAGTCAGTTAATGGTTTTTTAAAAAGGGTAACTTGATATAAACTTCATAAGAGTTCAGATCTTAAGTTTTACTCAGTTTTTAGAGGGCACGGAATATTCAATGTTAATATTAAACCAGTCATGTAAGCATCCTAGGTTGCATTAAAATGGTGTAAATCAGATTTAGGGGTATGTTGTTAGGATACATATGAATAGGATAAAACCAATTTAGCAACAAAGAAAGACCTGTGCTTGCTGCATGGTGGTAAAAAAAACTCACTTTCTTTGAGACAAAATTTCAAGAGGATTTGTGAACCAGGGTCTTTTGTCAAAGTGAAGGGTAGCCAAATCATTGATCAATTCTTGGTTAAATGTTTTTAAACAGACAAATATCCAACTAACTTTGCTCTTTTTTAGCCCTGACACTTCTTTATTAGACTACACAATGTAGATCAAGTTTGATTGCCTTCTTCAGATTGCCTAAAGTGTTCGATGATACCAGAAAATTTGAGCTAGTTTTGAAAACTATTGAAATATAAGGGACAGCATGAATTAGTGAGAAAGTGGCAATCTGATTGGAAAAAGAGGTACCAATCTATTATTAGTAGTATAGGTATGAATGAATTAAGAAACTATTGGTCCATCAATCTTATTCTTTGGAGGTTTTAAACACCCAGGTCTGTCAAAAATTATTATTAATCAACATAATAACTAATTTTAATGCCCAAACAAAATAAAAACATCATTTAAATGAAAAAAATAAATAAAATTGTCCAAGTGTATTACAACTTTTTTTTTGGTAAGGTAGCTTATTCATTTTTTTAAGAAAATCTAAAGGCGGGTCCACCAGTCAATTATACCTGTATGTGTGTACCCGCCTTAAACATGTTTTGTAGTTAAAATTATTGATTGATGCAACATCATCACTTTAATAAATATATGTTTTAATTATTTGCTTAAACCTAGTTAAACCGGGAGTCGAGAAATTACTCAGAGCTAAGGATAGAAATAATAGTAGCTAGGGATTTGAAATAAAATTGAAAAAACAAAAATGATACATAATAAATTTATCACATACAAACATTTCTAGAGCATGCAGCAGATCTTCCACTTTATACTCGGCCTCTTTGAAACTAACATCTAATGTAGAAAGTTGTTCAGAATTCTGTAATGATGATAATGAAATAAATAAATTTATCAATATCAAGAATAAATGTAAAATATGAAATGTGAAACATACAGAGACATTTTCCTTAGCGTTTGTAATGTCTTGATGAATCTTTGTTAATGCATCGACTAAAAGCTTTGTTTCAACTTCAAATTTAACCATCTAAAACATAAAAATATAAATTAATACAGGTACATACATAAATATGAAAAAACAAGTGTCAACTAGATTTCAATGGTAATGCTGCAGTTCCAAGAGCAAGAAATAAAGAAGGTACTTTTGAGAGATAGCTGAGGATCAGGAATGCATCAATTCAGAACGATAGGTAGATCAGCCATATTCGACTGATAAGTTACAGGGCAAGGTTACTTTAAGACCCAACAAACACTCTCGATAATAAATAATGAATCATTATGTCTAACTTGCAACCATGTGGACGAAAAAGTAGAATATGCATTATATTGATGACATATATTTGCCATAGATGGCATAGATGACATAGATTTTACCACATTGTTATTATTTGTTAATAATGTTAGAAATTAAAATCTAAGATGAAATCAGCAAAATCATTTCTGCCGAATAAAAATATTTACAAATCAAAATGTCGATGCTTTGCTTTTTCATATTGTGTGTTAAAATATGATTCATGGGCTTTAATTGTAAGCACTAATGATGCAGTCCATTATCCGCAAGTTTCTTAATTGTCTCTGTCCATCCGTATTACCTAATCATACATAAAAGTTAAAAATTGGAAGTCAAATTTTGCTTTTACATAATCTTCAAGCACCTGATCTTTTCAATTTAATTAATGTTAAAAATGACTGCCATGTATGATCATATCGTTGAAGAAATAATGCTCAATCACATGCATCATTACAAGATTTTTATGGTAAACGAATCATCAATTATTAGGTCTTTCTACTTACAAATTATTTAATTATATGAGCGAAGCCACGGTGGGGGATGCAGGTATTTATATAGGGTTGGGAATAGTTAAGAAAAGATGAAGTAGATACATATTTCTGGACGGTATTATTTTTTTTTATTATAAATTTTTTTTTTGGAGAACTTTGGAACAGAACGAGCTAAAATCTAGAAGTGGACAAAAATGTTCATATAATAACATCAGAAAGATCCTAATTTTGAAGCAAGGGATTATAGTCTGGCAGTGACTTAAAAAGCAGTTTACTAATGAAGTAGGCAGATAAACCATATCTCAATACCTGGAAGTGGTAAAGATGAACATTTGAGGTGGCTATATAGTTAGAAGGGATCTCACAATATTAAAATAAAATAATTATTTGGTGTAATTTGATTTTTTTTTTTTTTTGTATTTTTACATAATTATGTATTCAAACTAAATAATAGTTGTATTATATAAACTTTGTGGCTGTCCTCAATGTATATATAGAATCAATCTTAGTGAATTAGATTAGTATATCCTACTATTATTTATTTTGTTTAGATACTATTATTTATGGCCAGTGTCTATTAATTAGTAACACTACTTATCATCAAAATAAAATTATTTGGAAATACAATACATCTAAGTAAGGAATTTTGATAAATAGTATTTCACTAGCCAGTTCCTTTGGTGAGGGGCTTGTGATATCTAATGTCACGATTGGGAATAAGTAGTAAGTTTGTTGATTCCCCTCAGAAATGAATAAAATTAGGTTAATGCAGGGGCCTATTATTTTTCGCATAATTAAAATTAGAAAAATTAAACCCCATGCTTCTATCATGAATTTCAGAAGGTGCTCTATCATGTTCTAGGATGTCATTTGTTTTAGGAGCAGTCAGCAAGTGGTTACTAATTCAAGGACGCCTTGAATGCTTTAAGGTGAAGATTTTATTAAGCATTTTGTTAGGCTGAGTCATTGCTTATGCATGGTAATATCCA